>CM019702.1:20134266-20734266 GCA_009760885.1 Achatina immaculata | reverse complement strand
CAGCTTTGTTGTTAGCCATTAGATTCACTGCTGTTTCAATTTCATGCAATGTAATTTCATCTAGGTTTACATTTAGCTGTGGGAATGGTAAATCAGTTCCAAGGTCTATCAGTTCTTTTGGATGTGGTCGATTAAGTAATTCTTGGAAGTGTTCGGCCTATCATTGCTTTTGGTCTTTGCTTGATGTTAAATTGTACTACTTAAAATAAATTACTTGTGTGCTTAATTAAAACAAATGCGATTATTTCTAATTTCGAATAAGAAAAGTGTCCATACATTTATGTAGAGATTTCTATGGTATCTGACAAATACTTCGACCTCCACACCACCATAACCATCGTGGAAGAACTCCCTAGTATAGCCATGTTAAGGCGCTATTTAACCATCGTGACATGGTGAGGGACGGGCGCTAGTTTGTAGAGAATATTTGTAGCATTCGCGAGGAAATGAGATGTATTTTATATTTATGAAGAATTTAATCTGGAAGGCAATATATGCTAAAGGTGTTGTCAATATATATCTACTGCAGAAAAGTTGATGATTTCCCCTTTATTTTCAAGACATTTTTATATCGCGTAATATATTGATACAATAAAGAATAATTCGTTGAAGCAGCTTGCTTTATAGCAATATTTGCAACTTTGACCTAAGGTGTTTGTCCAAAAAAATTGATATTAGGAGTGTAAAGCGGAGGCGACTAATGTTTTGATGAGAAAGCAGGAGATATGTGATTCTTAGCGTAGGAAAATGTTTAAAAATAGTACCCAAACGGAAAACTTCTGCACAGAAATTGTTGTGAAAAACTACGAACTGTCTGAAGGATATGAAGACAATGTGTTTTACGTGAAGTGACTTTCTAATTAAGATAGCATGAAAGCCAAGTTTGAAGATAAACCAGGCAGAACTCTGACACAGAGTTGCTCTTTGGTGGAAAAAAGGAGAGTACGTGTGTCGTTATGTACAAAGTCTGACAATTGAGTGATGAGACTAATTACATAAAAACAAAACAAAACAGGAGTTAAAGATATAACCTGTACTTTATTCAGAGTAAGCCCCTTGTGCTCTGATACTGCGAGCGCCACGATCTAACAAACACTGGAACGACCTATGCAGTTCTTCTGCTGGTATAGCCCTTAGACTCGATGTTACGGCCCTTTGGATGCCATCAGTATCGTCAAAGAAGCGTCCTTTCAATGGTAACTTTAATTTGAGGAATAAAAATAATCGTACGGAGACAAATCTGGGGAATAGGGTGGATGGTTGAGAATACACACTTGTTTTTGGGCCAAAAATTCATGTACAACTACCGCCTGGTGAACTGGTGCATTATCATGAAGAAGAAAAAAACTATCAGGTGTTGAATAGTCGGGTCGGACTCGGAGAATCCTTTTCAATAGGCGTTTCAAAATACTTAAATAAACTTTGGCAGTGGCAGTCTGTCCCTCTGGAATAAACTCTTTGTGAAAAACTCCTTTGCTGTTGTAGAAGCACAACAACATTGTCTTCACTTTCGACTTTTGAAGACAAATCTTTTCCCTTTTGGTGATGATGATGACTTCCACTGAACACTTTGGCGTTTAGTTGTGGGATCTTAGCGGAAAATCCATTTTTCATCCTCTACACCAATCAAATTTAAGAACTGTTTCTTTCTGCGACACGTTTTATGATGCCTTTTGCGTATTCAACAGTATGATGTTTTTGGTCATCAGACAACAAATGTGGTACAAACCGGCAAGTAACTTTTTTCGTGCCCAAATCTTCCACTAAAATTTTACGAATGGTCTCTCGGTTAACATCAGATTCATCTGCCATCGTACTCATAGTCAAACAACGATCTTTTTGTATCCGTTCTATGACTTTTGCTATGAGTTCCTCCTCATTACGAACAGAAATTAGGCGTCCATGTCTAGTTGCATTTGTAATCGTTTCCACGCCACTTTTGAATCGTGAATACCACATGAATATCTGTGCACGAGATAAACAATTATCCCCATAAACTGTCTCAATGGCACTTTTTCTGAGTTTTAAACAGAATTTAATGTCAGCTTCTTGTTCCATGCTGATTACGTAACAATGCACCTCTGACTAGTCAACAAAATGGAGGTTTTGTTGCCGTCTGTTTATCTGGCGGCGATGAAAAGTTGCTAGGTCATAAATGAAGGTTGCCTCTGTGGATTCCATGCTTTGCTTCATAGGTGGCATTTTGTATTGGCCATAATAAAATTAGTATCATTACATAATTGTCGGACATTGTATTTCTCAGAGTATACGACAGAAACAAAACTTGAAGATAGATAGATCAGTTCTATCAAACTTGATCCAAACAGTAATGACTAAATATTACTTAGCTTTTCCACTAACACCTTGTAGCAACAACAACTCGCACAGTGCATAATTCAGTGATGAAGCAACCAGCATTGTAATCGTGGCTGTTCATGTGTCTTCATGTTTCTTAGATGCTTCTTCTTCTCGAATGCCATACATTCTATTTTATTTTCACTGCCATCCACAAACATCCTTTATTGCATGTGAGGTATGAAAAGTCTCACTGAATAGCATCATGGCTGTACAAATCATGTGCATTAATGTTATGTTAAAAGTAAATTTAAGGTATGATTCACGCTTTTCGCCAAACAACGCAGGTAGAAAAATATTGCTGGTTCGTGATTTAAGTGCAGTAGAGACTACTACTGGACAGATGTCACCTTTCATTCGTTTAAACATTGGTGATAAAATGACACTTTTATCAGTTGCAAAAGCTGTCCCTGAGAAGGAGTCTTTGCACCCTAGAATGTGTTTGAGCTATTGCGTGTTTTGAGAATGGCGAATACGCTTATCACGTTGCAAGACGTTTTGGTGTGTCACATTCTATCATCCAAAGGTTTTTGGAGACATTTAGAGTCACCGGAGGAGCAGAAGACCGTCAGGACGTCCAGGGTGTACGAGCAAGCAGGATGACAGATACTCTTTGTTGTCTGCCATCCGTCACCGGACAGTCATCTGTACCACTCTACGACGTCAGCAGGTGAATATTGCAAACACTAAGGTCACCAGGATTACAGCCTGCAGATGCCTACGTGCATTAGGACTTGCTTCATGAGAAGGCCATCAGAATCCCTTTCACTCCAGCTCACCGCAGAGCCCGTGTTGGCTGGTGTTGTGCGCACATCATTTGGACAAGATGTCACTGGCGTCAAAGAGCTTTACTCTGTCATTTAATGATGGTAGTGTTTGTGTTTGGAGAAGGCAAGGAGAGTGCTGTACTGATGGCACGATTCGAGAAGTTGACAGCCATGGTCTGGGGTGCTACAGTCTACAAGTCAAGATCCCAGTTCACATCATCCGTGGCACACTAACCGGCTAAAGTACCAAAATGTGATACTGCGACCTCTTATTCGGCCTGCTCTGGGGGTCGTAGGCGGTGATGCAGTCTTATAGGATGGCAATGCTCGACCTCATCGAGCCCGTATCGACTTCTTCAACACGAAGAAATCATTAGGATCGAGTGGGCTGCTTATTCACCTGATCTTGCTCCAGTTGGACGCCTCTGGGATGTCCTTGGATGAAGAGTATCAACTAATCATCCTTCATCAATTGACGTTGCACATCTGACTTTTCATCAAGAGTGTCAGGCTATCTAGCATACTGTTCTTAGAACCCTTGTGGACTCTATGTGTCAAAGATGTATCGAATGCATGTGCAAATGGTGGTTAGACCATATTTTGACAGATCAAGTGTAACAGTGCTTTATCTTGTAACTTTTATGATGATGGGTGAGTGATTTCTCCAATTTATAACATTTGCACGGATTATCACATTTCATAAGAAGTGTATGAATTTGTTACACTTTAAATGCAGTTAATTCTGATGCCAATTTTTCTGATATCAGTTTTTTTTTGTAATATTGACTACATATCATTTTTAGCCAATGATTTTAGCATGTTGTCCTTAACTTTTATGTAGTAGCATATTCATTGAGTGCATTTCATTTTTAATTTCTGATCATAGTCTTGAGTGGGCTAACAGTTCTGCACTCTCTGCTATAAGAAAAATAGTCACTCCTACATTGGGTTCGCTTTCTGCTACCTACAAATTTATTGACAGCATTTACTGTGTTTGTATAGCGAGCCTGGTAACGGAATATGAACAAAAGCCTGATTGCCTTTTAAAATGTCCATAATTTCACAAAATTACCACTTTGTGAACAAAAACCTGTTCCATAAACCAATGAAGTATCCAAATTCCATTAACCAATAAATTATCTAGATTAACCAATGAATGTCCTTTTCAATATCCTTGCTCTTTTATGCCCGATTGCCTACATAAGGCATATGCCAACGTTGCTGCGAATTCTCTCGCTCTCACATTTGCAGGTAATACCTTTGCTTGAACTCCTGCCATCTGCCTTGTTGCTTCATCAGATCATTGTACTTCTCGTTCTTGAATATATGTTGTTCCTCTCGTTTCATATGGGACCGTAAACTCGATCATTATAAGTTCCTATTTTGCTGTGAGGTACATTGCAATGTCCGGTCGCATTCCTATGTTACTGATGATATTTTGGTACTGTCTTCTTCTGGGTAGGTCTGCTATAACATCCCAGTCGTTTACATCATCTTGCAATGATGTTGGGAACGTCCATGATTTCAATATTTGATGTAATTTCAGCACCTACGAAGTACTTAGGTGGAGCTTTAGCTCTTTTTCTGTTATTTGCCTTATCATTTGACCTGTCAATGACGGCTACTAGTTCCTGCAGCATGCTGTGGTGCCGCCACGTGCGGCGACCTTGTGGTATTGATAATCTACAAGACGACAGCATGTGTTCCAATGTTCGCTTTTCGTTGCAGAGTGGACACTTTGCTTCTTCTGATACATCCTATTTGTGTAATTTGGAGAATGTCACAAGTAGCCCTTAGCGGTATCATTTTCCACATGTCATTCCATGTTAGTGATCTCTGCTGGACTTCCTCCCTTGTTATCCATTGGCCTTGCTGTACCTGTTGGACTGACCTTTGGACCCGCTTATCATTCTCTGTATTTCTTACTTCGCTGATGATCGTATCCCTTTTTACAATTTTTTTTTACATGAGGCCTCTGACCACCATTTGTTGTCACCGTGACCAAATCTCATTCTGTTGGTCTGGGTGTATCCTGATACTTCTTTCTAGTGCTACCCTGCCTGCGGTCACGTCATCGCTTCTCTCCACTTTCGTCCCGTTCTAAGTGTTGGTTGCACTTCTCGAACCACCGGGTCGATAGATTCTTTTGGCATGAAAGCAAGCCTTGTCTTTCCTGCCTTGTCTTTCCTGCCTTGTCTTTCCTGCCTTGTTTTTCCTGCCTTGTCTTTCCTGCCTTGTTTTTCCTGCCTTGTCTTTCCTGTCTTGTTTTTCCTGCCTTGTCTTTCCTGTCTTGTTTTTCCTGCCTTGTCTTTCCTGCCTTGTTTTTCCTGCCTTGTCTTTCCTGTCTTGTTTTTCCTGCCTTGTCTTTCCTGCCTTGTATTCTTCGGCCACAGATGTGAATGATAGCTGCAGTTTACTCTTCTTGCAGTACAGTGCTCCATCAGTTACCCCCTGTGGTGCCCCATGCCACTTTCTTATGTATTTCTTTATCGTTCTTTCAATTGCCTTTACTGTGCTGGTGCTTATTTCCTAAATGACTTTTGATCACACCTGTTTTGGATTAGTATGAACTCGGTACACCATATCCTGAACTTCCTCAGTAGCCCGCTTTTGATAATGGTGTTTGGTCCATTCTGTGCCTTTTCTGTGATCTGCATCACCTCGTTTTAGCCTTTCATGGATGCATCATACACTCTGCCAAGGCTCTTCACTGGTTCTTCCCTTACAGTTGGGATTATTTGATTTTGTCACAGTGTATAATATTGCTGTCTCTTTCCCATTGCTGAATGACAGACTTCTTGACGTATTTAGTTTGAAGCTCATGCGACACCTTATGATTAATCCAAGCACTCTAGCAGCTTCGTGGTTGTGTTTCACTGGTTGTTATTACTGCCGTGTTGTCCATGAATGCTTTTAGTGGTGGCATCTGGCATCCATCTCTGAACCTACGACCCTTCTATTGTGCCTTTTGCTGCTTTCATGATTACCTACATGGCTGGTACAAACAGTATTGGGGATATTGTGCAGTCCATTGCAAAGCTTACTTGAAGCTCGATCCATCTTGTAATATATCTTATAAACAATAATGTAAATTTGTATCTCGTGAGTGAAAACGTTTCAAACTGCAACATTACTTTCCGAAAGTAAAATGAGATTCTGCTAAACAGACTCGACCCTGGTCCATCTCCAACACCTTCCACACTCGTTCTTTATTCCTTCTTACTACACCTTTCTCTCTCTCTCTCATAAACACACATACACACTCGTCGAGACTACTAATGGCTCTCAGATATTTAGAGATAACTGTAGCAATGACAATTTAAAATGTCACATATTATTCCCATGTTGTGCCTTCGTAACAGACAAAAGCAAACTAAATCAATGCCAACTTTCCTATCGAAAAATTGTTTTTCATTAAACGGAATTTAATTTTTTCAAGTACATAATCTGGTTGTGGAGGTGGTATAGTTGTTTCATTCGCATGCAGACTAGAATGTTTCTGGTTCGATTTTCAACTGGGGCGGAATTTGATAGCCTCACCCCAGCGTCAAGAAATGAGTGCCTGTGGTTTCCGTGTTTAAACAGAAGCATCAAGGGCAGATTTTGACTTTCCTACTCACCATGTTGTAATGGCCTTGAAAGTTGAAGACACCAGTACTTCACACCCCACTGTATGGCGTGCAAATGTTTACGAGTTATATTTTTGGAACTACATCACTACTGTATGTGAACAGCACAGAAATTATATGCTCTCTCAGACCGCGCGAGTAGTGGCATCTGAAGGTAAAAGGAGCAGATTTTAATCCGACTCTGATGGACTTCAAACCACCTGCAGCTATATAAGCTGACTTACCGTATGGGCAATAATAGAAAACATATAACTTCACTCAAAAAGTACATTGTAAACATGATTGTCAGTTTGCAAAGGAAACTTATGATATTTGTCTCAGAAATAAACTTAATGGAACTATCCATGAGCTGAAAATCGGCAGGTTGGTAAAAAAAAGTTCCTCAGGTTCGTGCACAGAGAAAGCGAAGAACATTTTTATATTTGCTGCTCATATGATAATAGATGAAAATATTCATGGCCGAATTTGCAGATTCTAGTGTGAAACACACGCTAAATAAAACAATAAACAAGTTTCTGTAATTTCCCTCAACGGAAAACTCAGGTTCCACTATCATTCCAGTCAGAGAGAGACAAAGAGGAATGTAGCAGGCAATGAAAATTGTAGATATAACTACCACCATTTTTGTCACTTTCTGATCGCGTATAGAAATATTCTCACTTTGTCCGGCGGAAGTTGACTTCTGACGCCACTTCTCTTTAACCTGGAGCTTAACAACCAGCATCACCGTGCACACAACAACCGTCAGAAAGGCTCCAAACTGGACGAGGACGCCGCTGGTTGCAAATACGACGGCGTCAATAATTTCTCGATCGTCAGTGTACACGAGACCTAATATTGTTTTGTTTCTAAAAGAAGAAAATTTGAGGGCTAATCTGTTGGCGTAGTACACAGGGAGAATATTACAGGTGGGGAACACAAATATGAGTACGATAATGGTTGTGACCCTTTTTCTGGTAAACAGAGACTTCACCTGGGGAAAGTTAAATAGTAAATAAAAGAAATGAACAACAAATCAACATGATGACATGCATTCCTAGCACTGAAGAAATCTAGTTTTAAAGCATAGGGTGCCTATCAGCTTATTGTACAACCTTAGACGTACATAGTTCCTCATCTTATATTACATATTCGTTTTAGTGGTGAAAAATATACGTTATCTAATGCACGTTTTTTTTTAATACAATTATTGAAAATTAATGAACTAATCAAAACTTTCATGGTTCATATTAAGCGATTAACATTTCTTTATTAGCTCGAATCAATGTATTTGATTTTGAACACTCTCTCGTTATTCTTAATTGACTGTGAATGATAAATAATTAACCTCATAAAATAAAAATGGTTTATGATCGTATCTATGATGCCATATAATAACTTCAGCTGGCAGACGCAAACTGTGAGAAAAAAAAAATTAAACATCAAGATTCATTTATTTCTCAGTTTGTAATTTCAAACCTTTAGAGGCATTGGTATATATATATATACATATGGTATATATATATATACATATATATATATATATATATATATATCCAGTATATGGGACATAAAAACCAAGTACAAAACCATGGATATCAGAAAACACATGGAGGTACATATATGAAAGACGAGCAGCCAAATTAGCCATGTTGAATGTAAAGACAGATTTGGAAAAAATCTGGCGAAATCAACATACAAAGAAATAGACAAGAAAGTAAAAAAGTTCAACTAGAACGGATAAAAGAGAATACATGGACAATATGGCGAAAGAGGCAGAGAAAGTAGCAAAAACAAGAGATAGCATAACTTTATATAACACACACAAGAGGCTAACATGTACTATTATATCTAAAGAAAGACCAATCCTTAGCAAAACTGGAACCCTATTATCATCAAGTAAAGACCAAAACAAAGATAGGATGAACAATTCCAAGAAATACTTAATCGACTACACACAGAAGAACTGATAAACCTTGAAACCGACTTACCAGCCCCACAACTAAATGTCAACCGAGATGAAATTACATTGCATGAAATTGAACAGCAGTGAATTTAATGACTTACAACAAAGCTGCAGGTGAAGATGAAATAAAACCGAAATATTAAAAGCTATCAATAGTGACAACATAAGACAACTACAAAGAATATTTATAATAAAATTTGGAAAGAAGAAAAGGTCCATTCTAAATTGAAGAAAAGCAATCATTGTTAAAATAAAAAAAACAAAGGCAACATTAGTGACTGTAACAATAGGAGAGAAGTAACCTTATTACCACTGTGTCAAAAGTATTTTGCAAGGTCATTTTGAATTTAGTGGATACCGCAATGAGATAAGAATAAACAGGATTTCGAAAAGGAAGAAGCTGTCTCGACCATATCGTTACTCTAAGAATAATACTTGAAGAACATATTGAAAAGCTGAAACTTTTAATACTGTAATTCATAGACTTTAAAAAGGCATTTGATAACATACACAACGATTCATTGTGGAGAATTTTAAGTCTATATGGAATACCATCTAAAATTGTCAACATTATTAAGGACCTTTACAATGAATATGTTTGTGCAATCAAAATAGAAGAAGGGATGAACGAATACTTCTAGATTGAAACAGACGTGAAACAAGGATATATACTGTATCCTTTGCCTTTTAGAATTGCAGTAGAC
This sequence comes from Achatina immaculata, assembly GCA_009760885.1. Taxonomy (NCBI): domain Eukaryota; kingdom Metazoa; phylum Mollusca; class Gastropoda; order Stylommatophora; family Achatinidae; genus Lissachatina; species Lissachatina immaculata. The sequence continues at coordinate 20,724,866 of CM019702.1, read as the reverse complement.
TTCATAATGAAAACATGCTGCACATGTAACATAGGTATTGATTGGGTACATGGGACCCAACTTAGAAGATCTTGATTTTGCTGATGAAATAACTCTTATCAGTAACAAATAGGACTTGAAATTAACAAGGACAAAACAAAAATAATGAAAATTCCCATCAATCAAAATGGAAAAATACACATAGAAGGGACAGATATTGAAGAAGTCAATCAATTTGCATACCTTGGCAGCTACATAGACCAGGATGGTGACACTAGAAAGGAAGTTAGGATCAGAATTGCAAAAGCAGCATCAATCTTCAAGAATCTTGAGAACATATGGAATTCAAAAGTTATAAGCACAAAAACCAAGTTAAGACTATTCAATTCAAATGTAATATCCACCCTCATTTATGCATGCGAAAGCTGGAAAACAACTAAAGAAATAGAAAAGAAATTAGACTCTTTTGAAAACAAATGCCTAAGGAAAATACTCGGCATCAAGTGGAATGAATTCAAGAACAATGCAGAGATAAGACAGATGACTGAACAACAACCAGTCTCACGGGTGATCAGGAAAAGGAGATGGACATATGTTGGCCACTTGATGAGAAGAAATGAGCAGAGAATCCCAAAACAAGCTATCAAGTGGAACACAACAGGCCGAAGAAAAAGGGGCAGACCGCGTGAAACTCTGAAGAGAACATTATTAAGAGAGGCCAAATTAACAGGCATAAAATCCTTTGATGAGGTTGAAAGACTCGCAGAAGACAGGAAAAATTTGCGAACTACTTTGCGAGCCCTATGTGACGTCTAACGGCACGGGAAGGATATAAGATACAAGATAAGTAACAATGTGGATTCCATGCAAAAAACCCAGATATTCTATCTTCACTGGCTAGCAAAGTAGGACTAGGAATTAACAAAGACAACACAAAAATAATGAAACTTTCCATTAAAAAAAATAGAAAAATACACGTAGATGGGACAGATGTTGAAGAAGTCAATCAATTTGCATACCTTGGCAGCTCCATAGACCAGGATGGTGACACCAGAAAGAAGTTAGAATTGCAGAGGCAGCATCAATCCTCAGGTCTCTTGAGAACATATGGCATTCAAAAGTTATAAGCACAAACTCCAAGTTAAAACTATTCAATTCAAATGTAATATCCACCCTCATTTATGCGTGCGAAAGCTGGAAAACAACTAAAGAAATAGACAAGAAATTAGACTTTTTTGAAAACAAATGCCTACGGAAAATACTCGAACGAACTCAAGAACAATGCAGAGATAAGACAGATGACTGAACAACAACCAATCTCATGGGTGATCAGGAAAAGGATATGGACATATGTTGGTCACGTGATGAGAACAAACGATCAGAGAATCCCAAAACAAGATATCATGTGGAACACAACAGGCCAAGGAAAAGAGACAGACCACATGAAACTCTAAAGATGAGGCCAAATTAATAGGCATAAAATATCTTGATGAGGTTGAAAAGCTCGCAGAAAAAAGGAAAAATTGGCGAACCATCTTGCGAGCCCTCTGTGACGTTTAACGGCACGGGAAGGATATAAGATAAAAGATGTGGGGCATAACAAGGTTTTTGAACGGTGTCACTCTCATGACAGAATGAGTGCCCATGTCTGGACAGCTCCGCAGTTAATTTAAGCTACGTGATGAATGGGTAGTCTTTGTCCCGCTGAACGTTCTTTTTTACGGATCTCGGGGAAAAGTGGTGGAAGCTGGGCCAGGGAGCAGACGTGTTAGTCGTTCGGTTAGTTATTTTGTCAGCTCATGATTTGTAGCATTGTTAGAATGTAAGAATAGTTGTCTGCTTGTCCTTTTTAGGACACAGTTGTAGATTTTGTGTAGTCTATTTAGGATGTAGGAATAAATATCTGCTTGTCCTTTTAAGAACGCAGATGAGAGATTGTTAGATGTGTTGTCGTGTAGAGTTATTTCGGTTTGGATGAATTATCAATGTGAGTGTGGGATGTCGGTTTTTTGTTTGTTTGGTATTTGTATCAAATAGATTACATTTTAATGCAAAGAAGATGGAGATCAATTATAACATTAGCAAAAACTTTTACCAGGTGCTGATTGTGACACGGACCATGAGTTATTAATAGTAGACATGTAGATAAAGATAAAAAAAAACAGTTACGGGATCAAGACCACTACGCTTTGATCTTATAAAAATACCAGAACAATACGCTATAGAAGTGAAGAACCTTTTCGAAATCCTGATGGCTGTACAGGAGGAGATGACACAAGACGAATTGGCTATGCAGGCCAGAGATATCTTAATAACAACAGCTAAAGACATGGTTCCAGTAAAGAAAACACAACATAATCGATGGATTACAGCAGGCACACTAGAACTGATAAAACAACGTAGAGAAATGAAGACGCAATGGAAAGTGACAAATGACATCAAAGAGGAATATAAATCTTTAGCAAAAGAAGAACGAAGAAACATAAGAAAAGACAAAAGACAATACATACAAGATTGTTGTGAAAGAATAGAAAGACATCAGAAGTGTGGAAGAGATAATGGAATTTTTAAAGAAATGAAGACATTAACGATAAATATCACACTTAAGCTAAATGTAATTTGTGACGAGATGGGGAATACCTTAATAGAGACAGAGGAAATTCTAGAAAGATGGAAGGAATATTGCAGAGGAATGCATGATACAACTGACTGTGAAAGCAGAAATCAACAGTGTGAATTAAAAGGAGGATATTTATCGCTCTTCAGAAAGTAAAACAAATAAAGAATCTTTGGAGATGAACAGGCAGTACTACAAAAATAAGATTTTTAAGGGCATGCATCTTTCCCATCGCAAAACATGCCTCTGAGATGTGGACACTTAACAAAACATCTGAGAAACACATAAATGCCTTTGAATGTAAATGCTGCAGAAAAGTTCTTCAAATATCATGAACACAGAAAAGAACAAATATATCTATACTACAAGAACTTAATATTGAAGGTTGGCTAGTAAAAAGAATTAAACAAAGAAAATTTAAATATTTTCGACACATTAAACGTTATGAAAATCTAAATAAGACCGTCTTGGAAGGGTACATAATGGGAAAAAGAAAGAGAGGAAGATCAAGGCGAAGATGACTGCAAGACATCGTTGATGATCTACAAATGGATGCATCAGCAGCAGGCCATCTTGCTCACAACCGAGAGGCCTACATGAGTTCTGTTAGGTAAGCAAAGTTCCACAAGGGACATACACATGAATGAATGAATGAATGAATGAATGAATGAATGGTATGGGTGTTACTAAGTGCATACAAAAATAACATTTTGCTATCAAGTATCGATTGGTTATGTAGCTGTATGTCTTACAGTTAGTTAGTTTGTGCCTTCACTATAAAGGCACAGTAACATTCTACTTTAATCTCTCCAGAGAAATAAATGCCATGATACAGCTTGTCACGCGGCTAAATATAACGTGTGGACCTGTTGCTATCAAATACTGCACTTCTATAGGCTCCAAGTCTAGATTTAGGCTAACAAAGGCTGGATTGCAAAACGTAACAGTCCAGAGAAGTGATACAAGACAGCCAAGCTCAGACACCGCAAGCTTGGTGGTGAAAAGAGTTAAATACACTCAATGGAATGTGTAGAACATAAATGTAATTAAAAATACAGTAAATACTGTACCAAGCAGAGAAAACACAATACTTGTACGTATCATTTATATAAACACTGAAAACAGAGATGAGATATAATTTCTAGATATACTAAACACCAGTTTCATACATTTGAGCTATACATGTTATGCCAGTGTGCAGTATAGGAAAGGGAGTAGACGAACAGTTGTGGAACAAAGGTCATTGTACGCAAAGAAAATGTGGGTAAATTAAATACATAAATTTCCCATTTAAATAGGACAGCTTATTATGACATCTCAATTTTGGAGAATAGATTTATTAAAGAGTGGACTAAAATTTTATAAATTCAACCATAGCTAAGAAACTAGAGCCCCAAGTACCCCTTCCCCCCACCCCAAGGAACCAAGGCACCACAACTGTTTTTGTTGGGTTGTGTTATTCCATATATAACAGCAGCTAATAAATAAAAAAATGAACATCAAGATTAATCAATTCCCTAGAATGTAATTTCAAACCTTTAGAGGCATTGTTATGCACAGACATCTCTCCAGAGCAATAAATGCCGTGATACAGCTTGTCACGCGGCTAAATATAACGTGTGGGGCAGCACCTGTCAAATACTGCACTTCTATAGGCTCGAAGTCCAGATCTAGGCTATCAAAGCCTGGATTGCAACACGTAACCGTCCAGAGAAGTGATACAAGACAGCCAAGGTCAGACAAGGCGAGGCCTGGGAGATGGACAGAGTCAAATGGAATAAAAGAAATGTGAAGAAAATAAATGTAGTTTAAAATGTGATAAACAAAATACATGAAACTGATATAAACACTGAAATCAGAGATGAAATATAATTTATAGATGAACTAAACACGAGTTTAATACAACACTGATCCAAAATAACATCACTCAGTTTCATATTAAACATTTCTATTTGGTCTTAACTTAGGAATATCTCCCTCTCTCTCTCTCTCTCTCTCTGAACCTTAAGTGCCCAGGGCACATGGGGCTTCTGCAAGGGTTTTCAACAAATGCCTGTCCTTCGCCTTTTTTTCTGCTCTTGCCCAGGTGAGCCCTCTATTGCTCAACATCCTTTCTGTTGTTCTTCTCCATGTCTCTTTTGGTCTACCCTTACTTCTGCTCCCCTGTGGTGTCCATCTTAGTGCTATTTTTGGTAGTGAGTTGTCAGTCATTCGGAGCACATGTCCCAACCATCGCCAGCGTCTTCCCTCAATAACTGTTGTCAGTGGTTTCATCTGCATTTCTGCTAATAAGATGTTATTTCTTATGGTGTTTGGCCAAACTATTTTTCTAATTCTTCGTAAACATTTAGTCAGGAAAGAATTCAACTTGTTTTCTATTGTTTTGGTGATTTTCCAGTATTCACTTCCATAGAGTAGTACACTTAGAACATTACTCTTAAATATCCTGATTTTCATATTTATGCTTAGTTTTTTTGATTTCCATATAGTCTACAGCATTGCAAAAGCCTGGTTTGCTCTAGTAAGTCTGCTGTTGATGTCCTCTGTGCTGTCTCCATTTTCTACTAACTCTGCTGCCAAGGTATACAAATTCGTTGACCTCCTCCATTAACTTGTTATCTACTCTGAGTACATTTCTGTTGTTCACATTTTGCTTCATTAACTTTGTCTTTCCTACGTTGATCTTTAGTCCTATGTTGTTTGCATTCTGAGTTAGCTTGTTTATTTTATCTTGCATATCTTTGTGACTTCCACCTGCATTTGTTTTTTTTTTTGACAACTCACTACCAAAAATAGCACTAAGATGGACACCACAGGGGAGCAGAAGTAAGGATAGACCAAAAGAGACATGGAGAAGAACAACAGAAAGGATGTTGAGCAATAGAGGGCTCACCTGGGCAAGAGCAGAAAAAAGGCGAAGGACAGGCATTTGTGGAAAACCCTTGCGGCAGCCCCATGTGCCCTGGGCACTTAAGGTTCAGAGAGACAGAGATCTTTGTGACTGCTTGATAATAGACAAATGTCGTCCGCAAAGTCAAGGTCCTCCAGCACTGTGTCAAGGGTCCATAACTTAAGAATATACTATAGTCAAAACATATTCTTACGCTTTTAAAGAACGTGAACTTTACGAACGAATTTTACTATGGGTTGAAAGTTTATAAACAATAAATTAGCATTACCAAACAAGCTAATGTTGACTGTGTCTTTAAATCCGAGTTTGAGGAAAGAAATAATATTAATAACGTTTGTCACTGCACCAAAACAGCATATAGACTCGGACAAGACTGTGTAGAAGATCCACTGGAAAATCTGACGCACTTCATCACTGACCAGACAATATAGTGTCAGGTACGGGACTACGTCGTTGTGATAGTCAGGAGAAGTACTAGAGTTATAATTTAAAGCCATAATTACTGCTTATTTAAATTTATATTGAGACATAAACAGTGTGAGATTTCTGCCATTCTGTTTCTATCACAAAGAACTGTGCTACGTGTATATCTGTGTAAAGTGTGCCGAAGGTTTATGGAAATCTGTCAGTAATAAGATAATTATTATATTCAAGTAAGATTTTACGGAGAATAGGTTAAATACAGCTGTAACGTTTCGGATAGATCTTAGTCTGTCTTTTTCTGTAAGTTTTTTTTTCTACGAATGCCTGGTTAATATTTGTTTATCCACATGCTCTGAGTTGTTTTTACAACATTTTTAATAACCAAGAATTATAATAACCAGCAACTGGTAATTGGCTGTCAAATTGATCATCTCGGCAGAAAAAAACAGAAATTTTTTCATCAGTCGCGACCATTTTTCTTGTCGTTTGCTTTGACATGTTCTTGTCGTTTGCTTTGACATGTTCAGAAAATACAGCACTTCTTCATAAACTATCGGCCTGAAATCACTAATTTGCTTAATACTACTTCGTGAGTTTCAAGTGTGAAGTTGTAACAGAAATGACTGGAACTCACAACAAGTCCTTACAAGACCAAAATAAAAAAAAAACATTTAACAGTGTGTGTAGCTAAATACTCGGTATAATCCTGTCTGCAGTGAATAGGCGACTACTAACGATTTAGCCGTGCAAGACACCAGCATAAACATGTGTGTCTATGTGATATTACTGCTGAGATATATGAAACTCACTTTCCTTCTAAATTGCTATATCAGTTATAAAAGGTATTAATAGCATGACCATTTTCACGAGTGGATCTGACAGCCGATAGAGAGAGGGAACAAATGTTGGAAAGTGACAGTAATTTTTAAAAAATGTTATTGTATGGTTACAAAGTAAGTTTTATATACAGATTATAATATTTACAAGATGATGAGCTGATGTATTTTATTGAAGTGTTGTTACGTGGGCTTAGAGAAGTATGACACTTACATCTTACATATTTCCCAAGCCGTTAACAGTCGCATGGTAGTTCGCCAAGTATATGATACTGCACTAGGTTTATATATGTTTTATCTGTTTCAGATTAGACTGATTTGTATACCCAATTTAGAGATTCTATATTCTAAACATGTGTTGAATATTTAGAACACCCAGAATTAGCTTAGAGTAACTCTCTGTAGGCGAAATTCACATACTGTATTATTGCGCATATATCAGAATGTATCTGTACTGAAACAAATATATGTGTAAAGAATTGTTACGATAAAGGTAATATATATATATATATATATATATGTGTGTTTGATGACGTGTGTGTGCATCAATAATACAACTCTATCTTTTTAATTATTTCTTACTTTATTTAATAAATATTTTATAAAATATATTTAATAATAAAATTGTATTATTTCAGAATTTAAATGCGAGTGAATACTACGTTTCCTGTGGACATTTTAAACACTCGTCTCCTCAGCTATTACATCCAACAACTGGCTGGGATGTGCTGACATAAAACAAGCTCTCTCTTGTGACTTGGCTGGCAATAAGGCAGAATAAGTTTTTGATCATATTTCACTCGCCGGCCGTTAATTCTGAAGCACTGATGACAGTTAATCTTGCAGTACAGATAGAAGGATTTGAGATGACAGTTAATCTCATACCTCAGGCGGAAAAATTTCATGTGGCATTTAATCTCATAATTCAGATAGAAATATCTCAAATGAAAGTTAATCTCATACTTCAGGCGGAAAGATTTCAGGTGACATTTAATATCATACTTCAGATAGAAATATCTCCGATGACAGTTAATCTCATACTTAAGATAGAAGGATTTGAGATGGCCATAAAGAGTAAAAATGTTTGCATTTTACAAGAAGATAAATGGAAAATACTGAAAAGAATATGGCGTTTTATGAGTTTCAAATTAAGACTTCTACTTTGTTGCAACGAACTTTTAGAGAACGGTTTAAATTCTTCTTGTCGAAATCTTATCACTCTCTTTCTTTACGTACAGAAACGTAGTACTCATTCAGACAAGGTGTTCATATGAGCACACACAGGAAAATCATATAGTGCGTTGTGTGTTTAGATTCTGTCTATTTTACCGTTTAAGTGTATAGATCGTAGATAAAATGCTATGGTCTGATTCTACCTTTCCAAACTTATGACCATGTAAATCATTCTTCTAATACGCGTCATATACGATGGTCATAAGGAAAGTCGTGAGTAAAAGTATTTTTTAAATCATTATTTATAGATTGAGAAAATATAAATATATTCCCTTCATTCGTATCCTTTACACTTCATGTAGAGGTCACATGATATCACCATCATGTGTCACATGACCACTCGGAGCAGGAACAAAATGCCGGGTGCTGAAGTTTCGTTTCGTCAACGTGCTGTTATTGAGTTCCTCGTTAAAGAAGAAATTCCCGCTGCTGAAATTCACCAGAGACTTCAGCTTGCTTACGGAGATGTGTATATAGGTCCTAGTAGTGTTAAGAGGTAGGTGAAACATTTCAAAGATGGAAACACGAGCATCCAAGATATGCCTCGCAGCGGTGGCCCTGGAATTCCCTCCTCTGAACGCAACATGGAAAGGCTTGATGACATCATTAAACAAGACAGACGTGTCACAGTATCTGAAATCGCCGTAAATCTTGGATTAGGACACAATGCAGTACAGGAAATGATTGAACCCCTAGGCTATAGAAAAGTTTGTGCCCCTTGGGTCCAGAAAGCAGTGCGTCTGTGCCTTCGGTCAGCTGAAACGGAATTCTACCGGGATGGTATTTTCAAACTTGCAGAGCAATGGAACAAAATATGTACAGAGAAATGGAGATTATGTTGAAAAGTGAAGAAAAGGATGCAGATTAAGATGATTCATTTATATGTTCTCCATCTATGAATTCTGATGTTTCCTCACGACTTTCGATATGACCTTCGTATTTGAAAACAATGCTGATTTGTTGACTCAGTTTTCTCTGCTGAGTGTAGGAAAAACCTGCTCTTGGTTGCTTGTATTTGCAAGTGTGCATGACTTGTTATTTGCTGATATATCTTGGGATGCCTCTTCATATGTGGACTGACTTTTGTTGATATGGGTGAGCCCTGACTATGTTTGGGCTAAGTGTATGTGCATGGATATCAGGATAATGTTTCAGTCGTTAATGAATAGAATAGCCTCATGCTTGTGGCAATGATAATGCACACGAAGTTACTATCGACTCATTCACTAGGCGACGGCTGCTAAGAACATATGGTAGTCAATTTACATATAGAACACATTCATTGTCTCTTTATTAAGGCACTAACTGTTATCAGTCACATACTGAGGGGTGGAAAAAAACATATACAGTTTTGGTGGTTTATTGAATTAAGAAACTTTACTCAAACTAAAAGCCTGAACATTATATCACTTTTTGAATATTAGGCCATTGCCCTATTAAGAAACAAATAAACAATTACGCGGAAGATAAAACCCACAGATTATTATCTGTTAAAACATCCATATATTTGAAAAGAAACAGATATCTTTTTAAAAAAATTAAACTGCGTGCAAAATTAATTGGATTATTACTGATTTCGAATAATAAAAAAGTCTTTATATTTATGTAGATATTTCTATGTTATGTGACGAATACTTCGACGTCCACACTAGCTTATCCATAGTGGCAGAGTGCATTAGTACAGCCGTGGCAATGTTCTAGTGTAACTGTCGTGACATAGAGAACGGGCGGGGGTTACTTAGTAGAGAATAATATTTGTAGTACAGGTGAGAAAATGAGCATAATTTTATGTGGACGCAGGACTTCTTTGGAAGACAATAGATGCTTTAGATGCCGTCAGTATATTCCCAGAGCGTAGATGTTTGATCTTTTTTTGTCTTTAACTTCTACTCATAGTCGTGAGTGGGCTAATAGTCCTCCGATCTGTGTTACAAGAAAAATAGTCGTCCCCCCCCCCCCACGTAAGGCTTCGCCTCCTGCCAATTTCAGATTTAAAGGCACTGTTTGCTGTCTTTGGTGAGACATTGGAGAGAATATCTAAAAGTAACAAACATACATAAAAACAAAACGAAAGAAAAAACAACTAATGGCCATTTAAAATGTCCATAATTTCACACAAATTTATGTACACCCATTCCATAAACTAATTATGTATCTAAATCCCATAAAGCAATAAATTATCCAAATTCCGTAAATCAATTAATTATCTAAATTCCACAAACAAATGAATTATTGAAATTTATTAAAAAACATAAACATATTAAACATCTAAAATGTATCAATTTATAAATCCTCTAAACAACATTTTATTTCTTAAATAAATATTAACAACAGATGTACAGCTGGATGGTCTGTCTGCAATCCGAGAACAATATAAACATATTTTAGATTCAATCTGATTATAAGGTCACAATCATACACACTGGAGCCTTTATTATCTAAGAATGGAACAAATCAAGCCAGGAGATCTTAAATCTGATAAATATCCTTTACAGATAATTAACTTTCATCCAGTGGTCAGATCTTATATTCTTCACATTTGTTAGTTTAATAGATCAATATTTCCCAGACAACTTGGCAAGAACACAGAAGGCAGTCGACCATGTCTTGGAATACAGTATCGCCACATGAAGTTTATTCTGTCATAAAAGATATCGCCACACAAGAGAATATAAAACGAAATAAAATGATGTATGCTTTATTAAATATTAAACGAACAGGTTATGTGATATTTCATTTATCTTCCTGTGCTTTCATTATTCTGAAAAAAAAAGAAAAGAAATCTCGTCGTTTAAACTTAGCGTGTAGTTACAGACCTGATATAAACTGGATGCCAAATATTTTATTGGAAGTAACATTCTAAATTACAGACCTGATATAAACTGGAGGCCAAAGATTTTATTGGAAGTAACATTCTAAATTACAGACCTGATATAAACTGGAGGCCAAAGATTTTATTGGAAGTAACATTTTAAATTAAAGACCTGATATAAACTGGAGGCCAAAGATGTTATTGGAAGTAACATTCTAACAGTACATGCTAACAGAGGGATCTTTCTTATCACCAGTCTCCGTAAAAAAATCTCGGAATCCTGAGTCCAGTTCTTCACGAGAGAATGAAGCCAATGCTAAACAGAAGAACAAGTTAGCGAAGAAAAGACGCTTCATCATGTTCTTGACTCATCTAATCGGTAAGACGTGCATGTTAGATAGTTATATATATATTTAATATACAGCAGTTAGAAGTATATATGCAGCTGTTTTCTTAAACAATCTAACAAAGAAATAAATGATATTTGCTGATTCATTATTAACAAAGAAATTTACTCCACCGCACGCACAGTCTCTGGCGACCTCTGTACTAAAGATCATTTGCTGTTTCAGATCAGCGGTGTTTCTTGACTGGATTAATCTTGATTCTGCTTTTTATCTGTCCACTTTGTTGTCTCTTCTGTCTCTTTATGGTGGAGACTGTGCCTGCTTTCTACTGTCTGTATCGTGTGGTCTCATGTTGTAACATCATCATACCTCTTAATGATCTCTACACGTGACTGTGTTACGGGTCAGGCTTGGGCTTGATGGCAAAGACCTGATTTGATTAAACTGTATAACTATGCCCCTTTACTGTCATACTTTACTCTCCTAGAAAAAAGCTGCTTAAACACGCTCCTAAATTTGCTGCTCATGTGATAGTAGATGAAAATATTCATGGCTGAATTCGCCGACTCCAAGACAAAGCAAATGCTGAAGACGCAAATGAAAAGATTCCTGTGTCTTCCTTCAACCGACAGTTCTGGTTCTAACATCATGGCTAACAGAGTCATACATGTAGAGCTAAAACAAACGATGAAAAGCGAGGAAATGACCATAACCATTCTGGTCACTTTCTGGTCACGTGTCGATGCGTTTTCTGCTTGTCCCGATGCCGTGGACATTTGCCGCCATTTTGTTTTATCTTGAAGTTTAACGACCAAGGTGACTGTGCAGACGGAAACTATCACAAAGGAACCGAGCTCTAGAAGGACCCCGCTGATAGCGTATATGATGGTCTGAGCGGTCTCGTGATCGTCCGTGAATACAATGCCAATAATAGTTTTGTTTCTGAAGGTGGAAAACTTTGAGCCGAGTCTTGTCACATAGTACACCGGCAACATGTTAGCGAAAACGGCTACAAATATGGATAGAATAATGACGGTCACGCGTTTGGAGGTAAAAAGTGCCTTCACCTGGACAACAATTTGGAAATTATAGAATATATAAAACATAAATAAAATTAATGATCAATTAAAAAAAAATGTTAACTCATTGAAGTTTAATTTCTTGTATTACTGTATCTTTGCATAATTATTCTTATCTTTTGGTCATAACTCTCTGCAGTATTCAGAACGTATGTTCTTTCTTAATGTGTATTATGATGATCCTATGTGATTTCTCACCATTCTTGCTTAGACCTACCTGTTTCTCATGTGTTGCCGTCGGAGCACCTGAGTAATATTGTGTAGAGTGTCCACTAGATACTGAAGTCTGTTGTCCTGACAGCAAAATCTGATTTATCGAGTATTTGTTACACTTATTATTTTTTTTGTTGTTGGGTGAAGATAAATGTTGGTCCACTGTTGAGAGGACACGATGACATACCGGGAAAACAGATCAAATAGTTGACGTCTCAAAAGTTATTCGCTCCTAACTTCGGAATGAATGAACCAAATATTCAATTCATTCATTCATGTCAACTCATACTCATTTCATTATCATTATCCAACGCATCCTGCCACGCCAGAACATCAGACTATTGTTGGGAACTGCAGCTCTCTTCCTGTCCGATGCATGTGTTATAAGATCGTCACTACTACATCATCTGCCAGCAGTTTCAAACTCCCAGTAACGGGGAAACAAAAAAAAAAAAAGGATTATTATTATTATATTTGATGGATTTTTAAGAGGTAGCGTCATTGAAGTCAAAACATTCCTATCTCTATTCCGCCACTCGTTCCAGCAACCAAGGTAAGGTCTGTATAACAATGCCCCTGTCGCGCGTTGATTGTGGGTTCGTCGCTTCCGTCAACGAAATAGACTTATCTTTGATTCACCTCCCATCCCGCCATTCATTCTGTGGATGTAGGGATTAATTTTAAATTCCAAGTCTTTCTCACCGTTTTTTTCTGTAACAGTCTTCCAGCTTCAGCACAAATAGACTGGGGAGGAGGGGGAAGGTTCCAGTCATAGGGTGGGCCCACTCATTACCCTGCACACCTGCATGTCTGGGAGAGGAGATCCAAGTAACACCTACATGTCTGGGAGAGCAGATCCAAGTAGCACCTACATGTCTGGGAGAGGAGATCCAAGTAACACCTGCATGTCTGGGAGAGGAGATCCAAGTAACACCTGCATGTCTGGGAGAGGAGATCCAAGTAGCACCTACATGTCTGGGAGAGCAGATCCAAGTAACACCTGCATGTCTGGGAGAGGAGATCCAAGTAACACCTGCATGTCTGGGAGAGCAGATCCAAGTAACACCTGCATGTCTGGGAGAGCAGATCCAAGTAACACCTGCATGTCTGGGAGAGCAGATCCAAGTAACACCTGCATGTATGGGAGAGGAGATCCAAGTAACACCTGCATGTCTGGGAGAGCAGATCCAAGTAACACCTGCATGTCTGGGAGAGCAGATCCAAGTAACACCTGCATGTCTGGGAGAGCAGATCCAAGTAACACCTGCATGTCTGGGAGAGGAGATCCAAGTAACATCTGCATGTCTGGGAGAGCAGATCCAAGTAACACCTGCAACTTGAACGGGTGCCAGAAGGTTGACAATCAGTCTAGCGAAGCATGTCCTTGTAGATCTTATGGATTCATTACTATGAATTATCCGTCTAAGTAAAGTTTTAACGGATCCTATTAATACCAAAGAAAACTACTACATGCACTCGTATACGTTAGGTAAACCAAAAAGTCACATCAGTATCCGTGTCTGCTTCTAATGTTGAGCCACGGTGATCGTAGTTCAACAAACAAAACTGTTAATTAGAAAAGGAGGGAAAAGAAAATATACTAGAGGGCTAATCTTTAGAGCGCACCTAAGTTCTCGCCCAAAGAAAGAGTCCAAAATGTGAAATACTGTCACAATAATAACTCAGAAAACGTATAGCAATCAGCTGTAGCTTTGGAATAATAGTTTTAGGAAGAACAAAGTTTTATAAGAGCACTTCGGAAACGGCGTAACCATATAGTCTTTATTATACACAGTAACCTGAGTGTAATATTTACATAATAGCGGAAATTTTCCTTTTGGAAGACTGTGTTGAAACAGACTTATGCTATTATGTAGTGATGTTTGCTGATAAGCTCTTCCCATGATTGATTTTGATCAGAGTTTGATTCGTAGATTTGGCCAGTATCAGCAAGCAGTGTTTGTTTTACAAGGACCGCTCTCTGCACTTGCGTTTCTAGTCTTCAAATGTGGCTTTTTTTTCATGTAACTTTATAGAAAGATATAAAACCGAGTTCTTTGCATAGTCTCATTTTTTATGCTAGTCAAGCTGATTAAATAATTATAATATCGGTTCTCTTTAGCTGAATCGCTAAGATGCACTTCGAAGTGCAGTGCCAGTTGGAAGATCGTGAGTTCGATTCCGAGAAAGGACAAAAAAAAAACCAACCCACGAGACCTCTGGAGTCATGACCCATAGGGGCCAAACTGATATAGAATATGAGTTAATATTAACTCATAATATTAACTGGAGTTAATAGGGCCGAAACACTTTTTGAGGAGGGGAGGGTAGGAGTACTACCTCTTATGATCTGAAGGAGTTGTGTTGTTGTTCCGGTCTCTACAGTAAAGATTTTCCTGCATAAGGCGCTTTGGATTGTTGAAAATACGAGAATGAGTGTTATGTAAAATAAATACCAACAATTACTGTGCTATGAAAAACTAGACTCAAAATTTATTCTTGTATATACCTATGTACAACCGCTGACAAGTGCTCAGTACTTGTATTAAAAATTTTTGGCCCTAAACGTCGTGAATAGAAACACCCTGCGTTATTTTAAAAACTATTTAGCTGCCTTCATACTCCATACGTTATCTGTCTCAGTGAATTGATTCACGGCCTTCATACTCCATACGTTATCTGTCTCAGTGAATTTATTCACGGCTTTCATACTCCATACGTTATCTGTCTCAGTGAATTGATTCACGGCCTTCATATTCCATACGTTAGCTGTCTCAGTGAGGTATTTCACGCGCTGAGACAATGCAACACTGCTGCATAACCCATTGAATTCTGCAAAAAATATTCAAACCTTCAGAGGTAGAGTTATACACAAACATCTCTCCAGTGTGATGAAGGCTGTGATGCAGCTTGTGATTCGACTGAATATAATATGCGGCCCACCGCCAGTTATGTACTGGAACTCTATAGGTTCAAAGGGCAAGTCCAGTTCATTGAATGCCGGATTATAGCAGACGTTTGTCCACAACAGCGTCGCTAGGCAACCCACATCAGATATAGCCAATCCTGCAACAAACACAGAAATTAAGAGTTAAAATACGAAACTTCCCGCTTCTACCACGTCGGTCGCCCCTCTTACGATTACGCATACAATGAAGCAGATAGGGCAGAGTCCATGGGTCTACCAAACCTGATTGCCCATAGAGCAGATAGGGTAAAGTCCACGAGGTATAACAAACCTGATTGTCCATAAAGCAGATAGGGAAGAGTCCACAGCAGATAGGGTAGTCCACGAGGTATAACAAACTGTATTGCCCATGGCAATGAGTTTGTTTTTTAAACTCTTTAATACTACATAAATACAAGTGAGTAATAATAAAAACGACCTTATAAAGTACTCATGAGAACTGATATATAGCTCTTGGTATAACCTTAGTAAGAAATAAAGATGTTTGCGCACAGTAATGAGTTAAAGCTAAGTGGATACATTTTACCTACAGAATTACTGTGTCTAGAATCGGAGAACGAACAAACTGCTTAGCCAAACAAGGACAGTGTACTTTCAGCATGGCCGCCGCTTTGCATCCTTGACATGCTTAATATGCGCACAGTTTAATATGTGTCTAAATTCTTGACACCTGGAATGGAAACGAGGCCAGGACACACAAATTCCTTCAACAAATTTCAGTGTCTGATTGGATCTCATTCAAAGACTCATCATCCATGGTCTTACTGCAAACGAGTAGTGGCAGCCGGACAATAACATCAACAACAATATAAACGATCAATTTTCACACAAAGGTAGTTTCAAGGAGCATGGTTTTTAAGTGGAGTTTTAGTAAATTACGAAACGCAAGTCTTGCGCACATTACATTTTTAGAAAATAAAAAGATTTTCGATAAACCTGGACACAAAAAAAATAAGTGCCAGATCAATACTTACTGCAGCAGAGACGAGCAACCTTACCCAACAAACTGATATTGATGGTGTCCTTGAAGCCCATCCGGAAGAAACAGGTGATGTTAATAATGTTTGCCGCTACACCAAAAATGTCAATGAGCTCGCAGATGATTGTGAAGAAGACCCACTGGAAGATCTGTCTGACCTCATTACTGATCAGGCCTTGTGACGTCACAGACAGAGGCGGCGTTTCATGGAGATCAGGGGAGAGAACCGAGTCGTTAGGGGCGGTCGTCATTTTAATGTCTTACATTACTGAAACAAGTTGATAAATGCACCACAGAATGTAACACTGAATTTATTAAATGGTGCTTCCATGTTCCAGTTCTGATAATTGTTCCTCTAAATATGAAAAAAAAACATTTTGTAAAGCGCAAATCACACGGATATGTTGCGAAAATCGTAACAACAACAACAACATAAACAATAACAACAACACCAACAACAACAAAAGACGTAGCTTTCAAGAACTTCAAATTCCGCATGTCGTGTTGCACTTGTTTTAATCATATTTCCCGCACATCTTCTTCCAGAAGGCCTCCTATTTTAACATATTAAACAAGCAACAGAAAAAAAGTTATTCTTCACCTTACAAGATGTTTGAGAAGACACTAGATCCTAGATATATTTATATAAAAACTTACAGAAGCTGAAAAATTGTCAGCTGAGTAGTTCTTTGTCTCCCGACATCTTTGCCACGATTGTAATACTTCATTAGTGAAAATGTGAAGCTTTTCTGTGGCATTCCGTTTATTTAAAGCACGATAAGTTTCCTTTGTTTCATTTGGACGTTACTTCTTGTACTGTATGACAATATGCCAGATATATGAAGAATAGTTATATATACATAAATACATTCGAGCACTCGGCGCAAAATCAGACATATGAGAAGGAACTGGCATCAACTGAAACAGAAAGACAAGGAATGTGACGGTTATAAAAACATGCTCAGAATGAACACAGATCAACAACCTACATGATCGCACAACATCAGAATAAAAGTGACCAGAATCAGGTGACACGGTGACACGTTTATGTTATATACGGGAAAGAAATCCTCACATACTGCACCAGGTCTCAACAACACACACGAACAGAGGAACATAATACATAAACATGACCTCTTATCCTTAGAAATTTTTTTTTTGTCAGAACTACAATAAATTATGGATTCTGAAGAAAAGGAACTCCTTTGAAAGACACCCCACTCAGTCTTGAAATGCAATAATTTTTCCGTTTTCCCTGCATCCTGAATGGAAAAGAGAGAGAGAGAGAGACAGACAGAGAGACAGAGAGACAGACAGAGAGACAGAGAGAGATTATTCAGATTTGAGCGAGGAAATCAGAAAGTTATGTTTTCACTAGTTGTGTATTATATCTTACATAAATATCACAATAAGCTAACAGAAAGCACATACAGCTGAAGAATGTTTTTCTTCTTCTTTGCCACCATATCATACAGCAGGGAACACTCTCTAGCAGTCTTGTTTCATCTACGTCTTCTTCTAACGTTTTAGACATGTGTACTGAGAAAATGTTATCGTTATATATTCCGAAACCATATTTGAAATCTGTTCTTGCCTAACAAATATTTCTTTCGTTTTGTATCTTATTCTGCCAGTGTGGAATTTTAACAACTTGTCTTAGACTAATAAATATGACCTATTATATTCACTTCATGACGTCATTTATCGCCATAATAAATAAATGTGTTAAGTTCACTTGAAAACACAACAAGTAAATGGTGAGAGTTTTCTGAGAGTTTCGCTCTTATTTAGTCTATTTCTAGAGTATTTTTGTAAACTTCTGGGAGAAAAGATCATTGGCATAATGTTGAAAAGCAAATGTAGAGATTATTCATTGTAGCTGGAATCCATTAATTATAGTCACTTATTAAAATTAGATGGAACTTGTAATGAAAACAGATATTTCATAGTCGTACATGAATCAGACACATAACGTCTCTCTCTGTCTCTCTGAGCCTTAAGTGCTCAGGGCACGTGGGGATTCCGCAAGGGTTTTCCACAAATGCCTGCCCTTTGCCTTTTTTCTGCTCTTGCCCAGGTGAGCCCTCTATTGCTCAACATCCTTTCTGTTGTTCTTCTCCATGTCTCTTTTGGTCTATCCTTACTTCTGCTCCCCTGTGGTGTCCATCTTAGTGCTATTTTTGGTAGTGAGTTGTCCGTCATCCGGAGCACATGTCCCAACCATCGCCAGCGTCTTTCCTCAATAATTGTTGTCAGTGGCTTCATCTGCATTTCTGCCAACAAGATGTTATTTCTTAATTTGTTTGGCCAAAATATTGTTCTAATTCTTCGTAAACATTTAGTCTGGAAAGAATACAACTTGTTTTCTATGGTTTTGGTGATTTTCCAGCATTCACTTCCATAGAGTAGTACACATAGCATGTAGTGTCTAGAACGTGTGAACATATATATATATATATATATATATATATATATATATATATATTATACTCAGTGATCACATGATGATTATTTCTTGACGAAGATCTTTCTCTTTAGAAGGCAATTGACAGAATTAGCTTCTCTGCATTTGCAATTTTTATTCATTTGTCAGTGAACTACTTCTGAGTTTCCAATCTCAGGTCCATTTATTTATGTCAGTCAGAACTTAGTTGCACTTATTTATTTCTTGTTGAAAACGGCTCCACCACCGGTATTCTATAAAGGTGTCTTTTCCTTCCTAGATTATCCCCACATGAACTAATAACTACATTCTATTGATCGCTATAACAGGTTCTGTATCCTCTTGGCTGCAATTATCTGTCATTATTTTTCCACGTTGCCTCAGTCAGTGCCATCTAAAGCTTCATTTTAGAATTTGTTCTCGTGTCACACTCCTCTTTCCTCCCACAGATTAGCTCACTTTAAAAGAAATTACCACAGAACAACCGGCCGTGATTTGCCGCTGCCTTCTGAGTAGCGTGTACCTTGAAATAAGGACCACTTCCGTCAATAAACATATGAAACATGATCACTTCCGTCAATAAACATATGAAACATGATCACTGACAAAAATAACGTGTCTAATCATTTCCTGCGTTCTCCGCAGTTGTGGACAATAGAATAATGTGTAATTATTTCTGGAAACTAAGCACTATAACGTCTTAACATTCAGTAATTATAACACAGCCTTGTTTCTGTGATTACAAAAATGTCTTATTTCAGGTAGATGTAAAAAAAAAAAAGAAATTACTGCTCAGAAAAAAGTAGATAATTTTAATATCGAGAAAGTGTGCGAACAACGCGCGCTTTCTCATGAAATGTAGCAACAAAAAAAAAATGTCGGAGATGTGAAGTTTAAAGTTTGATATAACTGTTAACATCAGAAAGCTGAAATAAGTAGCCATAGTCTGATAACTCTTTGTCTTCTCTTTCAAAGAACGTGGGATGTTACCTTTGATACAGTGGAAATGAAGGTTCCTCTTGATATTTTGGAGAGAAAAATTAGCGAAATTGTTAACTTCATTTGATATTAAATTGTCCAGATTTGAAAAAACAATTATCATAGCAAATTCCACTGACAGCTATATTTATGCAGACACTATAACTAAAGATTTATTTTAAGCTGAGTGGGACACGGAGATCTAGGTTCTTAGAATATTCGTCACCCACATTTCGTCACTGAAGAATTAGTCTTCTGCACTTCGTCCCTGTGAAGCAGTATATCAAATATGATGAAGATATAAAATGTAATGATACAGAAACAAGTCATAGAACTGCTGTATGAATTATTTTAAAACGTCTTTATTGTAGAATTTTTTTTAAAATGTAGGTTTTAAAATACCCCTCAAAATTTGGACTTCAGAGTTGTAGGTAATACCTCGTAAACATTTGTAAACCTGAAACACTTATCTATTAAGGGATACCCCCTCTGATGATCTGGAGAGCTGTGTAGTTGTTTCTCTCTCTAGGATGTAGAGTTTGCTACATATCAATATTATTGGAATTGTTGCCATCAACACAATGATTCTGGTACTATTACATGAAGGTCTGTAATTTTTATTTCAGTTTATATTATATATTTATTATTTTCAGTCTATTTTGTTCCTGAACGCTGCAAATTAATCTCACACTATTATGGTGTTCTTTTATATGAACACAGATGATTACAGAACATTATGATTCTTCGTAAATCCTGGTCTTTTCACACACTCGAAGAACTGGTATACATGAGGGAAAGATGGTGCCACAGTCTATTTTCCTGAAAACATACGTGCCACCCTGCGATGTCACTCTTCCCTGTGTGCCGTCTTCCTAGTGTTAGTTTTTAAACTTTCATCATTTTACAGCATACGTTGGTGTACAATGACCTATCTGCACTTGGCAGCCGAAGGAAGTATCTTTGAAATACTAGAAATCCTTCTTTTTTTCTTTGTTATTTTTTAAAGATATACTTGACAATTTTTTCAGAGTCTAAGAAAAATCTTCGTGCCCAACTAAATCCTCAAAAGCTTCAACTAGTTTAGCAGGGAGCGCACGTAACAAACGACAGCGTCACTCAGATCAAGCGAACGAGTTCACAATCAGTCAGGTTTAACAGATGAGTCTCCAGCAGGTATCATCTAGATTATAGAAATAAGAGAAATGACGAATGTGATAACATTTATTATTGTTTTGTAAAACTGAACCTTTGTCTACCTAGTTATAGCTACCTAGTTATCCACATGGCACATGATATTGATAATAACACTGAAAAGATACATCGACTATAAGATATTTAAATATCTATTTGTGTCAAATTTATTTTTAAAAAGCTATGAAGGGCATTTGGATCTTTAATTGTTTAAGGGATTTAGAAAACATGGGCATGAAATGAGACTATCAGTCTAAGGGAATACTTTCATTAGAGCAACATCAACACACGTATGTGTTTTATACTAAGTGATAGACAGGCGGGAATCAAAGTGTCAGGTGCCGATCTATGATCACCTGATCTACATATATCACTCTACTGACTTCTGATTTCCAGCTCATTTTCTTCTTCATCTAACTATGATGATCCCTTCATGTATATGACAAGCTTATCTGATTCAGGAAGAAGAAAAAAAAAACAAATATATTACTGAAATTTGTGATCCCCAAAAACTTCAAAACCCTCGCAACTAACTCTGTGGTGATCTTACAGTATAGGCATGACATTGGATAGTAAGCAGATTACAAGGATTTTACCTGAAGATGCAAATTTTAACCACCATGGAAATCTCGGCGGATCCCATTCTATAAGCCAGGCTGAAGGAGAATATGAAATGTTTAATAGTCACAAATTAAGAGATGAAGTAATGTGTGGATAGCTATGATCCCAGCCCTGATATTAGCTTCCTCTTCTTTGATCCCAGTCCTGATATTAGCTTCCTCTTCTTTAATCCCAGTCCTGATATTAACTTCCTCTTCTTTGATCCCATTCCTGATATTAGCTTCCTCTTCTTTGATACCATTCCTTCTTCTTCTTCTTCTTCTTCGTTCACTTCTACCACCAAAAACCGCACTGTGAACCTACTGAATTCACGCATGTGGTCCTCGTTAGGTCCCGTGGTCCCCTGTGTGGTCCAAAATAGATCACACGAGTTCCACGAAAGGACCACAAGGGGTTCAGAGTATCACAGTGCTTTAGCCTGTATTCTTGGTGGGTCTCAGAAGCGGGATTGCGTGACACCGTGGTTTTCATTGCACCAGTTTGGTCTAGGGTTGGACTTTCTCACCGGAAGACCTCGACGTGTTTGGAATATCAGAGCATCCCCGCTGGGTGAGAGGCGTCAGCCCACCCAGGTCAGAGTTGGACTTTCTCACCGGAAAACCTCGACGTGTTTTGAGATACCCGTGTATCACCGCCGGGTGAGAGGTGGTCGCCCATCCAGTCCAGGGTTGGACTTTCTCACCAGAAAACCTCAGCGTGATTAGGATACGCAGACATCCCCGCCGGGTGAGAGGTGGTTGCCTATCTAGACTTCCCTGGTCCAGTGTCTCCGACTTCAGCATTTTGCAGTCGTGGCCGCTACCCTTCCTAGTTGTGCCCAGGATGGAGCTTTTGTCCAGGAGGATGAATCCTCGCCACTAGTGACTTCTACCCCTGGGTTGAGCCGGTTTAGGCATTATCCCAGTATGGGCGTGTTTGGGACGGGACGGACCTCTAGGGCAGAGGTACTGTGACATTCATAGCCTTCAAGATTCACCCCTGGTATGAGCCGGTTTAGGCAAAATTCACCAGTATGGGTGTTTATCAGGCGTTACCGACCTCTAGAGCGGAGGTGGCATGACATGTCTAGTCATCGAGTTCGACCCCTGGTGTGTGCCGGTTTAGGCATATTTCACCAGTGTAGGTGTATTTCGGACGTAGGCGGCCTCTAGAGCAGAGGTGCCGTGGTATAGCTCTCGTAGCGATACTACTGGACATACCAGGTTAAACTTCACTTTCCACCACCTTTTCCCATCGGCGCCGCACAGCAACCTTTATTTCCGCATTTACTTCCTTAACCGGGAGGAGCTTCACTCCACGCGCGGCATTTGAAAAGTTAAGCCAGCAGTGACTTAACCTCTGGGATAAGCTGGTTCATGCATTTCACCCGATATGACTGCACTCAGGACGTGGCTGACCTCCAGACCAGAGGTGCCGTGATTTGACTGTTTGCTTCGCTTTATTCTTTCAACCACCTTTTCCGCAGTGATGCTGCGCGGCAACCTCATCTGCAAATTTCTTCATTGGCCGGGAAGAGCACCGCTCCACGCACGGCAGCTGAAGATCTCGCCAACAGCGGCAGATGAGCTACCAAACGTGACACTCATCTACCCTAAGTAACTGGTTTTCAGGCGCCAGATATTCGCCCTCGCCCCTTCTCCTGTCAGTTTAAAACAGTTCTGCCACGGGAAGGCCAGGAGCTGGACTTGACTGATATCAGCTTCCTCTTCTTTGATCCAATTCCCGATATCAGCTTCCTCTTCTTTGATACCATTCCTGATATTAGCTTCCCCTTCTTTGCTTCCCTCTTTGATCACAGAAAAAAATGCAGTCGAACCACGAGAAAGAAAGTAGCTCTAAAAATATTTCACTACTTTTTTTTTTAATCTCAGCTCAGAGAACTGCAAATCTACCTATGTCTATTCGATAACTGGTTTTGCTTCTTCATCGTATCTCAGTCTTTTATTCTGTTTCTAAAAGTTCTGCCTGATCGCCCCCTAGTAGTGTATTACTGCTCGTACATTTGTCTGCTGCTCCAAGTGAAAGTCTTATGTCTATACGATTTATAAACAGCATCTAAATTGCGTGTAATGTCCAGTTATACAAATTGCCTAAAACAGCCTGTTACACACAGGATTAGGTACCTATGGGAAAATACTCGAGGAGAAGCATCCACCTTCGACACAATTCGACACAAATGGTGCATTGTAACGTTAAGAAATATTAGCAAATACTCTTTATAATCATTTTAACGTAATGTAAAGTATATTCAGGAAATTGTTCTCGTATAAACTGCATTATTATAACCTCACGCTTTAGAGTAAAATAATTAAAATATTCGAACACTTTTTACGTTAAGTGCAATACAGGGTTTTTTCTACCCCAAATATAAATCCAAAGTCATACTCAAGGAATACAGCCTATGACAAGCTTAAAATCTTCAGTCCATTTGGCTGTGCTTAACTCATTGTTTAGTATCACATACATAATACTGATAAAACAAAATCAATGCTCATAACAACAAGACAGAAACTTCAAAACGCAACAAAAACAACACTTCCGCTCTGTACAGAAACATCACAGATAGAAAACGTTAGCGAGCACAAAACACTAGGTCTTATTATTGACCAACATCTGACCTGGAACTCTCATGTGCAATGTCTAACAAAACTCATCGCAAAAAAGTATACCAAATAGCTAAAATTAAGCACTTCATCGATCAAGACACTAGGAAGACATACTACATATCTCATATACAAACACGTTTAGACTATTGCTCAACAGTTTGGGATGGTTGCTCAGTGTCAAATACAAAGAGGCTTTGCTCACTCCAAAAGCGAGCAGTAAAGCTTATTAGTGACAAAGATCAAACACAAACAACTAACCATCACAAACGTATCAAAATACTACCTCTTAAGAACAGGTTCCTCTTCAACAAAGCCAAGTTAGTACATCAAATTCTTTCACGGCATGCCCAGCCGTATCTATGGAACCTGTTTAAATGTAGCCCAAAGTGCAGCCAACGCTTGAGCAACATATGTCTTCCAAAACCTAGACTTGATCTTTACAAGAAAAGCTTTAGTTATTCTGCTGCTCATCTTTGGAATACCCTCCCATCCTATAAAAAAAATATAAATTATACTTCTTCCTACAACTACAAGTTTTCCCAATATCTATTTGATGTCGACTACATGCCTCCATGAATTATAAAACTTAAAACAAAGCACAAATATGAAAATCAGGATATTTAAGAGTAATGTTCTAAGTGTACTACTCTATGTAAGTGAATGCTGGAAAATCACCAAAACCATAGAAAACAAGTTGAATTCTTTCCAGACTAAATGTTTACGAAGAATTAGAACAATATTTTGGCCAAACACCATAAGAAATAACATCTTATTGGCAGAAATGCAGATGAAGCCACTCACAACAATTATTGAGGAAAGACGATGGCGATGGTTGGGACATGTGTTCCGAATGACTGATAACTCTCTACCAAAAATAGCACTAAGATGGACACCACAGGGGAACAGAAGTAAGGGTAGACCAAAAGAGACATGGAGAAGAACAACAGAAAGGATGTTGAGCAATAGAGGGCTCAACTGGGCAAGAGCAGAAAAAAAGGCGAAGGACAGGCATTTGTGGAAAACCCTTGCGGAAGCCCCATGTGGCCTGGGCACTTAAGGTTCAGAGAGAGAGAGATCCCGGGATATGTTCGTCTATAGAGAACAGCACTAGCCATTATTTACCTACTACAAAACCAACTAGTCCTCTTTGCATTGTTTATAACTTCCTAAATTCCTCCCTGCATTTCTAACTTTATTATTATTTGATATAATGTAGTATCTTCTTCACTAAATTATAAAACTTTGCAGTTTCTAATGGGCTTGGTAATTTTCCAGTCCTGACTTTTACTTAGCTTGCTGCCCCACCCAATTCTCTAATTAACTCTTTACATATTATAATCCGTAATTTTAAGTAATCTTAAACATTCAGATGATTAATTTTAAATAGTAGTAATAACAGTTTGTTAATTAATGAAAAAAATGAACATTAAATGTATTTTTGTTACAAAATGAAAACCACATAAACAATCTCAGTCATTGTGTCAACTCTCTCTTCTTTGATCCCATATTTCCAGCGAACAAAATCTCTTCTGTAAATGCATCTTCACCCAGATATCTAACATAAGGCATGAATATTGCTGTGTTATCTGGTAAACATGATTCTTCAAACTTGTAGAGCAACTGGGAAGTAACTACTTTTCAACATCTTCTGCAATTTCATCCATACGTCTCGACGCTGATGAGGTGTTCAAATGAACGAAATCCTACCGTTCTTTCTGGTTAAGAATGGGTGCTTACTCAATGGGTCTAACAGCTGTCTTACTGTGCGGTCGTAAGTGTCAGAGTTTTAATCTTTCTTACCTGTAGTTGTAGCTATATAGTGGTCTCCTTGCCGGCATTGTTTCCCTCCTAACTATACGGAATTTAGTTTTGTATATTCTTTTTCGGCGTCCTCCAGATCTTGCCTGTTGTAGCATTGCAGAATAATATCTTAGGAACTACTTCTTCACTGGTTCTCAAATGGCAAAAACGCAAGGTTTCCTGTTTCGGATACAGATAAGGGAGATAACGGGTATGTTCTCTGACATCAGACACGGTTAGAGGAGATAACAGTATGGTCTCTGACATCAGACACGGTTAGAGGAGATAACATTATGGTCTCTGACATCAGACACAGTTAGAGGAGATAACGGTATGGTCTCTGACATCAGACACGGTTAGAGGAGATAACGGTATTGTCTCTGACATCAGATACGGATTGGTGCGATAATGGCTCCGATGTAAAACCTGTTTGGGTGTAAGGTTATAAGTTGTAATAAGTGAGAGGAATATTTTCTTAAAATGGTTTACAGACCAACATTTCCATTTGACAATATAGTAAAGTACTCGAGGTCAATCTAGCACCCCCCCCCCCCAAACCATGCTCTCTCTCCTCCTTGGTATACTGTATGCTAATTGTGCATAAATCTTGAGCATTTTAATCAATACACAATACACTGACATGCAGTACAAATCAACGAAGTCCAAAATTAACGACACTGTATTTTAATCTCACTATAAGCCATAGGACCACACACAGCTGACATTGACATTAGTATAACGTCACGACATGTGTCATCATAATGGACGTACATTTTTGTACAAAAAAAATAACATAGCAATGCAAAATACTTCAAGCGATTTTCAATGACAGAAAAACATGTGGATGAACAATGTCAATGCAATGCAGAGTAATTAATTATGGCATCAAATGATCATGACTTCTCAAGTTACATATTGATATTTGATGGACCTGAGGTCCCGGGCTCTCTTGGCTGTCCACGTAGCCTACACTAAGAATCTAATCTGCAGTAGCACTTACCCTACCCCCCCCCCCCCGCAGCTATCGCTGCCATGACACAACTCCATATGCTTCTTCAGCACACCATCAGTCTACATGAAAAGCATAATAAAGGAATCATACATGTTACCCATCCAATATAACGATAAATCACACTGATATCGTTAACAGAATTTCCATATCGATACGTAAATACCAGAACGCTACATCATAGAGATTAATTCACAACTACATAATCTACACCACACGAGGTGGGCGCGGCAGAAAAATACTAAACACGGACACAGATATAAGCACAACGACGGTCATGTTCCAATATCTAATCTGATGCACGCCATTGTTTAAATATATATTCTCTCTTGAAGCCAACTACCAGATCATATGAACAATTACGCTTCGGTCAAGGTCGTACACCTCTCGATCGAAATCGTGTATCGTCAACTCTTACATCAGATACGGATAGTGAGGATGACGGGTATGATCTCTGACATCAGATAAGGATTGGGGAGATGACGAATATGGTCTCTGTTCCCAACAAGACAGTAATTACAGTATAGTGCACTTTGATCTTCTGTGACCCTCTTAATAAGTTCGTGACAACTCCTTTTTCATGTTTTTCATCTATAGCCCGTTTAAATTATCCTGCGACATTCGGGGGCTATATGGCCTCAGTTTGAGAAACTCTGGATTAACATGCCCCGTTCTGATTGTTTTCGTTCTTTCTACAGAAAATCACTTTCCGGAACGTTTTTCTGTACTTGCTGCTCATGTGATAGTAAATAAATATATTCGATGCTGAGTTTGTCGATTCCAATGTGAAACCGATACTACAAAGTGTAATCACTGTGTTTTTGTACTTGCCATCCAAGTTTAAACCTGGTACCATTACAATAGCAAGTATCATGATAGTGACAGGTAAGAAACAAAAGATAAAGAGTATCGATATGCATACAATCATCATGGCTACTTTCTGGTCTCTCTCACTGGCGTTGTCAGCTTTCCCGGAGGCTGTTGACATTTCTCTCCATTTCGTTTTTTTCCGCAGGCTGACGACCAGAACGATGGTACAGATGATGACAGCAGTGAAGGCGATGAGAGGGAGAAAAACACTGTTGATGGTGAAAGAAACCTTGTCTACAATATCTCGCTCTGCTGTGAAGACAAGACCCAGAAGAGTTCTGTTTCTGAAGGGAGAGAACTTCATGCCAATCCTGTTGACGTAGTAGAAAGGCGAGATACTGGACATGAGAACGGTGAAGATACTGATGATAATAACAGTGACTCGCTTCGGTGTGATCAGTGCCTTCACCTAAAGTTGGAAGGAAGTTATTAGCTTTGGGTAAAAACAAAAATAACTATGTGTCTATTTCAGATTCACATCGTGTAATTGGATGAACGGCTTCAGTTAAGCTGCAAAAGTAGTTACATAGTAGCTAAATCAATTAAGATGTACACACTCTTTAGTGGATCGATAGCGCATACTCTTTAGTAGGTCGATTGGACAAGAAAACGTATGGAATAATAATAAATTGTATGACATGGTACTGAACTTCAGCAATATCATCAACAGTGAAAATCTAACATGTCACGCTTCACTGAGTGCAGCTTTACAGTTTCATAATTCATTTCTGTGGCGGTGACAAAATACTAAAGATGGAGACAAACAAACAGGGGAAATGACAGGAAAAAAAAAGACACGAAAAAAGATTGATATGCTGCTTGAAAGAAAACTCAGCTGGCAAAGGAAAAAAAGTAACTGAGAATTTGAAACAAAAATGATAGCGAAAAGGAGAAAAAAACAATAAAAGAATCCACAAAATCAATCTAAGCAAACCTTCAATGGCATAGTGATACAAAGACATCTCTCCAATGTGATGAAGGCAGTGATGCAGCTTGTGAC
This sequence comes from Achatina immaculata, assembly GCA_009760885.1. Classification (NCBI taxonomy): domain Eukaryota; kingdom Metazoa; phylum Mollusca; class Gastropoda; order Stylommatophora; family Achatinidae; genus Lissachatina; species Lissachatina immaculata. The sequence goes on along the minus strand of CM019702.1, from coordinate 20,695,951 downwards.
GCGGGTAAAACTTGCATGAGGCCAAGCTCCTGTCAGGTACTGAACTTCTACAGGGTCGAATGGTAAGTCGAGTTCATTGAAACCCGGATTGTAACAGATGTTCGTCCATATCAGCGTCACAAGACATCCCAGATCAGAGATAGCTAATCCTAGAAATACACATATGTTAATGACATAAAAACTAATAATTTTCTCATATTCGCTCTTTGGATCTAGCAACATTTAAGTCAGTTTTAATCTAACTCTATTACTGGGAGTTGTGTAAAAGCTATGTGCATTAGAAAATAAAAGTCTTCTCCTTCCATTATTCTCTTGTGTTTGATTTTATTTAGAATAATTTTGAGATCTAAAAGTCACGTTACATAGTTTTAAATGCCAAATGAATATGTTGGAACTGTGTGACGAATGCAGATAAAAGAAAAAAAAAGCATCACAATCGCCATGCCATTGTAATTGTTCATTCTCTCTTATGACACAAATCAGCATATAAAACTTTCCCTAAGTTCAGATCTTATTAAGATAAGCGTCATAGCCAGTATTTTTCTACAATCAAGATTTGTTGTCTGGAGATGATCAGACCTTGCTTGATTGATAAAAAAATGTCTTATGCCATAGGAATGTTACAGGCTGAAACTTCACGGAGTGATAGCTTGAAATCAAGAGAAATGTGATTCCTACAACCTCCATATGTTTTAACGTGACATGCCAATGCATTGTTTTGTTAAAGGGTAGTCGACCAAGAGTCACCATCCTGACACTTTTTTTTTTGCTTTCCGCAAGAAGACAACTATTTCTAATTGAACGAAAGTAAGAAAATGGCTTCAAGCAGTGACTTGGCTACGAGTTTCTACTCAGATTGCTAAGAATTGCTTCGTCAAGATGACTTTCACCCAAGAGGGCACGCGGTTTGGATCCATCTCAGTCACCCTCAGCTTCACTGAATGGCAGTCTGATCTGGGAAATACAACACAGCGGGTGGACTGTGAGTCACTAGTGCCAAGCTGTCTTCGGTGACAAATCCAGGCTTTGTTGACAGATAAGAAGTGGTCGTCGATGGGTCAGTGAACACGCTGAATGTGCTATTGTGGACCGTGACAGATACCGAGGGTCGGTTTGACATGAAAGAGTTTAGGATGAAAATTGTTAGAGGTATTTGAATAAAGTCAACAGACCCCTTGTTATTCATCCTCCCTCCTCAAATGAGAGAGTTTGACATCTATATTTATGGACGACATTGACTCTTGCTATAGGACAGTCATTTTATGTAGAGATTTGTCTTTTAATAACACATGCGTCTTCTTTAAGCATGCACATTTTTGGCTTAGGCAACGACTGGAGGGGGGATGTCAAAGTTTGTTTTTCCAACACGCATTCAATTCAGTTTTAATATTTTATCTCATAGTTATGGTCACATAACGAATAAATGGGTCTGAACCATAAATATATGCTCCCTACACTCCTGCAATAACATAAGGGCCCTTTATCTGATATAGAGCCAAATTTTCAGACAGACGAGGAACCACGTCTCATGAACAGTTGATATGAAATAGTTCTATTTATAATCATCTTTCTTTGAATTAAAATCAATCCTTTAATTTATCTTAACAGTTCTTTGTATCGTAGACCATAGAAGGTGTAAAAAAGAGGGTATAGCAATGAAATGAGAGATTTTAAATTAACTCTTACATATGTCAAAAACAAATTCTTTTAACAGTGCACAATAAACGTTATAAAGAACATCCGATCAAAACTGCGTTCACTTTGATCAGAAAATAAGACAGATCTGCCGTCCTCAATCTAAAAAAACACGGTTTTGAGGAATACAAAAGAACAAAATTTTTCATCTTCTTTAGCTTTCCGAGCCATTAAGGCTCATTGAAGCAGATAAAGTTCTCCTCCAATCCTCTCTATTCCTACTCTTCTCTCTCCAGTTGATTACACCAATTTCTTTTATATTCTCCTCTGTATTATCTTTCTCTATTTTGGTCTACCACTTGATCTTGTATCACTCATCTCTTTTTCATACATAACATGTCTGTTCTCTTCCATTCTTTCTACATGGCACAACCATCGTAGTCTGTTCAGTTTCTAGGCATTTATAATTCGTTGGAATTTAAATAAGCTGTTCAGTTCAGTGTTCTTTCTAGCTTTCCATTATCCATTGTTGGTATCCTTTATCAGCCCAAAGATTAATCTTAGGATCTTGTCCTCAAAGATCTGCAAATATTGTTCACCTTTCTTTGTTGATGATAGAACAGACACATTAACAACGATTTCATAACAAAATCAGTTTAACGATGGAACAAGATGATGATAACTCTGAAATTATGATGAGAAATACCTGGTTGCAGGTGAAGAAATACCTGACATTAAGACACTAACGTCGAGTGCAGTTGGCTTGTAGGTTATCAGAAACCTTACAAAATAGGAGACATCTTGTCTCACCTCAAACTAACTCACTCCATTGAAAAAAGAAAGCTCTCTGCACAGAAGAGTCTGGATAGAAACTTCCTCTCTGTCTGAGGCTTAGACTTAGACTATCAAATCTCTCACAGTCAGTATTCACCTCCATACACTTCCCGACAACTCCTGTACTAGCATGAAACATTCACCACACGTGACCTTTTTGCAGGTCACGTCTCTGCAATGTTAACTGTAGGGAGCTCACCCTAAAAAATTAACTATTACAAAAAAGCTTGCATGGCGTTAACTGTATCTAGTAATGCAGAAGAGTAAAATCCGAAAACTCTACATTCTGTTACAAAGCCCATGTATTCACAGAATCAGTAAATTTGTAACACGGAAGCCACAGAACAAGCATGAGAGAAGAGCTATCTTTTATACCTAATATGTACTTTCTCCATTTACATCTGTTTCAGCACTAGATAGATAGCTCTGTAAGGCTGTTTCTTGTCAGGCTGGACAATACAGAATTGTATAAACTACCAAACCTTTCCTCCTGTTATTATCCTCTGTACCTTCTGCAGAACCATTACTGCGCTATGGATACTACAAAGGTTTCACTAGATCTAACAGCACCTTCATGTTGGCTCATAAAATGTAGAAATCTGCAAGATCACTAGTCAAAGTGTTTGTATAAGGCAATAGTATCTTCGTATTTTATTGCGAGTCGTGTATTGTGAACGAACATAGTTTATTTTCAAAAGGTTAAGGAGAGGTCACACAGGCAGTTCTAACATTCTTTTCTTCATCATACAGCTTTCATTCAGTCACAGCCATTCATCATCATCACATAAACTAGTATGTGTCTGATACGACACTCTCATAGAACACACGTGGAAAAGGCTGTACACTGAGAGAGGAAATAATAAAATCTACCTTACTTTCAGTTTCAAGTTTCAACTTTTTTCTCCAAGTAGCAGGTAGTTGTTCTTTTTTTTTTTTTTTTTTGAAGGCTTCTTACCTTTCCCTGTCACTTGGTTTGTTAGCTTCCTATTTGGGGGTATGATTATATCACACAAAATGTTAACATCGGATGTCCAGCTTGCAGTCTGCAACATGGTATCCCCGATAAGACGTCATGGGTATTTCTTTTGTTGCTATGAGAATAACATTCAGAGACATAACATGTGGTCTGTGACGCCATCACTTTCGAAAAGAGAGTTCGACCACATATTGTAGTTAGGATTTGGCACGGGTAATTATTGTTAAAGTTTATTCATTAATCCGTAGGTCTTGACTGGTTGGTTTAAATGAATGAATTGTTTACTTGTCCAACTTCTGATGACTTTGGTTTTCAAGGGGTGGAAGGTCATGGAAATGGCCGTTTCGAAGCTACAAGTGGGAAAAATATTTTGATTTTATGGGAAAAATGTGTTTATAAAACACACTGCATTGAAATCCTTCAGTTCCGCACAGAGTAACTGCAATATATGATGCATGTCTTAGCAAAGTATTAAAAATTAATTAACCTATTTTAACCTATTTTCGATATTTCTAAGAAAAATCGATACGTCATCGTCCTAACTAGTTAAATACATTAAAAATAGTGTATTAGTTTAGGATGTGTTAGGAAGAGCAATTCTTAGAATTCCTGAACAACCCCAGATACTTGTTGCCGTGGAGTACTTCAGAAGATGTTCAATGGAAGACAGTTTCTTAGAATGACCTCAACAAGTTTAATAAATCAGTGTGACGCCGTGTTGAAACATGTGCCGAGGTTGTTTGAGGTCACAGTCGCTATTGTTAAGAACAGGTCATTAGGAAACTACTTAAGCACGAACTTTTAATTTTTATAACAAAATCTCATTTTGAATACTGATTTTCATTTTAGTATGATCACAGAGCAAATTGTGACCGCTTTTTTTTTTGGTGAACTAAACAGTGAAAAATTAATTCACTTAATGTCATTTGTGTGTGACTTACCTGTAGAATTTCACTGAGCTTCAAACATTTGTTGCTTAACTTTTTGTGAGGAGTATATATATATATATATATATTCTGCACAAAATTATGTGTTACATTGCATCATATACGAAATACAAATATAATCTGAAAAAAGTGATGATTTTTCTGGCAATATTTGAAACTTTAAATATCAGATACTGCGTTTGAATTAGACATAGCTAAAACACTTTATAAAACAGAAAAACAATATTTTCAAAGGCCTTTTGACTTTCTGAATATATCGTGTCAGACTTCATTATACACGATTAAACCATATATGACACAGTCACAGAAGTTACCCAACAGACTGACTGTAACAGGATCTTTGAATCTCATTTTGATGAAGCAGATAATGTTGATGATATTTGATACAGTGCCAAAAATACAAATGAGCTGACTGAGAGCAGCATAGAAAATCCACTGAAAGACGAGCCTAGTTTTGTCATTTATCAAAGTGTCAGACAGGTCACTGTGGGTAGCGTTTTCTTCTAACTGTAAGACAAACGTATGCTGAGATGCTTCAGTCATGACCGAGATTTTTAACTCTTAGACTACTGAATAACACTCGTGACACACAAACATCTTTTTTTAAATCATGAATCCTTTCAGTCATGTTGTATCGGGAAATGACGAGATGTCTATTTTTGACGGTTTAATATTAAGACTTTGAAAAAAGAAAAAAGGACGAGTTTGGAATTATTTTTATTTTCATATGTTAGAGCCATCTAAAGTTCTTATATTACTATAAGTTTTAAATTTCATATTCTTAAAGATTATATGAAATATTATCATTTTTGGCCGATATTTAACTTCAATTTCGCAATTATGATTTTTTTTTCAAAATAACCATTTATTTCGCTTTCGTGATTTCTACTAAACTTAGAATTTTTAAAACATGTAGTTAATGAATTTTTATGTTTATTTTGACAGCTCCGATTATAATTTCACGAAACTGGTTGAAAAATGTTTTGAACTGAATTACGTCACAAGAGATTTATTGATTCCTTAAAATTAACAATAATTTGTGCCCATTGAAAGCGCAAGGGTAAAAATATAGAACCAGACATGAACGCCACAAGAAATGCCACTGGATTTTCTTAATCACATGTTGGAGGAGAATTAACCCTATCAGCTACATGGTATTCCAATGCGAGTTACGTTTCCATTGTAATTTGTACAATAATTGCATATTTTGACAGTAATCGGATATTTCCTTTAGCAAACACGTTTCATGTATTTTGTCTTTGATTTTCACAATACTCATTGCCGCTAATTATGGTTAGCTCTTCAAATCTAATTGGTATCTGTCAACGGTTGTTAAAACTATTTTTTTTTTGGCCAAAAACTCTTTTTTTTCGTGTATCAACACAACTTTCTGGTTAGAGTAACTTTATAATTCTAATTCTATGTTGTGAAAGCTGTCAAAATTTTAAAAAGTCGTTTTTCTCCATAATGTTACTATAATTTTTCTTTTTTTTTTCCCTACAGATATTGTACAACGAAAGATAATTGAAGCGTATAATGAAACCAGTGATTTTTGCTTTTCGTTCACCAAAGACACGTGGCACTTGCTGTGAAGAAGATAAAATAAGAATTTTAAATAATATGGTCGTAGAGTCAATTTTGGTCTTTATGAACAGTTATGGGTGACTGTATATATAACCAGTAGTTACAATGTTGGATGTTATAAGTGTGAAAAAATAATAACATTGCCTACCTATTCCTATGCAGTCAGGCGTGGTACTGACCACATCACACTTTCCTCTACCGATGGTTTTGAAAATATGGGCCTAACACCATATCTCCAATAAGCCTTAATGGCATGGCAACAGGGACTTTACCTTTACTTTATTTATTTATTCACGTAGCCATACATATCACTTCTCAGAAATGCTTTCAGCAGAAATAGTTTTATGTGTTCTGCTAAATAATGTCATTAAGTATGTATCAAGCTTACTTTTCTCTTACTTTTCCTGAAAGTGAAAATCATAGAAGCAGGATAAAGAGATAAACTGATAACTGAAGCTGATAACAGTAACTAAAAGCACGCAACGTTAACAAGCATAATAGTTTTCAGTTCAGCGTATAGTCTGAGAAAACGTAAATTTCCAATATCGGGAACATCAGTTGGACTACAAAAGAAAACGTACACAGACGAACAAGGAAAGAAACTATCAAGCTGATGAATTATTAAAGAAAGAGAAAATAAATTTAGGATTTTATTCGCACTGACAGCAAACAGCAACATTAATTGGCAACGCATTTGCCTTTTTCTCCCCCTCTCTCTTTCTCTCTCTCTCTCTCTCTCTCTCTCATGTGATATGGAATGTTTCTGTTATAACTGATGAGTGACCTCACTTACATGTACTTTAGATCTGACTGAAAATGTAAACACGAGTGACCGTCAATATCGTGGTATAATTTTTTGTTGACAATGGTAGAAGTACGTGACTGTGCAGGTGGAGACATACGAGTTATTATTATTTTATTGCTATTTTTATTATTTTTGTTCTTGTTCGCTGTCATTATAATCATAACTCTCAGCATCATATGAAAGATACAACATATAATAAATCTTAAAAAATTAGTGAATCTGCGTAACTTTTGAGACAGACCTAGCAGAAATTTTTGTTTATTTCTTTTGAGATCTTACAGTTACTTGAGGAGATCCATGGCCTGGCCTGCAGGTTTGACGTATCAATATACACTATTTATTTTTAATTCCCAGACTTAATCCTAGTCGTAAATATGTTTGCTTGCTCCACTCAGACAAGATTACAAAACTCGTAGCCTATGGCACACTGTCATTCTCTGTCTCGGTCTTGCCTGTCCCTCTCTCTCTCTCTCCTATCTCTCTCTCTCTCTTTTGCTTTTTCTTTTACCCAAAATCTAAACTGCAGCTTTCTTTCCATACATATTTCTCCTAATCTACTTCCTTTCTCTGCACAGGATATTCTTTCATATCATTTTCGTACAGTTAAATAAGATACCTTTATCCCGGGATATGTTCGTCTACAGAGAACAGCACTAGTTATTATTTACCCACTACACAACCAACTAGTCCTCTTTGCATTGTTTATAACTTCCTAAATTCTTCCCTGCATTTCTCACTTGATTATTATTTGGTATAATGTAGTATCTTCTTCACTAAATTGCAAAACTTTGTAGTTTCTGTTGGCCTTGGTAATTTTGCAGTCCTGATATTTACTTAGCTTGCTGCCCCACCCAATTCTCTAATTAACTCTTTACATATTATAATCCGCAATTTTAAGTAATCTTAAAAATTCAGATGATTAATTTTAAATAGTAGTAATAACAGTTTATTAATTAATGAAAAAATGAACATTTTAAATGTATTTTTATTACAAAATGAAAACCACATAAACAATCTCAGTCATTGTGTCAACTCTCTCTTCTTTGATTCCATATTTCCAGCGAACAGAATCTCTTCTGTAAATGCATCTTCACCCAAATATCTAACATAAGGCATGAATATTGCTGTGTTATCTGGTAAAAAGGATTCTTCAAACTTGTAGAGCAAGCTTCAGAACTTCTAACTGGGAAGTAACTACTTTTCAACATCGTCTGCAATTTCATCCATACGTCTCGACGCTGATGAGTTGTTCAAATGAACGAAATCCTACCGTTCTTTCTGGTTAAGAATGGGTGCTTACCCAATGGGTCTAACAGCTGTCTTACTGTGCTGTCGTAAGTGTCAGAGTTTTAATCTTTCTTACCTGTAGTTGTATCTATTAGTGGTCTCCCTGTCGGCATTGTTTCCCTCCTAACTATGCGGAATTTAGTTTTGTGTATTCTGTTTCGGCGTCCTCCAGATCTTGAATGTTGTAGCATTGCGGAATAATATCTTAGGAACTCCTTCACTGGTTCTCAACTGGCAAAAGCATAAGATTTCCTGTTTAGGATACAGATAAGGGAGATAACGGGTATGTTCTCTGACATCAGAAACGGTTAGAGGAGATAACGGTATTGTCTCTAACATCAGATACGGATTGGTGCGATAATGGTTCCGATGTAAAACTTGTTTGGTGTAAGGTTATAAGTTATAATAAGTGGGAGGAATATTTTCTTAAAATGGTTTACAGACCAACATTTCCGTTTGACAATATAGTAAAGTACTCGAGGTTAATCTAGCCCCCCCCCCCCCACCAAACCAGGTTCTCTCCTCCTTGGTATACTGTATGCTAATTGTGCATAAATCTTGAGCATTTTAATCAATACACAATACATTGACATGCAGTACAAATCAACGAAGTCCGAAATTAACGACACCGTATTTTAATCTTTTTTGCAAATTAGTGGAGGAGGTCAACGAATTTGTATACCTTGGCAGTAGAGTAGTAGAAAATGGAGACAGCATAGAGGACATCAACAGCAGACTTACTAGAGCAAACCAGGCTTTTGCAGTGCTGCAGACAATATGGAAATCTAAAAAAACTAAGCTTAAAGACGAAAATCAGGATATTTAAGAGTAATGTTCTAAGTGTACTACTCTATGGAAGTGAATGCTGGAAAATCACCAAAACCATAGAAAACAAGTTGAATTCTTTTCAGACTAAATGTTTACGAAGAATTAGAAAAATATTTTGGCCAAACACCATAAGAAACAACATCTTGTTGGCAGAAATGCAGATGAAGCCACTGACAACAATTATTGAGGAAAGACGCTGGCGATGGTTGGGACATGTGCTCCGAATGACTGACAACTCACTACCAAAAATAGCACTAAGATGGACACCACAGGGGAACAGAAGTAAGGGTAGACCAAAAGAGACATGGAGAAAAACAACAGAAAGGATGTTGAGCAATAGAGGGCTCACGTGGGCAAGAGCAGAAAAAAAAGGCGAAGGACAGGCATTTGTGGAAAACCCTTGCGGAAGCCCCATGTGCCCTGGGCACTTAAGGTTCAGGGAGAGAGAGAGAGAGAGAGAGAGAGAGAGAAAGAGAGAGAGATTTTAATCTCACTATAATCCATAGGACCACACACAACTGACATTGACATCAGCATAACGTCAAGACATAATGGACGAACAATTGTGTAAAAAGAGATCAACGGAATGCAAAATACTTCAAGGGATATTCAATGACAGAAAAACATGTGGATGAACAATGTCAATGCAATGCAGAGTAATGAATCATGACATCAAATGATAATGACTTCTCAAGTTGCATATTGAAACTTGATGGACCTGAGGTCCCGGGCTCTCTTGGCTGTCCACGTAGCCTACACTACGAATCTAATGTGCAGTAGCACTTATCCCCCGCAGCTATCGCTGCCATGACACAACTCCGTATGCTTCTTCAGCACACCATCAGTCTACATGAAAAGCATAATAAAGGAATCATACATGTTGCCCACCCAGAATACCGATAAGCACAACGAAGACATTACATCGACGGCCATGTTCCCATATCTAATCTGAAGCACGGCATTGTTTCATTATATATTCTCTCTCGAAACCAACTACCAGATTACATGGACAATGACGCTTCGGTAAAGGTCGTACACCTCTGGATACAAGCGTGTATCGTCAACACTGACATCAGATACGGATAGGGGAGATGACGGGTATGGCCCCTGACATCAGATATTGATAGGAGAGATGACGGGTATTGTCTCTGACATCAGATAAGGATTGGGGAGATGACGAATATGGTCTCTGTTCTCAACAAGACAGTAATAACAGTTTAGTGCACTTTGATTTTCTGTGGCCCTCTTAATAAGTTCGTGAATCCCCTTTTTCATGTTATTCACCTATGGCCCGCTTAAATTATCCTGCGGCATTCGGGGGCTATATGGCACCAGGTCGAGAAACGCTGGATTAGCATGCCACATTCTGGTTGTTTTCGTTCTTTCTACAGAAAATCACTTTTCGGAACGTTTTTCTGTACTTGCTGCTCTTGTAATAGTAAATAAATATATTCGATGCTGAGTTTGTCGATTCCAATGTGAAACCGATACTACTTCTTCTTCTTCTTCTTCGTTCGCACTGTCTGTCTATATCTGCAGTCCTGTCTCTTGGATAAATTTCACTGTTTTTTGTAACTCATGTATGGAACCGTAGAGCTTATCTTCTTTAGTGGTTTCACTGGGCCAGTAATTATTTCTCAGTGTCTCGTAGTTGATGCAGTTCTGGAGGATATGTTCCACGGTTTGGGGCACCTGGGCACATGTACATAGATTAGTAGTACCAACCTTAAACTTTGTATACATATGACTTCGGAGTCGGCTGTGTCCTGTTCGGAGACGGAAGATGGTGACTTGTTCCTTTCTGTTTAGCATGTGATAGTCATCATGTGGTGGTGTTTGTGGCTTCCTGTAGGTTTTTATCATGCTTTTCTTCTGATTATAGGTGATTGGTATGTCTGGTTGCTCCATTTCAGTGCCCTCTTTGGCCAGATGGTCAGCTTTCTCATTGCCTGGTATCCCACAGTGGGAGGGAATCCATTGCAAAGTGACTCCATGTTGTAAGCCAATTTTTGACAAGGCATCCTTAAGGTCTGGTAGTTTGTTGCACTGAAGAGCCTCCAGTACTGATCTTGCATCTGTGAGAATTACTACAGGACATGTATCAATTCTGGAGTCTGATAGTTTTTCAACTGAAGCAATAATTGCCCTAACTTCTGCATCAAAGTTGTTGCAGTATTTACCAGTGGGTATGGAAATCTTGTCAATGGTGTTGTTTGGATATTCAATATATGCTCCTGCCCCACCATTCTTTATGGCATTATGTGCAGATCCATCTGTATACACACGTATCCAGGTGTCACATGGATATTTGTCATCTAGAACACTAAGTGTGGCTGTTGATCTTACAAGACTGCTCTGCATCTCACCATTCTGCACACCTTTCACTTCAGTCTGAATAGTTATTTGTGTATAATCTGCTTCTTTCCATGGTGTATGCTCTGGTACAGATGATAATGGAGTGACTACAGTTGGAAGGTCAGGTATCAGCTTACGCATACGCTTGGCCTGATGAATGAAGCTGCTTCTTTTAAGCCGTCCTAATGCCAAGTTATTGAATCTCTCCTTCAGGGGATGGCTTACAGAGCTAAGGAATTTTTCTCCCATGGTCATGACCTTTGTGTCTCTACGTTCCTTTAGCGGTTGAACACCAACTATTTTCTGCATTTCTACTATTGGTGTGGACCTCATGGCACCTGTGATAATCCGTAGTGACTGATTTTGAACCTTGTCTAGATTATGCAGAGTAGTGTTTGATGCTGTACACCAAGATGTTGAGCCATATTCTAAATGTGGTAGAATACTTTGCTGATATACATTCTTGATGATTCTTTCACTAGCTCCCCATGTAGTCCCACTCAATTTTCTTAATATGGCTAGTTTTCTTCTGGCTTTTGCTTCTGCACTGTTGATGTGTTGCTTCCAAGTCAGTTTTGAGTCAAGAGTCACTCCTAAGTAAGTGGGTTGGTTGTCCATCCTTAAGGGTATTTCATTTACAAAGATCTTACCTGCTTTCTGTTTAGATGAGAGGGTGAACAGAGTGGTGCCTGATTTCTCTGTGTTGATACTTACACACCATTTGTTTGTCCATGATGTCAAGATGTCTGCTGCTCTTTGGAGTCTCTGTGTAGCAACTGTCGCATATTCATCTGTACACCACATGACCAGATCATCTGCATACAGTGCTGCTTTGATTCCATAGGGAAGTTCCTTGACCAGGTCATTAATGAATACAAGGAATAGTGTAGGCGAAAGGACTCCTCCTTGTGGTACACCGTGTCGCAGAAGTACTTTCTGGCTTTTGTGTCCATCCATTACTACTCTAGCTCTTCTATTGTGTAAATAGGACTTTATCCAGTTGTACAATCTTCCATTCACATTGCAGTTTCTTAGTTTCCACAACAGACCTTTTTTCCATACTTTATCAAAGGCTTTCTTCAGGTCTATCCACGCTGCTAGTACAAGGTTTTTCTCTTGGAATGCATCCTCAATCTCTTGAGAGAGATAGGTCACTTGATCTTCCGTACTGTAGTACTGCCTAAATCCTGCTTGTTGTGGAACGAGAAGGTTTTCACTTTCTAGGTACCATTTTAGCCTCAGGTCAATGATGCGTTCCATCGTTTTGCATAGGCAGCTAGTGAGACTGATTGGCCTGTAGCTGGAGGCAGTATCACTGTTTTTCCCTGGTTTTAGCAGTGGTACCATGCTTGCTTCCTTCCAGATTTGAGGTAACTTACCTGTGCTCCAGCACATATTGAAAATATCCAACAGCTTTCCCATTGCTGCCATTCCCAGGTTCTTGATCATTTCATTGGACACTCCATCTGGTCCTGGTGATTTCCTTGGTTTCAGTTTACTAACTGCTAGGTCTAACTCACTGCGTGTGATTGGTGCATCCATGACCTCCACTTTTCTGACTTGTTCCTCCTCTTTCTGTGGCTCGATGCGCACTGTACACTCCTTCTCTGGATGGATATCAATATTGCAGTCCTGTGCAAACATGCGAGCAAAGTGATCTGCTACCTGCTTACCTGTAAGAGTTTTCCCATCCTCTATTTGTGTAATCTTTGTACTTCTTCCAGTACTCTCATCATTTAACTGTTTGATTAGTTTCCACAGTTTCCTTCCATCCTTTTCAAAGTTTAGGGACTCTGTTTTCTCTCTCCAACTTTCCCGTCTGGCTTGCAGCTTTGCTGTCTGAAATTTGGCCTTAGAATGTTGGTAATTATTGTGGTGTGCTTGGCATGGTCTATTTTCTGCTTGCTTTCGAGCTGCTTCCACGTCATCATGGAGTTTTCCCAGCTCACTAGACCAGTATGGTTTATAGTCCCTGCGAGCTCCTCTGGGAATGGTTTCACGAGCGGCCTGAAGGATACAAGCATTGAATTCCTTCACTATGCTGTTAATATCCTTACCTTCTATGGACAGCTGTCCCACCAGGATATCTGTACGATGTATGTACATTGTCCAGTTTGCTTTTTTATAGTTCCATCTGGGGAGAGGGTTACTGGTGTTAAGGAGTTCATTTTCTATTGTCAGGAAGACTGGTCGATGGTCGCTACCTCCAAGTTGTTTTCCAACTTCACGTGTAATGTTCCACTTCAGATCTGGAGAGTGGAATGCCAGATCTGGTGTTGATTTTGTATGCCAAGCCCTTGAGTAAAATGTTGGGGCATCCATTGGCTGGTTGATCAGGAGAAGTCCATTATCATCCTGCCAGCTCTCAACTTCCTCTCCTCTCTTGTCTGTGTGGTCATAGCCCCAGCTCTGGGAATGACTGTTAAAATCACCACAGACCATCAGTCTCTCTTTGTGTGGGATTGTTCCTAAAGCAAGTGGGCGGTCATTAGGACAGTAATAGTTAAGGAGGTGGAAATCTGTATTACTACTTTTTAGATGGATCATCTGGTATTCGGCTCCTTCCATGTACACTCCTACCTGACATGCGCTGATGTTATTCTTAACAAGTGTGAGTACTCCTCCTTTTCTTCTGTCCTGTCGGTCTGATCTAAAACACTGGTAGCCTCTGATTTTAAAGGCGGCATCTTTGGTTAGGTGTGTCTCCTGTATGCAGCATATACTTACCTGCTCTGCAAAAAGTATGTTCTCTAGTTCCACCTTTTTGCTATAGCCATCTCTAACACTGCTGACACCCTCAGCATTCCACTGCATTATTTTAAGTTCTTGCTTTTTGGCTGTTTTCTTCTGTTGTATTTTTTGGCCAGTAGCTCTACTCTCATGTCTCCTGACTCCACAAGACGAACTGAGAGGACCTCCAGTAGCATTGGGTGGACCCTTTCGAGGCAGGGGGCCAGGCACTGCACCTGCCTGGTTAGTCTTCATAGGGCGAGCACCATGTTTGAAAACTGTAGATATAGACATTTCATTAGCGATAATGCGTGTTACCCTGATTTTTGCGATGCGCCTTTTGGCTGGGTAACTCCGACTTCAGCACCTTTCCTTGCTAGGGCAGACTGTGGTCTTGCTCGGACTGCCATGAAGACAGTGTGGCTGGCCTGGCCAAAACTTTGTTTTCCAGCCTCTGGTGGCTGTAATTAAGCCCCTTCTCCATGTCAGATGGTTTGAGACAGTTCCACAAAGACACTCTGACTCTGAGATGAGGAATCTGATGAGTGCTTCAACGATATCCATTCCCCGCCACCTATAGTCTACTGGCTCTGTTTTGTTTACATCATTCTGATAGCCATTGTTGTAAAGACCCATAGGCTTGTCACGTCCTGGATTCATTGGTTTCACACCAGACTTCCCTCATCCCCGCCAGAGATCTCCATGTCCCCATCCGTCCACCAACCTGACATTACATTTTGCAAAAATAACAATTACAATTAGTGTTGATTGCTACAAGTTTCTGGGCTACAGAGGTAGGTCAGAGTTTTTAAGCAAACAGATCTATGTTCCCTGTCTCACAAACACTATGTTAAGATAAGTGTGCTCTTAACACAGTTGTTCCCAGGGGTACCGATACTACAAAGTGTAATCAATGAGTTTTTGTACTTGCCATCCAAGTTTAAACCTGGTACCATTACAATAGCAAGTATCATGATAGTGACAGGTAAGAAACAAAAGATAAAGAGTATCGATATGCATACAATCATCATGGCTACTTTCTGGTCCCTCTCACTGGTGTTGTCAGCTTTCCCAGAGGCTGTTGACATTTTTCTCCATTTCGTTTTTTTCCGCAGGCTCATGACCAGAACGATGGTACAGACGATGACAGCAATGAAGGCGATGAGAGGGAGAAAAACACTGTTAATGGTGAAATAAACCTTGTTTACAATAGCTCGCTCTGCTGTGAAGACAAGCCCCAGAAGAGTTCTGTTTCTGAAGGGAGAGAACTTCATACCAACCCTGTTGACGTAGTAGAAAGACGGGATGCTGGACATGAGAACGGTGAAGATACTGATGATAATAACAGTGACTCGCTTCGGTGTGATCAGTGTCTTTACCTAAAGTTGAGAGGAGATAATTAGCTTTGAGTAAAAACAAAAATAACTATGTGTCTATTTCAGATTCACATCGTGTAATTGTATGGAAAGCATCATTCAAGGCATCTGCAAAAGTAGGTACATAGTAGCTAAATCAGTTAAGGTGCTCACATACTCTTTAGTTTGTCGATGTACAAAATCTTTAGTGGGTCGATAGCACATACTCTTTAGTAAGTCGATTGGGCAAGAAAATGTATGGAATAATAATAAATTGTATGACATGGTACTGAACTTCAGCAATATCATCATCAGTGAAAATCTAACATGTCACGCTTCACTGAGTGCAGCTTTACAGTTTCATAATTCATTCCTGTGGCGATGACATAATACTAAAGATTTAAACAAACAAACAGGGGAAATGACTAGAAAAAAAGACACAAAGAAAAGATTGATCTGCTGCTTGAAAGGAAAAAAAGTAACTGAGAATTTAAAACAAAAATGATAGCGAAAAGGAGAAACAAACAATAAAAGAATCCACAAAATCAATCTAAGCAAACCTTCAATGGCATAGTGATACAAAGACATCTCTCCAATGTGATGAAGGCAGTGATGCAGCTTGTGACGCGGGTAAAACTTGCATGAGGCCAAGCTCCTGTCAGATACTGAACTTCTACAGGGTCAAATGGTAAGTCCAGCTCATTGAAACCCGGATTGTAACAGATGTTCGTCCATATCAGCGTCACAAGACATCCCAGATCAGAGATAGTTAATCCTAGAAATACACATATGTTAATGACATAAAGACTAATAATTTTCACATATTCGCTCTTTGGATCTATCAACAATTAGGTCAGTTTTAATCTGACTCTATTACCCTGAGTTGTGTAAAAGCTATGTGCATTAAAAAATAAAAGTCTTCTCCTTCTAATATTTTCTTATGTTTCATTTTATTATAATAATTTTTGGATCTAAAAGTCACGTTACATAGTTTTAAATTCCACATGAATATGCCGGAATTGTGTGACGAATGGAGAGAAAAGAAAAAACCACATCACAATCGCCATGCCATTGTAATTGTTCATTCTCTCTTATGACACAAATCAGCATATAAAACTTTCCCTAAGTTCAGATCTTATTAAGATAAGCGTCATAGCCAGTCTTTTTCTACAATCAAGATTTGTTGTCTGGAGATGATCAGACCTTGCTTGATTGATAAAAAAATGTCTTATGCCATAGGAATGTTACAGGCTGAAACTTCACGGAGTGATAGCTTGAAATCAAGAGAAGTGTGATCCCTACAACCTCCATATGTTTTAACGTGACATGCCAATGCATTGTTTCGTTAAAGGGTAGTCGACCAGGGGTCACCATCCAGACACTTTTTTTGTTTGCTTTCCGCAAAAAACTATTTCTAATTGAACGAAAGTAAGAAAATGGCTTCAAGCAGTGACTTGGCTACGAGTTTCTACTCAGATTGCTAAGAACTGGCTTCATCAAAATGACTTTCACCCAAAGGGCACACAGTTTGGATCCATCTCAGTCACCCTCAGCTTTATTGAATGGCATTCCAATCTGGGAAATACAACAGAAGGGGTGGACTGTGAGTAACTAATGTCTCCCTCTCTTGGTGACAAATCCAGGCTTTGCTGACAGATAAGAAGTAGTCGTCGATGGGTCAGTGAACACGCTGAATGTGCTATTGTGGACCGTGACAGATTCCGAGTGTCGGTTTGACATGAAAGAGTTTAGGATGAAAATTGTTAGAGGTATTTGAATAAGGTCAACAGACTCCTTGTTATTCAACCCCCCCCCCCCAAATGAGAGAGTTTGATATCTATGTTTATGGACGATAACGACCCTTGCTATAGGACAGTAATTTTAGGTAGAGACTTTGATCATTCACATTTTTGGCTTAGGCAAACACAATTGACGAAGGGGGGGGGGAGGGGTTCAACGTGTTCTTTTATAACACGCATTCAATTCAGTTTTAATATTTTATATCATAGTTATGGTCACATCACTAATAAATAGGTCTGTATCATCAATATATGTTCCCTAAGCACCAGTAATCAGGTAAGGGGTCTTTATGTGATATAGAGCCAAATTTTCAGTCACATAAGGAATCACGTCTCAAGAACAGTTGATGTGGAATAGTTCTATTTATAATCATCTTTCCTGCGTGCTGACCATTGTTTCTTTGGATGAAAATTAATCGTTTAATTTATCTTAACTGTCCCGTGTTTCGTAGGCCATAGAGGGTGCAAAAAAGAGAGTAATGCAAATAAAATGAGGGACTTTTAAATTAACTCTTACATATATCACAAACAAATTCTTTTAACAGTGCACAATAAACGTTATAAAGAACATCCGATAAAAACTGCGTTCACTTTGATCAGAAAATAAGACAGATCTGCCGTCCTCAATCTAAAAAAACACGGTTTTGAGAAAGACAAAATGAAAAAAATTCTTCATCTTCTTTAGCTTTCCGAGCCATTAAGGCTCACTGCTGCAGATAAAGTTCTCCTCCAATCCTCTCTATTCCTACTCTTCTCTCTCCAGTTGATTACACCAATTTCTTTTATATTCTCTTCTGTATTCTCTTTCTCTATTTTGGTCTACCCCTTGATCTTGTATCACTCATCTCTTTTTCATACATAACATGTCTGTTCTCTTCCATTCTTTCTACATGGCACAACCATCGTGGTCTGTTCAGTTTCTAGGCATTTATAATTCGTTGGAATTTAAATAAGCTGTTCAGTTCAGTGTACTTTCTAGCTTTCTATTATCCATTGTTGGTATCCTTTATCAGCCCAAAGATTAATCTTAGGATCTTGTCCTCAAAGATCTGCAAATATTGTTCACCTTTCTTTGTTGATGATAGAACAGACACATTAACAACGATTTCATAACAAAATCAGTTTAACGATGGAACAAGATGATGATAACTCTGAAATTATGATGAGAAATACCTGGTTGCAGGTGAAGAAATACCTGACATTAAGACACTAACGTCGAGTGCAGTTGGCTTGTAGGTTATCAGAAACCTTACAAAATAGGAGACATCTTGTCTCACCTCAAACTAACTCACTCCATTGAAAAAAGAAAGCTCTCTGCACAGAAGAGTCTGGATAGAAACTTCCTCTCTGTTTGAGGCTTAGACATAGACTATCAAATCTCTCACAGTCAGTAATCACCTCCACACACTTCCCGACAACTCCTGTACTAGCATGAAACACTCACCACACGTGACCTTTTTGCAGGTCACGTCTCTGCAATGTTAACTGTAGGGAGCTCACCCTAAAAAATTAACTATTACAAAAAAGCTTGCATGGCGTTAACTGTATCTAGTAATGCAGAATAGTAAAATCCGAAAACTCTACATTCTGTTACAAAGCCCATGTATTCACAGAATCAGTAAATTTGTAACACGGAAGCCACAGAACAAGCATGAGAGAAGAGCTATCTTTTATACCTAATATGTACTTTCTCCATTTACATCTGTTTCAGCACTAGATAGATAGCTCTGTAAGACTGTTTCTTGTCAGGCTGGACAATACAGAATTGTATAAACTACCAAACCTTTCCTCCTGTTATTATCCTCTGTAACTTCTACAGAACCATTACTGCGCTATGGATACTACAAATGTTTCACTAGATCTAACAGCACCTTCATGTTGGCTCATAAAATGTAGAAATCTGCAAGATCACTAGTCAGTGGTGTTGGTGGAAGGCAATAGTACCTTCGTATTTTATTGCGAGTCCTGTATTGTGAACGAACATAGTTTATTTTCAAAAGGTTAAGAATTGGTCACACAGGCAGTTCTAACATTCTTTTCTTCATCATACAGCTTTCATTCAGTCACAGCCATTTATCATCATCACATAAACTAGTATGTCTCTGATACGACACACTCATAGAACAGATGTGGAAAAGGCTGTACACTGGGAGAGGAAAATACTAAAATCTACCTTACTTTCAGTTTTATTTCAACTTTTTTCTTCCACGCGGCAGGTAGTTGTTCTTTTCTTGAAGGCTTCTTACTTTTCCTGTCACTTGGTTTGTTTGCTTCCTGTTTGGGGGTATGATTATATCACACAAAATGTTAGCATCAGACGTCCAGCTTGCAGTCTGCAGCATGACGTAACGGATGGTTTCTTTGTTGCTATGAGAATAACATTCAGAGACATAACGTCATGATATACAGGTGCAGAGAAGAAAAACTCTGATAAATATACAATAATATATTCAGGAAGTGAGAAGCATAAACGAGGAATAGGAATAATATTTGACGAACAAACAGCAAAGACAATTGTAGGATGTTTGATCATCTCGGGCCGAATCCTGCTAGCCCAACTGAAAGGACGACCAATAAACATAAATATTATACAAGTGTACGCTCCAGCATCTGAAAGATCTGAAGAAGATGTACAGCTATTTTATAATGAAATAGAGACAACCCTAAAACACACAATGTCACATGACGTTACCATAGTCATGGGAGATTTTAATGCCATAATTGGGAAAGGCAGAATTGAATTGGCAAGAATACATAGCATGGTTGTAGGAAAGACCTAGTTTAAACAACATCCTCGAAGATTGTCAACGTGGTGCAGTCCAGACAAAAGACTTTTAAGCAGATAGACTACATATTAATCAAAAAACCATTCAGGAATGCATTATTGACAACAAAAACCATGCCAGGAGCCGACTGCAATAGTGACCACGACCCACTCTGTGGAAAAAATAGAATAAAGCTAATGAAAGCATGCAGAAAAGTGAGAAACGTCAAACTGAATACAGAACTCCTTAAAAATGACCAAGAACTGCGAGAACACTACAAAGTTATTATAACAAATAAATGCAATGCAATAGCAAAGATAAATAATATAGATGAACAATGGGCAATGCTAACAGATACTATCCACCAAACTGTTAAGGAGATAATACCACCGAAAAAAGAAGCCCCTAAAAATAAATGGATAACAGACGACATCATAGGACTGATGGACAAGAGGAGGAGGAGTAAAAATAACCAAGAAAAATATAGCAAGATAAATAAAGAAATAAGACGCAAATGCAGAGAACCAAAGGAAGTGTGGTTAAATGAACAGTGCAGACAGATACAGGACTTTCATAATAAAAACAGCAAAAACATGCACAAACGAAAACAGGAAAACAAAATATACCACAGGATGCCTGAAATCAAAAGAAGGTAAAATGTTAATGGGAAAAGAAGACATTGTGGACAGGTGGACAGAGTACATCAGTGAGCTATATGGAGGAGAAAGAACAAAAATAACACCAGATACTGAAAACTGTGATGGACCGCCAATACTTGAAGATGAAATCATAAATGCCATCAAACACATGAAGAAAGGAAAAGCGACTGGGCCTGATAATATAACAATAGAAGAAATAGAGGCGCTAGAGGAGATAGGAATAAAAATAATAACCAAGTTACTGAATGACATTTACAACAGTGGTTATATGCCCAGTGACCTGCTTAAATCCACGTTTATAGCACTACCAAAGAAACCAGGTGCAAAGTAATGTGATGACCACCGGACTATCAGCCTCTCATGTCATATAACGAAGCTACTTCTGAGAATCATTATGAGAAGAACAAGGAAAAAGATAAAAATGGAAATAGCAGATGAACAGTTTGGATTTGTTCAAATGGAACACACAATGCCATTTATGCTTTACAAACATTAACAGAAATAATTTTAGAAGTACATAAAGATATCTACTTATGCTTCACTGATTACATCAAGGCATTCAACAAGGTGAAACATAATGAAATTATTAAAATTCTTGAAGACATCAGTATAGACGGCAAAGACCCTAGGATTGTAAAACATCCATACTGGCAGCAAGAAGCAGCAATTAGAGTTGAAAACAGAACTGGAAAATATCAACAAGGGGTGCAATAAGGATGTGTACTATCTCAAGACCTTTTTTCTCTGCACAGCGAGAATATTCTAAGAACGATCATCACAGAATCAGGCATTAAATTTTAGGATACAATATTAGGTCACAGCTTCGGTATGCTGACGACACAGTACTGATAGCTGAGAACCAACAAGATCTGCAAAAATCTCTTGGATAAATTTGCCAAAGAAAGTGAATAGAAAGGCCTTACTTTGAACATCAAAAAGACAGAGACTATGGTTATATCTAAGAAACAAAATTCACCAACATGCAGTATAAAATTAAACAGAACTATTCTAAAGCAAGTGCAGAAATTCAAGTACCTTGGAGCAGTAATAACTTCAGATGAGAAATGCAGAACAGAAATTAGGAACATAATAGGCCAAGCAAAGACTGTATTTCAGAGAATAATAAACATATTATCTAACACATCCTTAACAATGAATGTTAGAAAACGAGTCCTAATATGCTATATTGAACCTATCTTGTTATATGGAAGTGAATCATGGACAATAGGCAGGTCTGCACACACAAAAATCAATGAAAGCGGCAGAAATATGGTTTATTAAAAGAATATTGCAAATCCCCTGGACAGCAAAAATAACTAATGAAGAATATATGACATCAACTGGAATGACCAAAAATCTTGTAAAACAATAAGAGAGAGCCAATGTACTTTTATACGGCATGCAATGAGAAGAGGGGGCATTGAAAATATTATAACAACAGGAAAAATAGAAGGAAGGAGATCAAGAGGAAGACCAAGAGAAATAATACTGGACAGTCTGACGGGATGATGTGAGAGGAAATCACCAACTGAGCTGATGCCCTGCATGAAGGATCGTGTACTATGGAGAAGCATAATAGCCAACGCCAGTCGGCGCGGCACCTGATGATGATGATGATGATGATGATAAATAACAGATACTGCGTTTGATTCAGATATAGCTAAACCACGTTTATAAAATAGAAAATTTTCAAAGTCTTTTTGACTTTGTGAACATATCGCGTCGGACTTCATTATAAACTATTAAACCAAATATGATACAGTAACCGATGTTACCTAGCAGACTGACTGTAACAGGGTCTTTGAATCTCATTTTGATGAAGCAGATAATGTTGATGATATTTGATGCAGTGCCAAAAATGCAAATGAGCTGACTGAGAACAGCATAGAAAATCCACTGAAAGACGAGCCTAGTATTGTCATTTATCAAAGTGTCAGACAGGTCACTGTGGGTAGCGTTTTCTTCTAACTGTAAGACAAACGTATGCTGAGATGCTTCAGTCATGACCGAGATTTTTAACTCTTAGACTACCGAATAACACTCGTTACACACTAACATTTAAAAAAAAAGCATTAATCATTCCAACCATGTTGTATACGGAAATGACGAAATGTCTATTTTTGATGGTTTAACATTACATACTTTGAAAAAAAAAACGACGAGTTTTGAATTATTTGTATTTTCATCTGTTAAAGTCGTTCAAAGTTCTTATATTATAATAAGATTTAAATTTCATATTCTTAAAGATTATATGAAAGTCCTGATATGTGGCCGATATTTAACTTCAATTTCGCAATTCTTTTTCAACATGACCATTTATTTCGCTTACGTGGTTTCTACTAAACTTGGAATTTTTAAACATATAGTTAATAAATGTGTACATTTATTGTGACAACTCCCATTATAGTTTCACGAAACTGTTTGAAAAATATTTTGAACTGAATTACATCATAAAAGATTTATTGATTCCTTAAAATTAACAATAATTTATTACCATTGCAAGCGCAAGGCTAAAAATATAGAACCAGACATGAACGCCACATGAAAGAACATCAAATGTTTTTAATGCCGTATCGGACGGGAATTAACCCTATTAGCTTCATGGTAATCCTACCAGACTTATGTTTCCATAGTATTTGTATAATAATTGCAAATTTTGACAGTATTTGATATTCCATTAGCAAACAAGTTCCATGTATTTTGTCTTTGATTTCAGAATACTCATTGCCGTTATTTATGGTTAGCTCTTCAAATCTAATTGGTATCTGTCAACGGTTGTTAAAACTTTTTTCTTTGTGTTTTTGCCAATCGAATTTGAATGACACAACATTTTCTGTTTAGAGTAACTTTATAATTCTGCGTCGGGAAGGCTGTCATAATTTTTTTTTAGTTCTTTTTCTGCATAATGTTACTATAATGTTACTTTTTTTTCTCGTTACAGATATTGTACAGCGAAAGATAATTGAAATTTATAATGATAATAGTGATTGTGGACGCAGATGCGGAAATCCAAACAATTTTTGCCTTTCGTTTCCCAAAGACACGTCGCACTTGCTGTGCAGAAGAATGGGGTTGGAGGGTTAATTTCAGTTTTCTTGAACTATTATAGATGGCTGTACATAACCAGTAGTTATAATATTGGATGTTATACGTATGGAAAAGTTATAACAGTGCGTATGTATTCCTTTGCGGTAGGCGTAATACTGACCACATCACACTTTCATGTGCCGGTGGTACTGAAAATATGGACCGAACACCGTATCCCCAATATACCTTAATATAGCCATCACTTCCCAGAAATGCTTTCAGCAGAAATAGTTTTATGTATTCTGGTAAAGAATGTCATTAAGTATGTATCAAGCAAACGTTTCTCTTACTTCTCCTGAAACTTCAAATAACAGAAACAGGTTAAAGAGATAAACTGATAACTGAAGTTGATAGCAGTAACAAAAATTACACAACTTAAATAAGCGTAGTTTTCAGTACAGCCAAGAGTGTAGAAAATGAGCCTTTGTTTCTCGCTCTCTCTCTGTGTCTCTCTTTCTCTCTCTCTCTCTCTTTCTCATGGGGTGTCTGAGTGGCGAAGTGATTAGTGCACTGGTCTCTCATGGTGAAGGTCAGGGTTTCGAATCCGGCCGGAGGCACCCCAGTCACCCAGCTGTAAAAATGGGTACCCGACTTCTTCTGGAGTTGGGGAAGGAAAGGCGGCCAGGCGTGATACTGACCATATCACCCTCTAGTGTGCTGACAGGTCGAGGAAAATATGGGCACTAACACCATATCCATATATGCCTCCAAGGCATGACAGGATTACCGTTACCTTTTCTGTACCTCTCTCTCATGGGATATGGAATGTTACCTTTTCTGTACCTCTCTCTCATGGGATATGGAATGTTACCTTTTCTGTACCTCTCTCTCATGGGATATGGAATGTTACCTTTTCTGTACCTCTCTCTCATGGGATATGGAATGTTTCCTTTTCTGTACCTCTCTCTCATGGGATATGGAATGTTACCTTTTCTGTACCTCTCTCTCATGGGATATGGAATGTTTCCTTTTCTGTACCTCTCTCTCATGGGATATGGAATGTTACCTTTTCTGTACCTCTCTCTCATGGGATATGGAATGTTTCCGTTATAACCGATGAAGTGAGCGCACTTACATGTAGATTAATTCGGACTGAAAATGTAAACAATGGTGACCTTCAATATCCTGCTATTGTTTGTGATATTTTAGAAGTACGCGATTGATTCCCATCGCAACATATGCCTGTGAGACCTGGACACTTAACAAAACAGCTGAGAAACACATAAATGCCTTTGAATGTAAATGCTACAGAAGAGTTCTTCAAATATCATAGACACAAAAATGAACAAATATATCCATACTAGGAGAACAATTATTGAGGAAAGACGCTGGCGATGGTTGGGACATGTGCTCCGAATGACTGACAACTCACTACCAAAAATAGCACTAAGATGGACACCACAGGGGAGCAGAAGTAAGGGTAGACCAAAAGAGACATGGAGAAGAACAACAGAAAGGATGTTGAGCAATAGAGGGCTCACCTGGGCAAGAGCAAAAAAAAGGCGAAAGACAGGCATTTGTGGAAAACCCTTGCGGAAGCCCCATGTGCCCTGGGCACTTAAGGTTCAGAGAGAGAGAGAGGAGAACTTAATATTGAAGAAGGCTGGCTAGTAAAGAGAATGGCTAGTAATGGGAAAAAGAAAGAGAGGAAGACCAAGGCGAAGATGAGTGCAAGACATCGTTGATAATCTGCAAATGGATGTATCAGCAACAGGCAATAATGCTCACAACCGAGAGGCCTACAGGAGTGCTATTAGGGAGGCAAAGTTCCACGAGGGACATGCAAATGAATGAATGAATGACGCGATTGGGCAGATGGAAAAATATGATTTATTATTATTAGTGCTACCTTTATTATTGTTGTTGTTGCTTGGTGTCATTATATTCATAACTGTCACCATCTTAGTCATCACATAAAAAGATACAACATACGTATAATAAATTTTGTGAATCTGCATAACTTTTAACACAGAATTTTGTATTTATTTGTTTAGAGATCTCTACAGCTAATGTCCTAATAATGGAGATATAATGAAGAAAATTAAAAGGAGGACATCTATCGCTCTTCAAGAAGTAAAGCAACTAAAGCAGATGTGGAGAGGAAGAGACAGAAGTACAAAAATAAGATTTTTAAGGATATACATCTTTCCCATCGGAACAAATGCCTTTCAGACCTGAAAACTTAACAAAATAGCTGAGAAACACATAAATGCCTTTGAATTTAAATGCTACAGAAAGTTCTACAAATATCATGGACACAGAAAAGAACAAATATATCCTTACTAAAAGAGCTTAATATTGAAGAAGGCTGGCTAGTAAAGAGGATTAAATACAGACAGCTTAAATATTTTGGACACATTAAACGTCATCTTCTTCTTCTGCTTCTTCTTCTTCGTTCGCATTGTCTGTCTATATCTGCAGTCCTGTCTCTTGGATAAATTTCACTGTTTTTTGTAACTCATGTATGGAACCGTAGAGCTTATCTTCTTTAGTGGTTTCACTGAGCCAGTAATTATTTCTCAGTGTCTCGTAGTTGATGCAGTTCTGGAGGATATGTTCCACAGTTTGGGGCACCTGGGCACATGTACATAGATTAGTAGTACCAACCTTAAACTTTGTATACATATGACTTCGGAGTCGGCTGTGTCCTGTTCGGAGACGGAAGATGGTGACTTGTTCCTTTCTGTTTAGCATGTGATAGTCATCATGTGGTGGTGTTTATGGCTTCCTGTAGGTTTTTATCATGCTTTTCTTCTGATTATAGGTGATTAGTATGTCTGGTTGCTCCATTTCAGTGCCCTCTTTGACCAGATGGTCAGCTTTCTCATTGCCTGGTATCCCACAGTGGGAGGGAATCCATTGCAAAGTGACTCCATGTTGTAAGCCAATTTTTGACAAGGCATCCTTAAGGTCTGGTAGTTTGTTGCTCTGAAGAACTTCCAGTACTGACCTTGCATCTTTGAGAATTACTGCAGGACATGTATCAATTCTGGAGTCTGATAGTTTTTCAACTGCAGCAATAATTGCCCTAACTTCTGCATCACAGTTGTGGCAGTATTTACCAGTGGGTATGGAAATCTTGTCAACAGTGTTGTTTGGATATTCAATATAAGCTCCTGCCCCTCCATTCTTTAAGGCATTATGTGCAGATCCATCTGTATACACGCGTATCCAGGTGTCATATGGATATTTGTCATCTAGAACACTAAGTGTGGCTGTTGATCTTACAAGACTGCTCTGCATCTCACCATTCTGCACACCTTTTACTTCAGTCATGATAATCTGGAGAAAACCGTCATGGAAGGGTACATAATGGGAAA
Source organism: Achatina immaculata (assembly GCA_009760885.1). NCBI lineage: Eukaryota > Metazoa > Mollusca > Gastropoda > Stylommatophora > Achatinidae > Lissachatina > Lissachatina immaculata. Next base: position 20,668,985 of record CM019702.1, on the reverse strand, counting down.
AAGAAAAAGAGGAAGACCAAAACGAAGATGGCTGCAAGGCATCGTTGATGATCTGCAAATGTATGCATCAGCAGCAGGCCACCTTGCTTACAACCGAGAGTATAACAGGAGAGCTGTTAAGGAGGCAAAGTTCCACAAGGGACATGCAAATGACTGACTGACTGACAGCTACTTGAAGTGATCCATTACTTGCAGATTTGACGTATAAATATACACTTTATTTTTAATTCACAGACTTAATTCTCGTCTTAAATATTTTTGCTTGCCCCACTCAGAAACTTTGAAGACAGAATTACTAAACTCGTAGCCTATGGCACACTGTCATTCTGTCTCTATCTGTCTGTCCGTCTGTCTCTGACTTTCCTAATTTTGCTCCGATTCATTTCTTTTAACCAAAATCTAAACTACGGCTTTCGTTCCACACAAATTTCGCATAATCTACTTCATTTCTCAGCACAGGATATTCTTTCATATCTTTTTCATGCAGTTAAATTAGCTGTCTTTATCCCGGGGTATGTTCGCCTAAGAAACACAACACTAACCTTTAGGTACCCACTACATAACCAATTATTTCTCTTTGATTTATTTATAGCTTTCTAATTTCCTCTCTGCATTTCTAACTTGATTATTATTTGATATAATGTAATATCTTCTCCTAATCTAATCTAATCTAATATAATCTAATCTAATTTAATTTTATCTAATCTTATCTAATCTAATCTAAGTACCGTGCCGCATGTCGTAGGCGATCATTTCTCTCCACAATTCCCTATTACTAGACTTGATTATGAGATCCGCCGGTGACTTTCTTCCTAGCCACACTGACAGCCCATCCAGTAACTTCTCTCTCTCTCTCTCTCGCTCTCTCTCTTTTTCTGTGTCTTCCTCTGTCTCTTCTTCCCTAAATGTTTTTTCCAGTTCCCACAGTATGTTCCACTGTTTCTCTTCTCAGGAAATGTCCTACAAATCTCGCTTGTCTGCATCTGATCTTTACTATAATTTGCTTTTTAACTGTAGCCTCTCTTAAGACTTCTTCGTTGGTTTCTTGGGTGTCCATGGTACCTTCAACGTCCTTCTTATGAAAAACATTTCCATGGCCTCCATTTCTCGCTGTACTTTCTTATTCATGGACCATGCTTCATGCCTATAAAACAAAATTGGCTCGATGTAACATTTAAGTATTCGGAATCTTTTTCCATTGATATGGATCTGGTGCATAAGATGTGTAACATTGTCTGGAATGCTGACTTGGCCTGAGCACGTCTGCTTTTTATTTCGTTGTGACATTTCCCATCAGTTGTTATAATCGTTCCTATGTACTTGAATCTATCAACTTGTTTCAGATTTGTGCCATCGATGTAAATGCTACATTTTGGTGGTATTCTTTACTTTGAGATGACCATCGCTTCAGTCTTCTTTTTGTTCAGGCTGAGACCTTTATTTTTACTTTCACGAACCACGATGTCCAGAAAAGCCTGTAGCTCCCCTTCACTTCTAGGAATCAGAACTGTGTCGTCTGCATATCTTAAGTTGTTAAGGTTGTAGCCAGCAACTGATATTCATGCCATGTTATCTATATTTCTCATTATTTTTTCGCTGTACAAGGAAAAGAGGTCAGGAGACAGAACACATTCTTGTCTCACTCCCAATTTTATGTCTTGAAATGCTCCTATTTTGTTCTTAAACCTCATTGCTGCTGATTGCTACCAATATATGTTTTTTATAAGTTTCACACGCAATGTGATAATTGGAATATTCGTGCCGATAATTTTATAAGAATATGTTTAATTAACACTGAGCATGCAGTGGCTTCTATGAAAGAACGTATACAAGAAAATGCTCATCAGTTCTGATGCCGCTTTGATCCGTCTTAACGTTATTACTAGACCACTTCAGAAATTATTCTTACGTTTCCTTCAAAGTTTTCAAATTCTCTTTTGTATCACGAAAAAGATTAAAAGACGAAATCTCCAGCAGGTATCACCTCTGTTATAGAATAAAATAAATGGCAACTGCGGTAAAACCGGTTGCAGGAATACAGGTGAACATGGATGTGAGGTTCAGTTTTACAAAAAGAGTGAGTGAGGGAAGAGGGCAGGAACGAGAGTGGCAGGAAATAAGATGAGAACGCAAAAATCAAGAAAATACAACAGTCTAATATTTTGGCAACCAGGATCACTTACAAAAACAACGTAACAGATGAAAAGACGAAAAACAAACGAGGAACACTCAGTTTCTTGGCATCTCTAGTTCGAGGCACTTTCCTCTCTCTCATCATTACGGAAATACCATAATATCTGAATTTTACGTGACAGTAATAATGACACTGATGAGATACATCAATAATGGAATTTTAAAATTTTTATTAGTGTCAAATTTATCTTAAAAGAAATTATGAAAGGCATAGGTAAAAGGTAAAAGTAGTCATGTCATGCCTAAGAGGCACATAGGGATATGGTGTTAGTGCCCATATTTCCCTTGACCTGTCAGCACGCTAGAGGGTGATATGGTCAGTATCACGCCTGGCCGCCTTTCTTTCCCCAACTCCAAAAGAAGTCGGGTACCCATTTCTACAGCTGGGTAGCTGGAGTGCCTCCGGTCGGATTCGATCCCCCGACCTTCGCCATGAGAGACCAGTGCACTAACCACTTCGCCACTCAGACACCATCTTTAATTATCTAAGAGATTTAGAGAACAAGCACGTGAAAGAAGACTATTAGTCTAAATGGAAAACTTTTATTAGTTCAACATTAAATCTCTTCTGTGTTCTAGCTCAGGTGATAGAGAGCCTAGGATTCAAAGCGTCAGCTGCCGATCTATGAGCACTTCATCTACATACATCAGACTACTGACCCCTGACTTCCAACTTGTTTTTATCCACTCAAGATCTTTCTTCTTTTATATGACATCTCTTCCAAGAAGAGGGAAAAAAAGAAAGAGAGGGCAAGGATGTTTTCCTGAAGTTTGTTATCTCCATAAACGTGTTCAACTTTGCAGCTAACTCTGCGGTAATCTTACAGTACAGCATGACACTGAACAGGGAGTAGGTTATAAGGAGTTTTACTTGAAGATTATGACTGGAGCACAGAGCTTCTCAGCAAACACCATCAGCATCAGGACCTCAGTGACTCCCGCTCAACAAGCTACGCTGTATGGGAATATGTAATATTTAGAAGAGTCACACATGAGAATATGTAATATTTAGAAGAGTCACACATGAGAATATATAATATTTAGAAGAGTCACACATGAGAATATGCAATATTTAGTAGAGTCACATATGAGAATATGTAATATTTAGTAGGGTCACATATGAGAATATATGATATTTAGCAGAGTCACAGAGAAGAGATGACCTAGAGTGTATTGATAGCAATGATCCCAATCCTGATATCATCTCTCTTTTTGGATCCCAGTGCTGAAATCACCTGCCTCCTGTGTGATCCAAGTCCTGATATTAGTAATACAGGACTGCTGTTCTGAAAGTTCCATGCCCACTTAAGTTGTCTAACGAAGACCAGTATCAGAGTGCGCTGTTGGCGAGATCTTCAGCTGCCGTGCGTGGAGCGGTGCCCTTCCCGGCCAATGAAGAAATTTGCAAATGAGGTTGCCGCGCAGCATCACTGCGGAAAAGGTGGTTGAAAGAATAACAGTCAAATCACGGCACCTCTGGTCTGGAGGTCGGCCACGTCCTGAGTGCAGTCATATCGGGTGAAATGCATGAACCGGCTTGTCCCAGAGGTTAAGTCACTGCTGGCTTGACTTTTCAAATGCCGCGCGTGGAGTGAAGCTCCTCCCGGTTAAGGAAGTAAATGCGGAAATAAAGGTTGCTGTGCGGCGCCGATGGGAAAAGGTGGTGGAAAGTGAAGTTTAACCTGGTATGTCCAGTAGTATCGCTACGAGAACTATACCACGGCACCTCTGCTCTAGAGGCCGCCTACGTCCGAAATACACCTACACTGGTGAAATATGCCTAAACCGGCACACACCAGGGGTGGAACTCGATGGCTAGACATGTCATGCCACCTCCGCTCTAGAGGTCGGTAACGCCTGATAAACACCTATACTGGTGAATTTTGCCTAAACCGGCTCATACCAGGGGTGAATCTTGAAGGCTATGAATGTCACAGTACCTCTGCCCTAGAGGTCGGTCCCGTCCCAAACATGACCATACTGGGAAATGCCTAAACCGGCTCAACCCAGGGGTAGAAGTCACTAGTGGCGAGGATTCGTCCTCCTGGACAAAAGCTCCATCCTGGTCACAACCAGGAAGGGTAGCGGCCACGACTGCAAAATGCTGAAGTCGGAGACACTGGACCAGGGAAGTCTAGATAGGCAACCACCTCTCACCCGGCGGGGATGTCTGCGTATCCTAATCACGCTGAGGTTTTCCGGTGAGAAAGTCTGACCCTGGACTGGATGGGCAACCACCTCTCACCCGGCGGTGATACACGGGTATCTCAAAACACGTCGAGGTTTTCCGGTGAGAAAGTCCAACTCTGGCCTGGGTGGGCTAACGCCTCTCACCCAGCGGGGATGCACTGATATTCCAAACACGTCGAGGTCTTCCGGTGAGAAAGTCCAACCCTAGATCAAACTGGTGCAATGAAAACCACGGTGTCACGCAATCCCGCTTCCGAGATCCACCAAGAATACAGGCTAAAGCACTGTGATACTCTGAACCCCGTGTGGTCCTTTCGTGGAACTCGTGTGGTCTATTTTGGACCACACAGGGGACCACAGGACCTAACGAGGACCACATGCGTGAATTCAGTAGGTTCACAGTGCGGTTTTTGGTGGTAGAAGTGAACGAAGAAGAAGAAGAAGAAGACAGTATCAGAGTATTTACCTGGAGCTTCCAGATTTAAAGAAGAGCACAGCTATACGCTGAGAATGTCACATATCCTGTATGTGCACATATCCTGTATGTGAGACACTCGGAACGGTCACCGGCAGACACCTCAAGCACATAGTTGACACAACATAATACCAACGCCATCGACCTGGTAACATAAGACGAATTTAACAGCTGCTCCGGATGATGATGAGGTTCAATACTGGATAAAATATATCGAAATACATATCAAACTAGTGATGGTCAGACACAGATATTAAGTTCTAGCTCCCTTTTTCACTACATCCATTGGAATCCACCAAGAAATAACCACACACACGTATTGAAGACATACCTCTCTCTCTCTCTATCTCTCTCTCTCTCTCTCTCTTTCTCATGATAACATATATCGACCAAAATAGTTGACGAAAACCCAGACTAACCCCACACTTTTCCAATTAACAAAAACCCAGAGGGAAACCGTATTTTTCCAATTAACATTCAGTCCTTCTCACATTCTCATGTAATGGGATTTGTCTAGCGTTCGAAATAAAACTGTTTTGTCTGTGCGCCAGCATTTATATCTGTGTACCATACAGCTATATCATTTATCTGAAACAGTCTCTGAAACAGTCAGCTATAGCTCACGGCTAGGTATCTGGTACAAGCAACTGTTGTAAATGAATGACTGATCACAAAAAGGAAAACTATTCGAGAAGAAAACGTTTTACTCCACATCCGACACAAGTGGTGCACTATAACTCTGTTTCGTTTCATTATAATAATTTTGAAAAATCTAAACATCACGTCTCAGAATAAGAGAATTCAGAGTTTGCTCTGGGATGGAGTGAAGAACGTTAGAGACAATGGTTCAGAAAAGAGCAAGCGGAATAGTAAATTCTGTATACCATTATTTCTTGTTCTGCAACAGGACAAAATGCATTATTCCCTTGTCTTGTCCTGTCTTGCCTTGTCCCCTTCCTCATTTACTTTTTGATGTTGAGGGGATAAATAGACGTCTTGACAGGGCCCGGTAATTTGCTTAATTTAATGGGATATTTAAAGTTTTTATAATTTTCTTCCTCCACTTCTTAAATGGTGACCTATCCTTCTGTTACCTGCATATCTTAGTGTTTCTTGTGGTATACTGTCCAGCGGCATTCATATATCATTTAATCTAATCTTGCTATGTTTTCTAAGAGCAGTAAAAAGATCCAGAGACGCCTTGCTGGGCCATTCGCTGTTTGAAAGCAGAACTTAACCAGGGGAGCCCGTCCCCTCGAGCAAGTCAGAGCCCCGTTAGTCAGTTGCCTCACGGGCCCCGTTCCCAGCCTGTACAAACGAGTATGTCGGGTTGACCCTTGTGCACATGGGACATGGGTAGGCTACTAATTTTTGTTTTTCATTTCTCCAAAGGGAAGCTACCCGAAGAAAACTTTGCTGGTTAATGTGCTAGGTCTGGTACCCACCTTACAGGCCATATTAAAACAGAATTGGAGAAAACATTGACTTTTCTAATATTTTTGAACCTTAAATTTAAAATTTAATCAAGCAATCATTGTTTCATTTTATATTGTTTTATATAACTGAAATAGACATGACGGGTTTCTTATAAGATTTTTGACTCTGTAAAATTCCTTATTAAAAAAAAACATCTTTAACATCATGATCACTGACTTTACCGAGCAAAACAGTCATAACAGGATTGTTCAGTCCCATTTTGAGAAAACAGATAATGTTGATGGTATTGAAAATAGTCCTCAAATTACAAATGAGCTGACTGAGAACATCATAGAAAATCCACTGAAAGACGAGCCTAGTTTTCTCATTTATCAAAGTGTCAGACAGGTCAGTGTGGGCAGCGTTTTCTTCTAACTGTAAGACAAACGTATGCGGAGATGCTTTAGTCATGACCGAGATTTTTAACTCTTAGACTACCGAATAACACTCATGAATTATTGCAGCCTTGTTGGTCACGTAAATGACGCGATGCCTATTTTTAGCGTTTACAAAATAACACTAAGACTATGGAAGAAAACTATACACTGGAAATCATGTTTTTAAATTTTAGTTTAAGCCGTTTAAAGATCTAAATTTCGCACTGGAAAAAAGATAATCTGAAAAATTTATCGTATTCGAAATGTAACATATAAACGAATTTCACATTTATAATGTTTTAAATAAACTTGGTCACTTATTGTGTTTACGTAATTTAGCCTAAACTTCGAATTTTCAAAACACAGAGATAATAAATGTGTATGTTTTAGTGTTTAGTGCTACCCTCCCCTCCCTTTATAATATCATGAAATTGATGGATGAATGTGATGAATGTCACACAAAGTTTACAGATTCGTTAATATTAATTATAATTTACGTGTGTTTGCAAGTGCAAAGGTAAAAATCTAGAATCAGACCTGAACGCCACAAGAAAGAACTTCATTCATTCATTCATTCATTCATTTGCATATCTCTTGCGGAACTTTGCCTCCCTAACAGCACTCCTGTAGGCTTTTCAGTTGTGAGCAAGATGGCCTGCTGCTGGTACATCCATTTGCAGATCATCAGCGATGTCTTGCAGCCATATTCCTTGGTTTTCCGGTCTTCCTCTTTCTTTTCCCCATTATGTACCCTTCTAAGACAGTCTTCTCTAGATTATCTTCATCACAGCTATCAAACACGCGAACTGGATCTTTAGTTTGTTACTAATGTGCAGTCACTTTCAATTTCTAATATCAGTTGTAGTCTGTCATTCTAGTTCCCACACTTGTATAGTTCTGACTGGTTATAACTCATTAACTTTCTATGAGTTTTTCCTTCGAGGTCTCACTAACGAACTTTTCTCTCTGGTCCCTATTGAACTCTATCAAGCTCCTGATTGAGCCATACCTGGTTCTGGTCCAGCGGAGTCCTTTCTGCCAACTCTCCTCATCATTTTCTGGTCTCGTTCTTCGTCTACTGCTTATTTCCCCTGTTTATGTGTTCATCAGGTGGTGAAGTCGCCCGATAAGGTAATCAGCAACCCATAGCTGACATGCCAGCGTCAGTCTTAGCGACCCATAGCTGACATGCCTGCGTCAGGCTTAGCGACCCATAGCTGACATGCCTGCGTCAGGCTTAGCGACCCATAGCTGACATGCCAGCGTCAGGCTTAGCGACCCATAGCTGATATGCCAGCGTCAGGCTTAGCTACCCATAGCTGACATGCCAGCGTCAGGCTTAGCGACCCATAGCTGACATGCCAGCGTCAGGCTTAGCGACGCATAGCTGACCAAGACCCTGCCCCATCTCTCCGTGGTACCCTCAGTAAGAGGCATAGCCTGGCTAACATTGCAGGGATCGCCATAGTCCCCATGGTGGTGGAGTGTGCTAAAGAAGCTTGTACAGCCCCTGCTTTTTAGCTGTACTCCGGGACTGAAAAAGTAGCCACCATAACCCGCTCCCACGCCGACACGACGCTGTGCCTCAACATCTTTACAACAACAGCTCGCATTTACAAGGAGTTCGTACAAGTATCTTCATCACGTCCGCATTTCTTTCGTCCTTTCCAAGCCCCTCCCCTTTGGTCATCTATTGGTCATCTGGCCTTTCTGTGCCTTGACTAAGCTCCTCCCCTTGATTATCTGCTGTTCGGCTGGTCTATTCACGTGTACATTTTGAGTACTTAGAAAAACATGCAATTCCTGTCAGTAATTCTGTTGTGTCATATATATTAATCCGGCTCTTCAATTCTCATGAGAGATATTGTCTAGTCCAACATCTGTTTCATGTGGTAGGTGTTAGGGATTAGTCCGTTCTTTTACTTTTACGGTACAGCCGCTTCATTTCCTTGGGCGACTGGCTAACCAAAATATTGCTCTAAAATTTATTTCCTTTAATAACTGTTCTCATTTTCCTATCATCATCATCATCACGTGCCTGCCGACTGGCGTTGGCTATTATGCTTCCCCAGAGTACCCGATCCTTCATGCAGGCCATCAGCTCAGTTGGTGATCTCCTCTCACACCATCCCGTCAGACTGTCCAGTATCATTTCTCTCGGTCTTCCTCTTGATCTTCTTCCTTCTATTTTTCCTGTTGTTATAATATTTTCTATGCTCCCTCTTCTCATTGCATGTCTTATGAAAGTACATTTTCTCTCTCTTATCTTTTTGACAAGATTGTTTGTCTCTCCAGCTTTTTTCATACATTCTTCATTAGTTAATTTTGCTGTACAGGGGATTCGCAACATTCTTCTAGTAAGCCATATTTCTGCTGCTTCCAATGATTTTTGTGCAGACTTGCCTATTGTCTATGATTCACTTCCATATAACAAGATAGGTTCAATATAGCATTTTAGGACTCGTTTTCTTACATTCATTGATAAGGATGTGTTGCATAATTTGTTTATCATTTTCTGAAATGTAGTCTTTCTTTCGCCTGTTCTGTTCCTAATTTCTGTTCTGCATTTCTCATCTGAAGTTATTACTGCTCCAAGTTATTTGAATTTCTGCACCTCCTTTAGAATAGTTTCGTTTAATTTTATACTGCATGCTGGTGAATTTTGTTTCTTAGATATAACCATAGTCTCTGTCTTTTTGATGTTCATAGTAAGGCCTTTCTGTTCACTTTCTTTGGCGACTTTATCCAAGAGATTTTGCATGTCTTGTTGGTTCTCAGAGATCTGTACTGTGTCGTCAGCATACCGAAGGTTGTTAATATTGTATCCTCCAATTTTTATGCCTGATTCTGTGATGATCGTTCTTAGAATATTCTCGCTATACAGAGAATAAAGGTCTGGAGGAAGTACACATCCTTGTCGCACCCCTTGTTTTATAGGTTGATATTTTCCAGTTCTATTTTCAGCTCGAATTGCTGCTTCTTGCTGCCAGTATAGATGCTATACAATCCTCAGCTCTTTGCCGTCTATATTGATGCCTTCAAGCATTTTAATAATTTCATTATGTTTCACCTTGTCAAATGCCTTGGTGTAATCAATGAAGCATAAGTAGAGATCTTTCTGTACTTTTAAAGGTTTTTCTGTTAATGTTTGTAAAGCATAAATGGCATTGTGTGTTTCCTTTCCTTCAACAAATCTAAACTGTTCCTCTGTTATTTCTATTTTTATCTTTTTCCGTGGTATTCTCATAATGATTCCCAGAAGTAGCTTCGTTATATGACATGAGAGGCTGATAGTCCGGTGGTCATCACATTCCTTTGCATCTGGTTTCTTTGATAGTGCTATAAACGTGGATAAATCAGATCATTGGGAATATAACCACTGTTGTAAATGCCATTCAGTAACTTGGTTATTATTTTTTATTCCTGTCTCCTCTAGTGCCTCTATTTATTATATTGTTATATTATCAGGCCCAGTCGCTGTTCCTTTCTTCATGTGTTTGATGGTATCAATGATTTCATCTTCAAGTACTGGTGGTCCATCACAGTTTTCAGTATCTGGTGTTAATTCTGGTCTTTCTCCTCCATACAGCTCACCGATATACTCTGTCCACCTGTCCAAAATGTCTTATTTTACCTTCTTTTGATTTCAGGCATCTTGTAGTATATTTTGTTTTCCTGCCTGTGAGTTCATTAATTCGTTTGTGCATGTTTTCGCTCTCTTTATTATGAGATTCCTCTATCTGTCTGCACTGTTTATTTAACCACACTTCTTTTGCTCTTTGCATTTGCGTTTTATTTCTTTATTTATCTTGCTATATTTTTCTTGGTTATTTTTACTCCTCCTCCTCTTGCCTATCAGTATCTGTCATCCATTTCTATATCATTTCTTATTGTATTGTGACTGTTGTAGTATAACCAATGTTATCAGTTGTGCTAGTGAAATCAAGCTTTTAAATAAATTAATGTTGGCGACAAAAAAAGTTAAAGATAGCTCCTTTCCTCGTTTCCTTTCCTTTCCAGATTTTCTCTTGTAAGGAGGGGAAAAAATAAGCAAGCAGTGACCCGGTTTTGATTGGAAATCCCACTGGCCAGAGACGGCCACGTGTGAATGGAAAATCCCCAGGCTTCCGGTCCGGCGATGACGAGGTATATAAGACAAAAGGGAGAAGTATAAAGGGGGATAAGTTGAGCTCGCGAAGGTAGCGAGCAGTCGTGGACGAAGGTGGTCAGTTTCCGAGAGATGGAGGCTGGCGTGTGTATTTTAGTTGTGCGCCTTTGTAAGCGGTATCGAACTCATATTATTCAAGAAAACTTTATTTGTTTATGATTTTTTTAGTAATGCCCGTTAGAAATATATGGACATCATGTGCATCGGATTTGTGATTTGTGATGCCTTATGGATCAGAGTTTTGTAAATACAAGAATCGTGATTTTATAAAAAGGATTGTTTTCGTATTCCTGTTATTTTATATGTAAGGTGTGAACGTATGGTATAGTCATCCTTCCACCACTCAGTACAACGACGGCCAGACAAAATAAAAGAATTAAATAATAATTTTCATCAATCTAGTAAAGAAATACCTTTTACCACATGTGGTGCCGTGACCAGGATCTGTCCTCATTGCATATATATATATGTTTCGATATGTCAGCTGACCTGGTTACAAACCATTTGGATTAATACTGGTACATAGGAGGTCACCGTTTGCACTAACAGCGCTGACAAGAGGCCAGTCAGATTTCCGTGTTTGGCGAGTGTACAGGAGATAGATATAGATGAATTATGGCCATAATCATAGCAGCAAAGGCAAACACTGGACTGAAAAAAAAACCAAATAAAAAAGCATGGGTATCAGATAACACATGGAAATCCATACATGAAAGACAAGCAGCCAAATTAGCCATGTTGAATGTAAAAACAGATCTTGGAAAAGTTTTGGCAAAAGCAACATACAAAGAACTAGACAATAAAGTAAAAAGTGCAGCTAGGAGAGATAAGAGAGAATATATAGACAGTATGGTGAAAGAAGCAAAGAAAGCAGCAAAAACAGGAGACAGCAAAACTCCGTACAACATATAAAAGAGGCTGACATTACATCCTAAGAAGGACCAATATTTAGCAAAACTGGCACCCTATTAACATCAAGTAAAGACCAAAAACAAAGATGGGCCGAACACTTCCAAGAAACGCTTAATTGACCACACTCAAAAGAATTTATAGACCTTGAAACCGACCTACCAGCCCCCACCGAACAGTTACCCACCCCTCCCATCATGGCAGATGAGCAAGACCTGGACGAGGAGATAAGACAATTAAAAGCAGATATGAAGCACAACCGATTACCAAGAAAAACCAGGGAAAAGTTCAGAATAGTGAATAACGTGCTATACAAAGTAAAAGAAGACGACGACGACTACAGGTTGAGAACCGTCACGCCCCAACATCTACAACAACAGGTGTTATCACAATACCACGATAATAACGGGCATATGGGGACGGAAAAAACGTTGAAAGCCATACAAATAGGATACTATTGGAAGAACATGAGAGAGGACGTAAACCAGCACATAGAGCAGTGCCAAACGTGCAAAACAAGAAACTTGTTACCTATAAAAAATCCGCTAGAAATATCCGATACCCCACCGGCATGCATGCTGAAATTAAGTATCGACTGTTCAGGACCTTATCCAGTCACCACATCAGGCAACAAGTACATCGTGCATGTAACAGACGAATATTCCGCATGGACGGAGTGTTTTCCAACGCCAAACATCCAAAGTAAAACAGTAGCTGACTTGGTAATCAACAATATCGTCCCAAGACATGGAGTACCAATTACTATAGTCACAGACAACGGTCCCGAGTTTCGCGGATAACAATTCCAAACTATGGTGAAACGCTATAACATTCACCATATCTTCACAACACCATACCATCCTCAAGCCAACGGGACAAACGAGAGACAACATCGCACACTAAATGATATTGTTGCCAAGCTGGTAAACACGGAGGTCAGTAAATGGGACGAGTACTTGACACAGGCAGTGGCAGCGATGAATATGAACATTTCTAAACGAACAGGATACTCCCCATTTTCCTCATGTACGGGAGACACCCCATTCTACCCCTGGACGCCATCCTGAGACTACGAACACACTGCTACAGTGAAAATGATTCTATAGAACACACGCTAATGAGACAACATAAGGCTTTTATACAAGTGATAAACCACATAAACAGAACCAAAGACGCACGAAAGCAAAAGTACGATGAACAAAGCACAACTGAGGACATTTCTATAGGTGATCCAGTATACTTATTAAACCACCACATGACATCAAACACGACAGCAAATGGAAAACGGGATTCTTTGTTCTAAAAAAGTTATCTCCAGTATCATTTATAATAAAGAACCAACTGACAGGGAAAATACAACGAGTCCATGCAAACCATTTGAGAAAGGCCAAACAAGATTGGATTATCCCTACAGACGACAGACACAATCAGCGCAGACAGGCTACACTCAGTATAGCACCCAACAACGATGACGACACCGACGATGAGATAGTAGTAGACTCGTCGGAATCAGAGACCGAACCTGACAGTACGCAGGTAGAAATAACGGAGGAAGAAGTCGCATCCACCCCACAGGTAGCAGTAGACAGCGATGACAGTACCACTCGAACAAGTACATCCTTACTAGTACATGAAAACCAACCATCCGCCGAATCAGAAGACGGAGCTACAGAGCAGAGCGTCGAACAACGAGTAGCAGCCTTGCCCACATTACACGACCAAATACAGTATATGAGAAATACTGCAAGGCACACAAAATTACAAAAATAGGCCAGACTAACACAACAACAGGCTAACCGGAGGAAGGCGACACGCAACTACAGCAACATGTGTGCTGGTCCCAAAAGAAGGACATAAAGACTTTGAGTTCAGGATATGTAACTATTCTACAATGCATATATAAAATTTATTGTATTCCATACAAAAATTTTGTAAACAAAACCAGAGGGAGTATGTAAGGAGGGGAAAAAATAAGCAAGCAGTGACCCGGTTTTGATTGGAAATCCCACTGGCCAGAGACGGCCACGTGTGAATGGAAAATCCCCAGGCGTCCGGTCCGGCGATGACCAGGTATATAAGACAAAAGGGAGAAGTATAAAGGGGGATAAGTTGAGCTCGCGAAGGTAGCGAGCAGTCGTGGACGAAGGTGGTCAGTTTCCGAGAGATGGAGGCTGGCGTGTGTATTTTAGTTGTGCGCCTTTGTAAGCGGTATCGAACTCATATTATTCAAGAAAACTTTATTTGTTTATGATTTTTTTAGTAATGCCCGTTAGAAATATATGGACATCATGTGCATCGGATTTGTGATTTGTGATGCCTTATGGATCAGGGTTTTGTAAATACAAGAATCGTGATTTTATAAAAAGGATTGTTTTCGTATTCCTGTTATTTTATATGTAAGGTGTGAACGTATGGTATAGTCATCCTTCCACCACTCAGTACAACGACGGCCAGACAAAATAAAAGAATTAAATAATAATTTTCATCAATCTAGTAAAGAAATACCTTTTACCACACTCTGGTACCCATTTTACGAGGCTGGGTCGACCTCGAGGCTGTATTGGTCGGAAAAAAAAATCCCGTTCAGCTGGGGATTCCAACCCTAGACCATTCGGTTGCTAGACAAGTGATCTAACTACTACGCTAACCGGTTCCTATGTTTAAAATACCAGCGTTAATTTGTGTAATAATAATAGCAGCGTTTAGAGACCATGTAAGGACGTTAGTGACGCTGAAAACTATCATGGAAGAGTACATTTTAATTAAATGCTCTGGGCAGCTTATGTATGTGTACTACAGTTACTTGGAACCGAGTGTTGAGTATATTTGTTCTGACCATGTGTTTATCTGCTGCTAGTTTGAATGCTTTATTTGATATCATGGAACAAGTGTTTCCATTTATATCATATTTTATTTTCGTGAACTGAAAACAGTGTGCAGGAAGTACTCCTGTGTGCCTTTGTGTGCAGCTAAATATTATCAGTGTTACCTTTCAGCTTCTCAGGTTTAAAGCTGATTTGCTGAAACAGCTCACTTTCTTCATACTCTACTCCTACGCTGAGTTCACGAGAAAAGTTTCCAAATTCTTATATATATCACGAAATGGGTTAAAAGATGAATCTCCAGCAGGTTATAGAAATAGGAGAAATGATGACTGGGGTAAAAACTGATTGTGATAGTAAATGCAGGCATGGATAAATTGTTCAATTATACAAAAAAAAAAAAAAGATTCAGTGAGTGAATTGAGCAGGAACGAGAGAGACAGGAAATAAGATGAGTGCGTTTAAACTAAGAGCTTATAACAATTCAATATTTCGACAAAGGTCTTTTTTTTCAAGAATTACATAGAAAAACAAGACAACAGATGAAAACACGAAAAATGAATGAAACATTAAACACTTAGCTCTTTAATAAGTTATCATACACCTTTTGCACACTTTGTAAAGGTGAAAATGGTTTCAGATTATGTGACTGCAGGAATATCTGTATGATATCTCCGAGCATTCTTCTAAGCCAGTCTCTAAACATTTTAACGACCCCAACCAAAGAGGCAATTCTGATTTTCTGGTAACGGCCATTACATAATGTGACTGATGACAGTAGCCGCCTGGCGCTTGAGATCCGCTACGTTCAGTAATACTGGAAGTTGCAAACGCATGGTTTTGACTTTTTATCATCACTTAACATTCCCTTTCTCCGCAATCATATAAGCTGTACTCCTTCCTGACCTGTAATACATATTTCAGAACTTCCTCACTGCATTAGCTTACAAACCCTCTACCCAAACCACATTCACCTATTCCACCAAACCTTCTCTCGATTAGATTACCACTGTATCTCACACACATTCTCTCTCTCTCTCTCTCTGCTTTCCGTGGTCCCCATCCTCTCTTTACTATCTACCTAATTACTCATTGGAAGTCTCCATTTCAACGTTCTCAACACTCTGCTACGCGCACTCCCGGATACAGTTTCTTACAAGTCACAGCTAAGTGGTCCATGTGTTCTATATTTTCCATTCTTATTTATTGTATATCACTAATGTGAATTTGTATTTTATCTCCTGTCTCCATTTTTTTCTGTCTTTTTTTGTATGATTAAGTGCAAAGTGAAATGTTACAACAGTGTGCTCGTTTATGAATAAAGCTGGTCCTAATTTTTTCATAAATAGCTTTATACTTCTTTTATATGATAATCTCATCTCTCTAGGGCAAAGAAAGAGAAGGCGTTTGTGATCTTCATAAACTTGTTAGTTTAGCACCCGACTCGGCGGTAATCTTACAGCACAGGACTGATACTAGGTACCAGATGATTACAAGAAGTTGTGCTTGAAGATTAAGAATAGGTCAGAAATCATCTCCGCAGGTGTTACCACATATATATATATATATATATATATATAATATATATATATATAATATATATATCCTTGAGTCCTACTCTGTACGCCAGGCTACATAGGAAAAGCAACATTTGGTAAAGTCACACCGAAGCTCACGAGCAGGTACACGACAGAAACAACTGTTGTAAATGGAAGAAAACACAAAACTATTTTGAGAAGAAACATCCACCTCTACATCCGACGCACGTGGTGCACTGTGACATTTTTAAACATTATAAAAACTCCTTACAAGCACAGTGGAGTAATGTAAAGTATATTTCCCTGACACATTGCATCTTTCTATTCTTCAGTTTTAGAGTAAAACTTGATTAATGTTTCATCTTTCTACGACAAGTGCAGTTTTCTGTTTTTTTTCCACATATAAATCAAAAGTCAAACTTAAGGAGCACAGTTTATGAAAATGTTCAAGTCTACAGTGCATTTGGATATGCTTGTCTCATTGGTTCTTGTGATTTACTGAACTAATCGAGGAGACTTAATGTGTTTTAATTTGTTTGTTATCGCTTTTTCCGTAGAAAAATGTGTACCATATGCCGGAACGTTTCTCTGTACTTGCTGCTCATGTGATAGTAAATAAATATATTCGATGCTGAGTTTGCTGACTCCAATGTAAAGCCGATACTGCCCATTGTAATCAATGTGTTTTTGTACTTGCCGTCCAAGTTTAAACCTGGTACCATTACAATAGCAAGTATCATTATGCTGATTGGTAAGAAACAAAAGATAAAGAGTATCGATATGCATACAATCATCATGGCTACTTTCTGGTCCCTCTCACTGGTGTCGTTAGCTTTCCCGGAGGCTGTTGACATTTTTCTCCATTTCGTTTTTTTCCGCAGGCTAATAACCAAAACGATTGTACAGACGATGACAGCAATAAAAGCGATGAGAGGGAGAAAAACATTGTTGATGGTGAAACAAAACTTATCTACAATATCTCGCTCTGCTGTGAAAACAAGACCCAGAAGAGTTCTGTTTCTGAAGGGAGAGAACTTCATACCAATCCTGTTGACGTAGTAGAAAGGCAAGGTACTGGACATGAGAACGGTGAAGATACTGATGATAATGACAATGACTCGCTTCGGTGTAATCAGTGTCTTACCTAAAGTTGGGAGGAGATAATAAGCTTTCAGACAAAAAAATGATCTAACTTATATTTACACTATTTAGTTGGATATGTGTGTCCTGGCAGCCAGTTTCAAATACTGGTAGCTAACTTTCTTTGTAGCTACTTAAATTAAGAAATAGACAGATCAGTTCAATCATTCATTCATTCATTCATTCACTCATTTGCATGTCCCTTGCGGAACATTGCCTCCGTAAGAGCTCTCCTGTAGGTCTCTCGTTTGTGAGAAAGATGGCCTGCTGCTGATGCATACATTTGCAGATCATCAACGATGTCTTGCAGGCATCTTCGTCTTGGTCTTCCTCTCTTTCTTTTTCCCATTATGTACCCTTCCAAGACGGTCTACTCAAAATTATCATGACGTTTAATGTGTCCAAAATATTTACGTTTTCTCTGTTTAATCCTCTTTACTAGCCAGCCTTCTTCAATATTAAATTCTTGTAGTATGGATATATTTGGTGGATTGTGTGTTCATGATATTTGAAGAACTCTTCTGTAGCATTTACATTGAGATGTATTTATGTGTTTCTCAGCTGGTTTTTTTTTGTCCAGGTCTCACAGACATATGTTGCGATGGGAAAGATGCATGCCCTTAAAAATTTTATTTTTGTAGTTCTGTCTATTCCTCAACACAGATTCTTTAGTTGTTTTACTTTCTGAAGAGCGATAGACGTCCTCCTTTTAATTTCCCTCATTGTATCGCCATTATTAGTTAGTAGTGATCCAAGATATTCAAAACTCCCCACTTCTTCCAGTTGTTCCTCATTGATACATATTTCAGCTGCCTTGTTTGTTTTGTCAGTTGTCATCAAGTTAGTTTTCTTCGCATTAAGACAGAGGTATTGCTCTTCACTATTTTTACGGACTGACATAATTAGTTTTTCCATTCCTTTTTGTGTTGTGGACAGTAACACTGTGTCATCAGCATATCTAATCTCTGGTATTTCATAACCTCCAATTGTTATGGCATCGTAATATTCTTTGTCTACATCTTCTCTAATATTCTTCATTATATTTTCAGTATACAAGTTAAATAAGTAAGACGGACCCTTTCTTTAAGTCAAACCAAGTTGGTGTTTCACCTTTTATTCTTACTGCTGCTTGTTGGTCTAGATACAGCAGTGATATTAATTGTATCAAATGTGTTGGAAATCCCATTTTTTCCATTATTTCCCAAAGTTTCTGGTGATGTACACAATCAAATGCCTTTGAACAGTCTGTTGAGGCTAAATATAGATCAGTAGGTCAGAAAATGCATCCAGACAAGAATAAGATCATGAGAATCAATGGAAAAAGTAAGGAAAGAATCTCAGCCTGGTCTAGAGACTTTGAAGAAGTACAACACCGTAAGTATCTCGGAAGCCTCATTTCAGCAGACAGCAGTACTGAGAAGGAAATATCTACAAGAATTGGACAGGCATCTCGAATCTTTAACAAATTAGCAAACATATGGAAATGTCCCATTCTTCATGCCGGGTCTGAATCTATAAATCCAATGTTCCGATGATTTTGTTAATTGCAGCCAAAACATGGAGAACCAGTCAGAGAAATGAAAGTTGACGGAGAAGATTTAAAGGAAGATGCCTCAGAAAACTTGTAAGAAAACACTGGGAAGAACACGTGACAAGTGAGGAAATGATCAACCAAAAAGGCATTGAGAACATTACTAAAGAGGTCAAAAGACAAAGATGGAAATGGCTGGGCCACATACTACGAATGTAAAGAACAAGACTCCCCTATACTGCCTTGACTTGGACAGCTCAGGGGAAGAGAAAGAGGGGCAGACCATTGGGGACATGGAGACACACAACACAGAACTAAATAAAGCAGGGAGGACATGGTTTGAGGCATCGGAACTTGCTCAGGACAGGACTGCTAGTAACTCTTTGTTTATGACTTATGCTCCGTTGGGAGTACAGATGACTGATGATGATGATGACGTAAATTAAGGTCCTCATATATCCTGTAATGAACCAAAAGACAAGAGAATACAAGTATAACAGCGAACACTAGCATCTCCATCGTGGTAAAACAAGGACATTCTTACTTGTCGTGATTCATTAACTGCAACCTCAGTTTCATATTTTGTTTAAGTCCAGGGAAAATATAATAAAGACTAAGAGAAACATACACAGAAGATGACAGAAGCAAAAAAGGCTTATTCTGAAAATAATCTAAATGTTGCCTGCAAAAAGAAATGATGAAGGAAAAAAAAAAAACATTTGAGAATTTGAAACAAAAAGCGTAGTGCAAGAACCTGCAGGCTCTACCAGCACCTTCAAGGGTATAGTGATACAAAGACATCTCTCCAATGTGATGAAGGCAGTGATGCAGCTTGAGATACGGGTAAAACTTGCATGAAGCCAAGCTCCTGTTACGTACTGAACTTCTACAGGGTCGAATGGTAAGTCCAGCTCACTGAAAGCCGGGCTGCAGCAGATATTCGTCCAGATCAGAGTCACAAGACTTCCCAGGTCAGAGATGGCTAAACCTGAAAATAAACAGAGACCATTAGTTTTCACTTATTTGCTCACTGAACATGAGAAAATAAATGATTTTGCTTGCACGATTATCCTTTGTTTTGTTTTATTAGGATATTTTTGAAACCTAAACATCACCAAAAGAATAGATGGATCACAGCAGGTACACTAGAACTGATAAAACAATGTAGAGAAATGAAGACGCAATGGAGAGTGACAAACAACAACAAAGATAAATATAAAACTTAAACAAAAGAAGTACGAAGAAACATAAGAAAAGACAAAAAACAATACCTACAAGATTGTTGTGAAAGAATAGAAGAACATCAGAAGTGTGGAAGAGATAGTGAAATGTTTAAAGAAATGAAGACATTGACGAGAAATGCCACACCTAAGCTAAATGTAATTTGTGATGAGATAGGGAATACCCTGACAGAGACAGAGGAAATTCTGGAAAGATGGAAGGAATATTGCAAAAGAATGTATGAAACAACCGACTGTGGAAGCAGAAATCAACAGTGTGAATTATTATTGGAGGAGAAAGAACCCGAGCCGACAATGGAAGAAGTTTTATGGGCAATAAAGAGTCTGAAAAATGGTAAATCACCAGGATGTGATGAGATAACAGCTGAATTTATTAAATCAGGAGGAAAGGAGTGTGCAACAATCTATCATGCACTATGTAAAAAGATATGGCATTCAGGTATTTGGCCAAAAGAATGGAAAAGAACTGTATTCATACCACTGCCAAAAAAGGGTAACCTGAAATTATGCACCAACTACAGAACTGTTGCCCTGATTAGTCATGCCAGTAAAATTCTGTTAAAAATCATAATGGGTAGACTTCGAAAGAAAATAGAAGAAGAAGTCAATATGGTCCAAGCTGGCTTCAGGCAAGGAAGAGGATCAAGAGATCATATATTCAATCTAAGATTAATAATAGAGAAATGCAGGGAGTTTAATGTGAATCTATATTTATCCTTTATAGACTACTCAAAGGCATTTGATTGTGTACAACACCAGAAACTTTGGGAAATAATGGAAAAAATGGGATTTCCAACACATTTGATACAATTAACATCACTGCTGTATTTAGACCAACAAGCAGCAGTAAGAATAAATGGTGAAACAACAACTTGGTTTGACATAAAACAAGGGGTCCGTCAGTGGTGCATATTGTCACCCTACTTATTTAACTTGTATACTGAAAATATAATGAGGAATGTTAGAGAAGATGTAGACAAAGAATATTACGATGCCATAACAATTGTAGGTTATGAAATACCAGAGATTAGATATGCTGATGA
The DNA here is from genome assembly GCA_009760885.1 of Achatina immaculata. NCBI lineage: Eukaryota > Metazoa > Mollusca > Gastropoda > Stylommatophora > Achatinidae > Lissachatina > Lissachatina immaculata. Next base: position 20,647,882 of record CM019702.1, on the reverse strand, counting down.
CACAGTATTGCTGTCCACAACACAAGAAGGAATGGAAAAACTAATTATGTCAGTCCGCAAGAACAGCGAAGAGCAGAACCTCTATCTTAATGCAAAGAAAACTAAAGTGATGACAACTGACAAAACAGACAAGGCAACTGAAATATGTATCAGTGAGGAAAAACTGGAAGAAGTGGAGAGTTTTGAATATCTTGGATCACTACTAACTAATAATGGAGATACAATGCGGGAAATTAAAAGGAGGACATCTATTGCTCTTCAGAAAGTAAAACAAATAAAGAATCTGTGGAGAGGAGCAGATAGAACCACAAAAATAAGATTTTTAAGGGCATGCATCTTTCCCATCGCAACATATGCCTGTGAGACCTGGACACTTAACAAAACAGCTGAGAAGCACATAAATGCCTTTGAATGTAAATGCTATAGAAGAGTTCTCCAAATATCGTGGACACAAAAAAGAACAAATATATCTATACTACAAGAGCTTAATATTGAAGAAGGCTGGCTAGTAAAGAGGATTAAAGAGAGAAAACTTAAATATTTTGGCCACATTAAACGTCATGATAATTTAGAGAAGACCGTATTGGAAGGATACATAATGGGAAAAAGAAAAAGAGGGAGACCGAAACGAAGATGGCTGCAAGACATCGTTGATGATCTGGAAATGGATGCAGCAGCAGCAGGCCATCTTGCTCACAACCGAGAGGCCTACAGGAGTGCTGTTTGGGAGGCAAAGTTCCGCAAGGGACAAGCAAAGGAATGAATGAATGAAACATCACGCTAAATTGAACCTATCTTGTTATATGGAAGTGAATCATGGACAATAGGCAGGTCTACACAAAAATCATTGGTAGCAGCAGAAATGTGGTTTATTAGAAGAATGTTGCGAATCCTCTAGACAGCAAAAATAACTAATGAAGAATGTATGAGAAGAGTTTAAGAGACAAAAAAGTCTTGTCAAACATATAAGAGAAAGACAATGTACTTTCATAGGACATGCAATGAGAAGAGGGGTCATTGAAAATATTATAACAACAGGAAAAATAGAAGGAAGAATATCAAGAGGAAGACCAAGAGAAATGATACTGGACAGTCTGACGGGATGGTGTGAGAGGAGATCACCAACTGAACTGATGGCCTGCATGAAGGATCGTGTACTCCGAAGAAGCATAATAGCCAAGCCAGTTCACACGGCACCTGATGATGATGATGATGATGATGATGATGACGATGATGATAAACTTCACGCGACAGAATAAGAAATGTCCGAACAATGCACTTGGATGGTGTTAAGAACGTAGAGACAATGATTCAGAGAAAGCGAAGGAGACTAATATGTTCTGCGGAATATTATTTCTTGTTTTACGTCATGACTTTAAAACCCTAATGAAAAAAAATGTTATTTTTTTCTGATATTTCTGAACGTTAAATGAAAAATGTTGATTTATAATTAAAATGTGTTGTCTTGTGGAACTGAAATGGGAAGATTAAAGAGAAATGATTTCACAACTACACTAAATCCCTGCTGAACGATAACTCATAAGACGCAGTCAGTCAGTCATTTGCATGTCCCTTGCTGAGCTTTGGCTCCTTAACTCTTAGCTCTCCTGTAGGCCTCTCGGTTGTAAGTAAGATGCCCTGCTGCTGATGCATCCATTTTCAGATTATCAACGATGTTCTGCAGCCATCTTCGCCTTGGTCTTCTTCTCTTTTTTGTCCCAGATATACATTGTGTATTAGACATAAATTGCTTATTAAAATTTCAACATAAGACGCAATAACTTCAAAATCCATCTGTCCCAACATTGCAGGTTGCCGTGTAATGGAGAAAGCAGAAGTTCCCAGAACTAAAAGCGACCAACACAGAGACTGAGGACAAAAACACACAGACTGCAAAAAAAAAAAATAAGAAGGAACGATCTGAAAGAAACTTCATTAGGGAACATTATACGAACAGCTCCTGGACCCGTGCATACATAAATGGGTCAGTAACACTTGGGGGTGCAGGAGTGTTCCCGATGTAGAGCAGTGGGGCACATATAAAACTGTCATTAACAACAAGAAAGTTCTTTAGCAACTTCACAGCCGAGGCAGAAACTCCGGAAACAGCAACGGAAATCCTGATGGCAAAGAAGGTTGCAGGCAGCCAAGTTGTCCTGCTCACAGATGCTCTATCAGTTATAACAGCAGTGATGGACGGGAACAGCAGAGAACCTGGAGAACTACATGGGGCATTATATAACATGCTTCAGATATTTACACGAGTCGTCGTAATGTTGTTACCATCTCACTGCAATATCCAACGGAATGAAGAGGCCGATGCATTGGCAAAGAGAGGTAGAGAGTTGACACAAGGCTGTCCTTTCATGAAGTCAAAATGCTGATAAAAGCGAAATATAAGAATACATCGGAAAAATGAACACCCAGGACACCACAGTAATGATGCCCACTAAGACCTCGGCAGAGAAGAGCACATTAAAAACTTTAGACTCAAATCCGTCATGAACAGACTGAGACACCACATGATTATCAGACTCAAGGTAGGCACAACCGGAGACTGAGACACCACATGATTATCAGACTCAAGGTAGGCACAACCGGAGACTGAGACACCACATGATTATCAGACTCAAGGTAGGCACAACCGGAGACTGAGATACCACATGATTATCAGACTCAAGGTAGGCACAACCGGAGACTGAGATACCACATGATTATCAGACTCAAGGTAGGCACAACCGACGAATGCACCTGTAGTACCGATAAAATGACGGTCCAGCAACATTTCAAAGTTCAAAATTCAGACTCCGGCTTCACTGCATTCTGGACAACCCCATATATGCTCCGCCGCCTGCCGCAGCATCCATCCAAGAGTGTGTCTGCTAATAGTTCCTGTTCTTGTCTACATTGCTTTTTCTGCCACACAGTTCAGATTTCCTGCCAGCACCTTTAATTTGTCCTAGATCCAGCAGTCTCCTGACAGCTACACTGTTCGTCCATTTCCGCTCTTCATTTTCCCGTAGTTTGTCCAGTACAGCCATAGCAATGATCCCCTTGCCCATTGACAGTCTGCCGTTTATTTTTGCCTGCCCAGCAAGTTTGTCTGCCAATTCATTGCCACGTACTCTCGCATGCCCAGGACAGTAAAGCCAGGTTAGGCTTGTCACAGCTGACTGACTTTACAGTTGAATCCATTCTTTGCGAAGCAAATTCTTCTAGGTCTTACGTAGCGTACTCTGACTGTGATCATTGGAATATGGTCTCGGCTTGCTCACCCTGTCCAGTGCACAGCTGAATAAATTAGAGCGTGTACAGAACGAGGCAGTGAGAATGGTCTTGGGTTGCAACAGGGATACACTGGTGCCAGCCATGAGTTTACTGCTTGATTTGCTGAGTGTGAGGTCTAAACACAAGTATGCTCAGGTAAAAACATACATCAGGGTTGCTGGCTTGAAGGATCATCCTCTCCATAAGGAGTTGAGGTTGATAAAGATTAGGCGCATCAGACGGGGCAGATCTTGGATGGCTGATGCTGAGGATACAATAAAGTCAGTTTGCAATCTAGATGAAGTGCCTAAAGGTGATGACTGGTTATAGGTACAGGACCGACCTCAGCTAACAAAGGTTATTATACAGAAGGGTCGTGAATATCAAGACTGGGCGCGTGAAGCAGTTGAACTTTGGGTTCAAGATCTCATCCAGCATCACCGTGGGTCTTCCCACATGGTAATATATACAGATGGCTCATTGACTCGGAATAGCAGAAGTGGGTGGGGTTTTGTTGCCTACCGAAATGGAAGAGTCATGACGCAGGGTTCAGGAGCCTCTGAGGTCACCACATCAAGCAGGCGAATGGAAACTGAGGCTGTGTCGTCGGCAATGGTTAGATGCTCATGCTGTGGTTAATCGTGTCATTGTGACGGATTCACAGAGTATGCTTCGTACGATTGAGACAGTCCAGCACCTGTTACAGAACTGCTTTTCATTTGAAAAACCGAGGCGGCGTTTCTTGGTCGTCTCCTGCCCCAGTCCATGGCAAGCTGAATGGTGGTAATGACAGAGTAAGACAACCGGCACCATTCTTCAGAGATATCCTAGTTGTCGTCTGAAAGTTTTTGAAGAATAAAATATAGCTGAAATAGAAAAGACATTTTCTAAATAATTTTTAAAAAATTATGCATATATCGTGGGAGACATACACAATTGTCTATCTTTAAAATATCTTTAAAAAGTATGCGATCTGTGACATTACCGAGCAAACTGGTTATGACAGGATCTTTCAGTCCCATTTTGATGAAGCAGATAATGTTGACGATATTTGATGCAGTGCCAAAAATACAAATGAGCTGACTGAGAGCAGCATAGAAAATCCACTGAAAGACGAGCCTAGTATTGTCATTTATCAAAGTGTCAGACAGGTCAGGGTCGGTAGCGTTTTCTTCTAATTGTAAGTCAAACGTATGCGGAGATGCTTCAGTCATGACCGAGATTTTTAACTCTTAGACTACCGAATACCACTCATGACACATTAACATTTTCTTTTTACATTAATCATTGTAACTTTGTTTTACCTGGAAATGACACGATGCCTACTTTTAACATTTACTGAAGTTAAACGGTAAGACAATGGAAACAAAAACGACAAGCCTTGATTTTTTTTTTCATTTTTCTAAATAATGTAAACTCTTACCATAAAACTTAAATGTCGCCTAGCTAGAGGTTATCTGAAAAGTCCCCATTAAAAATATGTGACGTATATTTAATATGAATTTCACATTTGTAATTGTTATTTTTATTAACCCTGTCGATGTATTTCGTTTACGTAATTTGCCCTAAACTTCACTTTTTAAAACTTACAGGTATACTTAAGAATTTATACTTTTATCTCACACCCCCAGACCCATCTATAATTTCATGAAACTGATGGAAGAATGATTTGAATGTCACATAAGTTTTAATAATTCGCTCAATTTAATAATAGTCTGCTTCTGTGCGAAGGTAAAAATCTAGAACTAGACACGAACGCTACAAGAAAGAACATCAGATTTTGTTAATGGACGGGAATTAACCGTGAAATTTCTGTGTATTAGCTTCATGGTATTTGGATCAGACATATCTACCCACAGTAATTTGTATCATAATTTCCGTCTTTTGACAGTAACCGGGTATTCCAATGGCGTTCCATAGTTCTTTGTCTCAGAGTAATATTGCTAAAAAGTCCCTGTAGAATTTCCCTTTTCCCCCGTTAAGAATGTTGCACTGTGAAAGATAATTAAAGTATACGATCAGACGAATGATTCTGGAAGCAGAAATGTTACCTTTCAGGTGCCAGTGACACATCGTAGCTGAGGCAAGGAGGCTGAAGTAACGAGCGCTTGAGCGTGGCTATACATTACCCAGTCCTTGTAGCAATCCATAAAATAGACTACACGATTAGATTACTGCAAGGCCTTTGATAAAGTAAGGCACAACCAAGTAACTGAAGTGCTAGGGAAATAAAAAACATAGATGGAAAAGTCCTGAGAGTTATTTTAAAAATCTATTGAAGCAATCAGCAGCAAGCAAAGGCGGAGCAAAAAATTGGCAAATATCAAGAAATTAAAACTTGACTTAGCCAAGTTTTTTTTTGTTATCACCTGATTTATTTCCCTTATACAGCGAGACTACCATGCGTCGTGTAGATGATCTACTTGGAATATTAGTGGGGAGATAACAACTTAAACAACTTGAGATATGCGGATGACACAATCTAAGAGCAAACAGTGAAACAGAACGGCAGGAACTGGTTAAGGTAGTGGAAGACAGGGAAAACAGTGGCCTTACCTTGAACAAGAATAAAACGGACGCTATGGTCACCTCAAAGAGAAAAGCGATTCCTGGATGTAAAATAACAATAAACGGCACAATGTTGAAAGATGTGGAAAAGCTTTATTTATTAACGGACACTACTGGCGCCAAATGGAAGATGGTTAACTGATGAAGGAGCAGAATAACATGCTAACTGATGATGGAGCAGAATAACATGCTAACTGATGAAGGAGCAGAATAACATACTAACTGATGAAGGAGCAGAATAACATACTAACTGATGAAGGAACAAAATAACGTGCTAACTGATGAAGGAGCAGAATAACATACTAACTGATGAAGGAGCAGAATAACATGCTAACTGATGAAGGAGCAGAATAACATGCTAACTGATGATGGAGCAGAATAACATGCTAACTGATGAAGGAGCAAAATAACGTGCTAACTGATGAAGGAGCAAAATAACGTGCTAACTGATGAAGGAGCAAAATAACGTGCTAACTGATGAAGGAGTAAAATAACGTGCTAACTGATGAAGGAGCAAAATAACGTGCTAACTGATGAAGGAGTAAAATAACGTGCTAACTGATGAAGGAGTAAAATAACGTGCTAACTGATGAAGGAGCAAAATAACGTGCTAACTGATGAAGGAGCAGAATAACGTGCTAACTGATGAAGGAGCAGAATAGCGTAATCCAAAATAATGTTTCAGAAAATGAAGTTTTCTGTGTCTGCGTAATCACTGTCATTGAAGTAAGGATAGATGTACTGAGCCAATTATATTATATAAACACGGGACATGAGCAGCCACTAACGAAGTACAAGCCATCTGGAAGCCAGTAAAATGTGCTTTCTTTGAAGAATGCTAAGAATACCATGGACAGCATAGAAATCAAATGAGGAGGTTCTGAGAGAGGATGGACAGACAATAACAAAAGTCAGAAAAAGACAGTTCACATTTATTGGGCATGTTCTCTGGCGAGGCAAGTTAGAATACACTGCGACAATGGGAAAAATAGAAGGCAAAACAGATCGAAGTAGACGGAGAGAGAAAATGCTGGACAGACTAAAATATAGACAGGGACCGAGATCGTCAGCACAGCTTTTTAATCAGCACTCGGTACAGAATGTTGTGGAAACGCATGATCGCCAACACCAATCGACATAGTCATATGTAGATAGATACGTTACTAGTAGTTAGAATGTCGGATGTCATACGTATGACAAAATAACAGAAGCACTTGTCTATTCAAACAGCCACAACCATCTCTCCTCAGAAAGGCTTTCAGGGGAAATAACTGCCATGTGGGCTACGTAAGAATCTCATTCAGCACAATAAGCATGTAAGAAAATCACGTTTATCTTTCTAAAACTGCGAATCATGGAAGTTATAGAGATAAACTGACAACAACTGTTATTGATAACAGTAACAAAAGACATGCAAAGTTAAAACGTTTTCAGTACAGTACATGTCTTTAAAAAATTTAAAATAGGCAACACATTAGACTCTTTTGAAAACAAATGCCTCAGGAAAATACTCAGTATAAAGTGGAATGAATTTAAGAACAACGCAGGGATAAGGCAGATGAGCAAACAACAACCTGTCTCATGGGTGAGCAGAAAAATAAAATGGGCATATATCATGAGAGAATCCCCAAGCAAGCTATCAAGTGGAACACAATAGACCGACGAAAAAGGGGATCGACCACGTGAAACTCTAAAGAGAACATTGTTAAGAGAGGCCAGTTTAGTAGGAATAACATCCCTTGATGAGGCTGAGAAGCTCGCCGAAAACAGGAAAACTTGGCAAGCTACCATGCGAGCCCTGTGTGACGTTTAGCGGCAAGGGAAGGATGTAAGATGTAAGATATTGTCTAATATGGTGTAAATATCGATTACCCGACATAAACAGTTGAACCACAAAAGAAAAGATTAAACGGATGAACAAAGAGGAGGCCAGACACAAGCTGATAAATTATAAGAGAAAAATAAATACTGCATTTTGTTTGCATTTCCACGACACAGTAACTGGCAATACACTTGCCAAGAAATGAGAAAAAGTGTCTTGTTTTCTTTCTCTGCATGTCGAATGTAATTATAATTGACTATGTGAGGTTACTTTCATGTCTGCCTCTCCCTCTCTGAACCTTAATTGCCCATGACATATGGACCTTCCGCAAGGGTCTCCTACAAACGCATGTTCTTCCCCCTTTTTTCGCTCTCTTGCCCAGCTGAGCCCTCTGTTGCTCAACATCCAGGTTCAATGAGGCCTGCAGTCGGGCTGGGGACTTCCAGTGGCTGGCTTTTATCCACGATCTGCATGGCCTCAGTTCTCCTGATAAGTGTTTCTCCTTGCACCTGCGATTGTTTCTTCCCTTGTCTCTGTTTCTGAAGAAATCTGGTGGTTTTTACATTCACATACACATACATTTACTCTGGTTGGAAATGTAAGCATTATTTCCTTTGTATATCCCGTTACTTTTTGATGGTTTACTTATTTGTGCAGATGCAAAAATACGAATTGTTATATTTATTATTGTTATTACTCCGCTTACTTTACTTTATCCTTGGGGTGTCATGAGGGGGCGGGGAGATGCAGTTGGCGTTTTTGGGGCCATGTGAGTGGCCTCAGTGAGGTTCATGCCGTAATTTGTTGCTGTTTCTATAACACCATCTGTCCATCTCTTTTCCGGGGTCTTCCTGTTGATCTGTGTCCTGTAGCTCTTTGGTTGAAGGTCATCACGGCTTGGTGTATGTGCGTTATTCTCTTAAAGTGACCCAACCAGTTACTTCTTTGTTTCTCTATATATTGTAGGAATGATGTAGTTCCTACCAGTTGTCTTATGTCGTCATTTCTTATCTTATCCCTACTAGTGATGTTTGCTGCTTCTCTTGGACATCTCATTTCACATGTAGATATTTTATTTTGCTGTTTGTTGGTTAGTGCCTTTCTTTGGCGTTGATAGCACAACACTGGTGTAAATATGCTGTTAAATAGTATATAAGTAGTGTATCTTAGTGTAGGGTGATATGTTAGTGTAGCATACGGTAGAGGACGGAGGTAGAGGAAATGACAGTGTGTGAGGTAAACGAAATTGACACATATGTGTGAGGTTGAGAAAGTGACACATATGAGTGAGGTAAAGAAAATGGCACATGTGTGTGAGGTAGAGGAAATGACACACATGTGTGAGGTTTAGGAATTGACACATGTGTGTGAGGTTTAGGAATTGATACATGTTTGTAAGGTTTAGGAATTGACACATGTGTGTGAGGTTTAGGAATTGACACATGGTTGTAAGGTTTAGGAATTGACACATGTGTGTGTGTAAATGTGCCTGGGTGAATGTTAACATTTCAGTCGTAGGCCAGTTGTTGAACCGAGATGTTGTCCAACACGATTGAAGGAGCTCTGTTTTCGTTGAACATTTGGAAATGTTTAGTGTTCTGTGGGTTATATTGCAGTATAGTTTCTGTGATGAAGTCTGTGGGTTATATTGCAGTATAGTTTCTGTGATGAAGTCTGTGGGTTATATTGCGGTATAGTTTCTGTGATGAAGTCCGTGGGTTATATTGCAGTATAGTTTCTGTGATGAAGTCTGTGGGTTATATTGCAGTATAGTTTCTGTGATGAAGTCCGTGGGTTATATTGCAGTATAGTTTCTGTGATGAAGTCCGTGGGTTATATTGCAGTATAGTTTCTGCGATGAAGTTCGTATCGTGGTAAGTAAGAAGTGTTAGAGAAAGGAGCTTAACTCGGGTCCCCAACTCTTGCAAGTAAATGTGCTGTGCTAGTGGGAAATCATGATTACATTGTGGTGGTCTGCGACTTGTGCTCGAAATGTGGGTAGCGTTTGAAGGGGTGCACCCACGAAGGAATCGTGTGTGAGGACATAGTTTATGTTTGTTTGATTATTATGTAGACTTTTGCATTCTCTCTCTCTCTCTCTGAACCTTAAGTGCCCAGGGCACATGGGGCTTCCGCAAGGGTTTTCCACAAATGCCTGTCCTTTGCCTTTTTTTCTGCTCTTGCCCAGGTGAGCCCTCTATTGCTCAACATCCTTTCTGTTGTTCTTCTCCATGTCTCTTTTGGTCTACCCTTACTTCTGTTCCCCTGTGGACTTTTGCATTCTAGCAAGTTATTTTTTTTTTGGTTGATTTAGTATTCTAACAAGTTATTTTATGCTTGATTTTGTATTGTAACAAATTATTTTACAGTTGATTTTGTATTCTAACAAGTTATTTTCTGATTGATTGCGTATTCTAAAAGGTTATTTTACGGTTGTAACTATCATGACACCTTTGAGAAGCAGGCAGCCATGGTTTCAGAGTTACTTTAATATTCCTACGAGGAATGTTCATAAAATCCTGGACTAAATTTCTTTCCGGAAAACTAATGTATAATTGTATTATGTATTCAAATTATTTATAATATAAAATTATAATATATATCAAGCGTCGGCACGACATGAATTGTAGCAATCAAATCAAAGTTCTAAATATGTTATTTATTCATAAGTTAGTTCTAGATATGTTCTTTATTCATAAGTTAGTTCTAGTTATGTTCTTTATTCATATTGGATTAACCCTAAAAATAAACATGAGCAAAAAATCTGAGTTTGCTTCTTTCATTATTTTCCATGAGCAAAAGCATAATTGTCCCAGTCTTGTACCGCATGTTTTATGTTAATTGAGAAACATAAAGTGTTGCGGTGATTTAATTAAATCTTTCCTTGTTGTTAGCCTTCCACACTTGCTGTTGGCCTGTCACACTTGCTTTTGGCCTGCCACACATCTGTTAGCCTGGCACACTTGCTGTTAGCCTGGCACACTTGCTGTTAGCCTGCCACACTTGTTGTTAGTCTGGCACACTTGTTGTTGGCCTGCCACAGTTTTTATTTGCCTGCCACATTTGCTGTTGGCCTGCCACACTTGTTGTTGGCCAGCCACACGTACTGTTAGCCTGCCACACTTGCTGTTAGCCTGCCACACGTGGTGTTAGACTGCCACACTTGCTGTTAGCCTGCCACACTTCTCTTAGCCTGCCACACTTGCTGTTAGCCTGCCACACGTGGTGTTAGCCTGCCACACTTCTATTAGCCTGCCACACTTGCTGTTAGCCTGCTACACTTCTATTAGCCTGCCACACTTCTATTAGCCTGCCACACTTCTATTAGCCTGCCACACTTGCTGTTAGCCTGCCACAATTGCTGTTAACGTGCCACACTTCTATTAGCCTGCCACACTTCTATTAGCCTGCCACACTTCTATTAGCCTGCCACACTTCTATTAGCCTGCCACACTTCTATTAGCCTGCCACACTTCTATTAGCCTGCTACACTTCTATTAGCCTGCCACACTTCTATTAGCCTGCCACACTTCTATTAGCCTGCCACACTTGCTGTTAGCCTGCCACAATTGCTGTTAACGTGCCACACTTCTATTAGCCTGCCACACTTCTATTAGCCTGCCACACGTCTATTAGCCTGCCACATGTGCTGTTAGCTTGCCACACTTCTATTAGCCTGCCACACTTGCTGTTAGCCTGCCACATGTGCTGTTAGCTTGCCACACTTCTATTAGCCTGCCACACGTCTATTAGCCTGCCACACGTCTATTAGCCTGCCACACTTCTATTAGCCTGCCACACTTCTATTAGCCTGCCACACTTCTATTAGCCTGCCACACTTATGTTAGCCTGCCACACGTGCAGTTGACCTACCACACGTGTGGTTAGCCTGCCACACGTGTAGTTAGCCTGTCACACGTCTATTAGCCTGCCACATTTCTATTAGCCTGCCACACTTCTATTAGCCTGCCACACTTCTATTAGCCTGCCACACTTCTGTTAGCCTGCCACATTTGCTGTTGGCCTGCCACACGTGTAGTTAGCCTGCCATACGTCTATTAGTCTGCCATACTTCTATTAGCCTGCCACACTTCTATTAGCCTGCTACACTTCTATTAGCCTGCCACACTTCTATTAGCCTGCCACACTTCTATTAGCCTGCCACACTTGCTGTTAGCCTGCCACACTTGCTGTTAGCCTGTCACACGTGCTGTTAGCCTGCCACACTTGCTGTTAGCCTGCCACACTTCTATTAGCCTGCCACACTTCTAATAGCCTGCCACATTTCTATTAGCCTGCCACACTTCTATTAGCCTGCCACACTTTTGTTAGCTTGCCATATTTGCTGTTATCCTGCCACAATTATGTTAGTCTGCCTCAGTTGCTGTTGTTCTGCCACACTTCTGTTAGTCTGCCACACTTGGTGTTGTTCTGCCACACTTATGTTAGTCTTTCTCACTTGCTGATGTTCTGCCACACTTCTGTTAGTCTGCCACACGTGGTGTTGTTCTGCCACACTTATGTTAGTCTTGCTCACTTGCTGATGTTCTGCCACACTTCTGCTAGCTTTCACACTTGGTGTTATCCGGCTACACTTCTGTTAGTCTGCCACAGTTGCTGTTGTCCTGTCGCGCTTCTGTTAGCCTGCCACTCGTGCTGTTGGCCTGCCATACGTTCTGTTGGCCTGGCACACGTGCTGTTAGCCTACCACACTTGGTGTTGGCCTGCCACACTTGCTGATAGCCTACAACACATGCTGTTAGCCTGCCACACTTGATGTTAGCCTGCCACACATGGTGTTGGCCTGCCACATTTGCTTTTAGTCTGTCACACTTGGTGTTGGCCTGCCACACTTCTGTTAGTCTACCACACTTGCTGTTAGTCTGCCACACTTGCTGTTGGCCTGCCACACATCTGTTAGTCTACCACACTTGCTGTTAACGTGCCACATTTGCTGTTAGCCTGCCACACCTGCTGTTAGCCTGCCACACCTGCTGTTGGTCTCGGCTGTGTAGAAACACGTGTTTTCCTATATTATGGTTAGAAAGCAGCGGGAATATCTGGTATGTAATGGCATTGTCTCTTTGTGCTCTAACATCAGTTTCTCGATCAACCTTCCCATCTTCTGTAAATATACATCCATGTTATCTGAAGTCTTTAACTCGTTGTATTTTTTTGTTTTGTCTTTGATATAGATATTCAATGGGCTTGGACTCCTGCTGACTTTCATGGTCTCTGTTTTGGCAATGTTGATTTTCATATCACAGTGTTTACAACTTATAATGAAAATTGATCATATGATCTTGAAAGCTTCTGGAGTCATTGTTATTATGCACTAGTCGCTTGCAAACAGTGACTCATTTAGTTCTAATTAATCTGAGTGTGCTTCTTTCATTATTGTGGCCATGTAGATTACAGATAATAGTGGTGGCAGTATAATTTCCATTGTTACTCTTATACAATCCATGTTTCCTTCTGTAGTACTTATTGCGCTTTGACTATTTTTAATAAAGACCTTATGTTTTGTAACTGATGCTGTGTATACACCATTTTCCTCTATATTCTTCATATGTCATCATCATCGCCTTTCACTCCCTTGAGAGCATATTTCACGGATAAAGGCTCTCCACTCAACTCTGTTCTTGGAATTATTCTCTGCTTCCTTGCATGTGTATCCCTTGTCTCTGTGCACTGTCATAATTTCTCTTTTCCAAGTAAGTCTAGGTCTTCCTCGTTTTCTGTTTCCTTGAGGATTTCATGTTAGTGGCTGTCTTGCTATGCTGGTGTCGGGTTTCCTCAGAGTGTGGTCAGTCCACCTCCACTTCCTAAACATTTCTTCATGTGTGGTTCATATTAATGTGTTTGCAGATTTGACCCTTCTTTTTTTTCGTCTGCACAATCTATTATCTGTATTTTTTTCTTGTTCATACTTTTTTTTGCAATTTCTAGTTCTTTATTAGCTAGTCCGTTTCACGTTCGAATTTTTAACATTATTCTAGCTTGTTTTGGGACTGCCCGTCCGTTTTCCGTTTAGGTCAATTCATTTTATCTCCGTTCCTAAATTTGTAGCGAGAGAAAATCCACTGTCGGCTTGGTAGGTTTGCCGCACATGTTGCCAGCGGTTCTAACGGATTGGCCTTAATGGATACCGTAGCTGCCCCGTGGCATAGACCAACACCATACAACGCCCAACCTTATTATTATCATTATTATTACTGTTGTTGTTGGTATTATTATTGCTGTTTGTTGTGTTAGATAGTGCAACAGTTTTCTGTTTGTGTGTTTCAGCCACTCTATTGTTAAAACAGTAGGTTTTTAAAAATGTATAGGTTTTTAAAAAAAATAGGTTTTTAAAATCGGTTTTAAAAAAACAGGTCCAACGGAACTAGGCCAGATAAAAAATTTCCATATACAATAATCATCACTGTCAGTACCATTATGGTAATCGCCACATGAAAGATGAATCATACAATAGTTGAAAACAATTCCTAAATGCGCACACATTTTGGCACAAAACTATCAGAATGTTGTTATTTATTTGTAGTCAGACTTACGCCTGAACGTTTCCGTTATCTGCAAGCTTAGCGTATAAAAATTCGGTTCTTTTTTTTAAAAAATAAGACTTTAATTGAGCATCCCTGACGTTCTGTGTCTGTCACGTGCTCTACTCAAGAACATATCCTCTTTATGTCAGTATTTGGTCAAAGGCATATACCCTTTGATATAACTCTAAATTATTGGGTAAGAGTTAGGCCCATGCCTATTTTCTCTGTCAGAGTTCGTGATTTTCAAGTCATTCGTCGCACGTGGAGAGTAAGTTTTGTGTTCTGGGTCTGAGACGAAAGATTCAGCTCACAGCTGAGAAAGATTGTGACTGTTAAGTGAGACCGTAGTGTAGTCCGGTCTGTGTTGAGAAATGTAGTAGTGTTTAGTATGTGATAAATGTTGTTGATTCTTATGGTGCTATCCTAGTAACTTGGCTAGATAGATCCTGGAATTATTTGTGTTTGAGTATGTATATTTCAGAGAAATCGTTTCCAAATATTTTCGTCGTCAGCCATCACAATCATCATCACGTTCATGCAATAAAACGGATGTGAGTGCCGAGGTAATGCAGTCTTGATAGATATATCCAATGTGCCAGTATGTGATCATCCTGGGTGTCCTGTAAAGTGTATATCATTGCAGGGAGTGTTTCGTCGTCTTCTCTCTGTAACTGTAGTCAGCACAACAGACAACCAGCAGCATACAAGCAGAAGCAGTCTAACAGTCTTCTGTCTGTACATCAGTAATTGTAGTCAGCACAACAGACAACCAGCAGCATACAAGCAGAAGCAGTCTAACAGTCTTCTGTCTGTACATCAGCAATTGTAGTCAGCACAACAGACAACCAGCAGCATACAAGCAGAAGCAGTCTAACAGTCTTCTGTCTGTACATCAGTAATTGTAGTCAGCACAACAGACAACCAGCAGCATACAAGCAGAAGCAATATAATATAAGTAACTAGAAGAGTACACCATTCATTTATTTACTGTGCTCTGTTATAAAGCAGAAAACTCCTTCATCTTTACCTGAAGGCAAATTTACTATATTCGTATATTCAGGCTCTATGAGAAGGGAGTCCAGTAGGTACAGTGTTCCGGTACATTGCTCCGGTACATTACTCTAGTACATTACTCCGGTACTTTGCTCCGGTACATTACTCCCGTACATTACTCTGGTACATTACTCCGGTACATTGCTCCGGTACATTACTCCCGTACATTACTCTGGTACATTACTCCGGTACATTGCTCCGGTACATTACTCCCGTACATTACTCTGGTACATTACTCCGGTACATTGCTCCGGTACATTATTCTGGTACATTGCTCTCTCTCTCTCTCCCTCTCTCTGTTGTAAATCCTTCTCTCTCTCTGAACCTTAAGTGCCCAGGGCACATGGGGATTCCTCAAGGGTTTTCCACAAATGCCTGTCCTTCGCCTTTTTTTCTGCTCTTGCCAGGTGAGCCCTCTATTGCTCAACATCCTTTCTGTTGTTCTTCTCCATGTCTCTTTTGGTCTACCCTTACTTCTGTTCCCCTGTGGTGTCCATCTTAGTGCTATTTTTGGTAGTGAGTTGTCAGTCATTCGGAGCACATGCCCCAACCATCGCCAGCGTCTTTCCTCAATAATTGTTGTTATTGGTTTCATCTGCATTTCTGCTAATAAGATTTATTTCTTATGGTGTTTGGCCAAAATATTTTTCTAATTCTTCGTAAACATTTAGTCTGGAAAGAATTCAACTTGTTTTCTATGGTTTTGGTGATTTTCCAGCATTCACTTCCATAGAGTAGTACACTTAGAACATTACTCTTAAGTATCCTGATTTTCATATTTATGCTTAGTTTTTTTTTATTTCCATATATTCTGCAGCATTGCAAAACCCTGGTTTGCTCTAGTAAGTCTGCTGTTGATGTCCTCTGTACTGTCTCCATTTTCTACTACTCTGCTGCCAAGGTATGCAAATTCGTTGACCTCCTCCACTAACTTGCTATCTACTCTGAGTACATTTCTGTTGTTCAGATTTTGCTTCATTAAATTTGTCTTTCCTACGTTGACCTTTAGTCCTCTGTTGTTTGCCTTCTGAGTTAGCTTGTTTATTTTATCTTGCATATCTTTGTGACTGCTTGACAATAGACAAATGTCGTCCGCAAAGTCAAGGTCCTCCAGCACTGTGTCAAGGGTCCATTGTAATCCTCTGCGTTTGTCTGATGTTGCCTCTTTCATTAACCAGTCTACTGCCAAGATAAATAATGTTGGAGCTTTAGGGTACAAACAGGAGTTGTAAATCTAGCGGGTACTAAATCTACAATTGGGGGTGAAATTGGAAAGGGATATGACCTCAACCAGTTGAAACCCACAAATCCATGGTCTAATGTACTACCGTATTGGGTGGTCAGGCTCAAACCCATATAACCGACAACTCAGGATTTCCCCTCCACGGATACGGTATGCCAATTATACAGCGTATTACATACATTCATACCAAATACATGGCAGGTAATACACATTTCCAAGTCAAGCAAGTAAATCAATCAATATATTTATTATCCACACTATATACACCATATTAACGTCACACAGACATTGCTTGCAGAGTACATCAATATGTATCATCATGAGTGAAAATAAGTATGACATCAATATAATGTATAACTCTAAGTATCAACTGAAATCATATGGACCCAAATTAGCATAAGCTCTCCTAGCCCCCATAATGCAATACATACATTCTTCTAAATTGTGGCCTCGCACTTATTAACATGGCAGCTACCGCGGCTCTTATGAAACGTATATCACCCCTTACGCCAATGCACTGAATTATCACACATAACACCCATTGTGTCAATGCACTGAATTATTACACATATCACCCTTTGTGCCAATGCACTGAATAATATAATCACACATATCACCCCTTGTGTTATTTCCTTGAATTATCACATAAGTGCCAATGATCTGAATAATCAAACATATCACCTCCTGTGCCAATGCACTGAATTATCACACATATCTCCCTTTTCCAGGAATTACCATGTGCTAATGCACATCACTGATGGTGCAGCTGCCTGCTGCAAGGTTAGGTATCTCCTGATACAAGTGACATAGTATTATCCATGCAAATGAAACATGATGGACCTTGATGTGCCAATCATGTGCCGTGCCGCGTGGCGTAGGCGATCATTTCTCTCCACAATTCCTTGTCTTTAGACTTAATTATGAGATCCGCCGGTGACTTTCTTCCTAGCCACTCTGACAGTCCAACCACTAACTTCTCTCTCTGTCTTCATCTGCCTCTTCTTCCCTCAGTTTTTCCAGTTGCCACAATGTGTTCCAATTTTCCTCTTCTCAGAAAATGTCCTACAAATCTCTCTTGTCTGCCTCTGATCTTTGCTATAATTTGCCTTTTAACTGAAGCCTCTATTAAGACTTATTCGTTGGCTTTATTAGCTGTCTATGGTACCTTCAACAACCTTCTTATGAACCACATTTCCATGGCCTCCATTTCTCATTGTACTTTCTGATTCATGACCATGCTTCACACTCATGAAACAAAACTGACTCGATGTAACATTTAAGTACTCAGAATATTGTTTCCATTGATATGTATACCTTGATGTGTGCCCATCAAATATATAGCGAATACCACCAGGAATCAGAGAATCTCCACATAAGACGAGAATGACGTAATCCACAGCACGTTATGATTCCACAATACATTATCAAACAGTAGGAGGTCGGCTGGGGTAATATCTTTATGATACAGACGAAATTAAACTTAGCCCGCCATATCCTCAGACTCTCTCCGTCACTAATTCCTCGACTATATATGGTCTTCATACGTTCGGATCACGTGAGCGAGGACGCTCCGCCGCCAATGCCGTACACACTTCCGAGCATCGCCTGCTCGCTCATACTCTCTCCACCTCTTTTTCTCTCCGTTGTTTATTGCCCATGACTTTTGTCCTGCGCTCTGTACCAAGATATGGTTAATCCAGTCTTCTCCTCAGTATAACTTTAATGTACACTGACTGATGACATCAGTTCTATGTCCATTCATAATTCTATTAGTTCCCCTATCATGTCTTAGCTTCCTGTCTGACATCATAACATTTGATTTCAAAATCTTCCATCTTTTATGTTGATTTTTTTTTCTCTTTTGCCAGTCTATATTCAGATTTTAACAATATTTCCTCGGTCTGTTTTATATTTACTCGCTCGTGCTGTACATGTGGCTGGCCTTGCTAAACCGTAAACTCTGTCCTTATAAGAAGCACTTCCAGCTGAAAAAAAAGATAGGAATATATTTCTTAAATGAATGTTTGTTTATCCTGAAAATATTCATTCTTTTAGCCACTGTAAGAGTTGGCGGAGATATTTCAAAACTTTTACAAGTTGTCTCTCTGGCACATCGAAAGTAATGTACAACGGATTATTTTTTGATTTGCATTTTCATCATAGACAAAATGTTCATAACACAAAATCAAAATGTTCATTGTCTGCAGGGACCTGTCTCTCTACTAGTCTCTCTTGAAAATGTTCTTCTTTCAGAGTGCATTTACATAGTGCGTCGAAGTCTTGGAACCCTTTCTCAAGAGTTTGAGTTGCAC
The DNA here is from genome assembly GCA_009760885.1 of Achatina immaculata. NCBI lineage: Eukaryota > Metazoa > Mollusca > Gastropoda > Stylommatophora > Achatinidae > Lissachatina > Lissachatina immaculata. The sequence goes on along the minus strand of CM019702.1, from coordinate 20,629,072 downwards.
TGATCTTTCGCATATACCATAGTTACAGACAACACTTTGGGTGTCCGCGTCTTTTAATTAACTTTTTGTGAAAGCCTTCCTCGCCACTCGATAGAAACGCCGTTTCTATAGTGCACATCTATTATATATTTATTATCAATGGATGCATCAGCAGCAGGCCATCTTACTCACAATCGAGAGGCCTACAGGAGTGCTGTTAGGAAAGCAAAGTTCCGCAAGAAACATGCAAATGAATGAATGAATGAATGAAAGTTTTCAGTTTTACACTGAAAGTATGAAGATATTCAGAAAATCGTGTCAAGTCGGTTCTTGCTGAAATAATACTGGCTGCTAATAATAGATTAATAAAAATTAATTTTTTCGACAAAGCAATATTCTCCTCTTTTAGTTCACGAAACCTGGACGCTGACGAAAGGAGCGTTAAAAACCCTGTCTCGTTGATCTTTTCCACTAGTAAAGCGCTGTTTAGATCGATGAAATTATGATAACTATCTCTTTGTTGCCAGATGACTGCCTGAATGGACTTTTTCTCTTTATCATATCCACTTACCATATTCAAAAGTAAAACATTTTACAAATGTAACATTGACTTCTTGTAAAATTGGTGGCCTGGTTGGCTGAGGGGTTAGGATCTTACGTTTACCAATCTGGTGGTACCGAGGTCAATCTTAACAGTGGGATTTTTTTCTGATGCACACCAAAAAGGACCAGGGTTCACCCAGCCTCTAAAAATGTGTACCAGAGAAATCTGGGAATGTAAATGCGACCGGGCGTGATAGTGACTACATCACGCTTTCAAGTGCAAAGGTCATGGAAAATACGGGACTAACACCGTATTCCCCAATATGGCTTAATGGCATGGGAATGGTAATTTTATCATTTCCTTCTTGTTAAACTAACCATTTGCATGACGTACATAAATCCAAATTATCACAACATATCGACGTACATAAATCAAAACTATCACAACATATCTCTTTAACACAGATTTAACAGACGAAAGTGATCTGATGTAACAATGGCGGGAACGGACAAGGCAATGAATAGGAAAAGATCATCAGATTCACACCTACGGCTATGATATTAGAATTACGGTGGGTTTATAGCTCGACCTATAGTACAGAGATGTGACAGCCAGTTTCGACCATGATTAGAGGGTTGTTGTCAGAACACGTGATCAGATGACGGAAGGGTCAGTGGGGGAAGGAATGTGACGTGAATACGAGAAATTGAACACGGGATTGTACAAATCTCTCTCAGCCAGATCATCATCATAATCGTCACTTAGTTTCAGTTCATTATTTCATATTTTGATTCGAATAAGTAAATGAAAGCAACAGATTACCTTGTATAGTATATGCTAAATAAGGTACCCTTAGGGCGTTAGGTACATAAACTTGATGACACGCTATTCATGGCTGCCTAAGAAGTCGTTATTTACTAACAATTACTGAATGACTGAAAAAATGAAATAAAAACACAATTATCAATATATATATATATACAAGATCAAAATTACAACAGTACACAGAAGTATACGTTAACAAACATCAGCAAACAATAAATTCATTTAAATATGTTATACTGAATACAGGATGGAGATACAATGAGGGAAATTAAAAGGAAGACATCTATCGCTCTTCAGAAAATAAAACAAGTAAGAATATGTGGAGAGGAACAGACAGAACCACAAAAATAAGATTTTTAAGGGCATGCATCTTTCCCATTGCAACATAACCCTGTGAGACCTGGACACTTAACAAAACAACTGAGAAACACATAAATGCCTTTGAACGTAAATGCTGCCACAGAAGAGTTCTTCAAATATCATGAAAACAGAAAAGAAATAATAGATCTATACTACAAGAACTTAATATTGAAGAAGGCTGGCTAGTAAAGAGGATTAAACAGAGAAAACCTACATACTTTAAACACATTAAACGTCATGAGAATTTAGAGAAGACCGTTTGGAAGGGTACATAATGGGAAAAGAAAGAGAGGAAGACCAAGGCGAAGATGGCTGCAAGATATCGTTGATAATCTGCAAATGAATACATCACCAGCAGGCCACCATGCTCACAACCGAGAGGCCTACAGGAGAGCTGTTAGGGAGGCAAAGTTCCGCAAGGGGCGAGCAAATAACTGACTGACTGAATACAGGGCAACTTACAAGAACGACTACAGAAAATTTACTCACCGCTGACATTGATGTTTAGTAGCTTTTCTATATTTATGAGTATTCTTGTTAGTGAACATGTTTATGAGCATTCTTGTTAGTGAACATGTTTATGAGTATTCTTGTTACTGAACATGGTTATAAGTATTCTTGTTAGTGAACATGGTTATGAGTATTCTTGTTAGTAAACATGGTTATGAGTATTCGTGTTAGTGAACATGTTTATGAGTATTCTTGTTAGTGAACATGTTTATGAGTATTCTTGTTAGTGAACATGGTTATGAGTATTCTTGTTAGTAAACATGGTTATGAGTATTCGTGTTAGTCAACATGTTTATGAGTATTCTTGTTAGTGAACATGGTTATGAGTATTCTTGTTAGTGAACTTGGTTATGAGTATTCTTGTTAGTGAACATGGTTATGAGTACTCTTGTTAGTGAACATGGTTATGAGTATTCGTGTTAATGAACGCTGGAACTAAAACTAGCTATACTTAACTGTTCCTTTCTTCACAATCATAGTATCTCCTTCCTAAAGTTATCATCTGCTTTACTCACCTTCAGCTGATATTCTAGAACCCATTATCCCAACCTTTTCGCAGAACATTTTAAACACCCACTTTCAAATATAGCTTAGTTTAGTTCATAGCTAAATGCTCCTTTTTCTGTTGTTAATTTTTAAAAACCTTTTTTTTCTTTTCCTATTTCATAGCCCTGTATATCAATCCATGATTCTTCAGCAGAAAAGTTACATCGGTAAAGCTGACGCTACTTCTTTTAAATAGTTTAATATTTTCTAATAGTCTAATATTATCTAAAATTTTGTTACCACATCTTTACTGAGTGTCGTATATATTTTGTCATAGAATTCTGTAAAGTAGAATGAAAACGCTAGATTTTTAATCGAAGGGACAGAATTCGAATATATTGTAATACCCCATAAAGTAATTCCCCTTAGAGTCTGAACTTTCTCTGACCTATAGACAAGAAATAACAATAATTGTCACACTAGAACGTTATTGGTCATGTGACGGAAAGTCTGACAGAATTCTCATGAAAAAGTGAATGGTGGCTCAGAGTAATGTTAAAAACTAAGATTTTTCCAGTAGTTGAAGGTTGAGTAAACAGTGTTTTACGCATGAAGGTTTAGACCTCTCAAGACCGAAGTTTCTAGATGTGGCTGAAAAAATTCCAGACATATAAAAGAGGTAGAGCTGACAAAGTAGGTTTATTATGAGAAGTAGGATGATTATGATATTAGATTAAGAAGTCATTTTGGAGTAGAAGCTGTTAGTGAGTTTTATGCATGTCTTAGATCAGCTGCAGTAACATTTGTCCTTTTAGGGCACAATTTTGCCTAATGTAGAATGTAGATAGTTTTGTAGCATTGTCCTGGTTAGGACTGAAAATGTAGTGATTCATCTTTTGGAAGATGTATTGTGCACGTTGGGTGGAAATTCTGTAATATTGTAAGTAGTAGTTTTTTGTAACACTCATGTTTGTAACAGTCATACTGGTTTGTTTTCAGATTCACCTACCCGTGGCCTTGACTTCGTGCCCCGGAAGTTCTCTTGTAGGTTTTTCTGGTCTCTGCCGTGTGGCAGTAATTTTCAGACTGTTTGGCTTCATCACGTCTCTCATCAGTTCAACACTAATTTTTCTCATCAATAAATTGTGTCAACGTTTAAATTTAATTGGAGTCTTGAGTTGGAACTTCTTCTGTCAGTCTAGTTGATCTAATGGAAGTCATTTCTTGATCTTTGTGACACTGGTATTATTGTTGTATTAGTGGCGAGCCTGAAATCTGTCGTTGGTGTGTTGCTATGTGAAACATTTTGCCTATTGATTAACAAGTAACAGAAAAAAATCAGTCAGGCAGACAACAATATAAATGATATCATATCAAGCACAGTAGAGATTCAATAACTTCTTTTATAGTTCTGACTATCAATGGAGAATATTCCACTCTGTTTACGGTCTTATGCACCCTAGGAGAGTCTAGTATATCTAGTGAAAGAAATAAAGACGGTTCTCATACGTTTTCATCTGGTGCCGCGTTGGCACATTAGTACTATGTCACCTTACAGATTCTCCTTCAATTTGCATATAAGCTATATATATATATATAGTTTATTTTATACTTACACCCAATAAATGTGTTATTTATCAGTATGAAAATGGCAGGTATTAGATAATAACGATAGTTGAATTAGATGAAAATCTGAGAAAAGAAGATGAGGTTCACATTCTTAGTTTTAATGTGGAATAGAACAGTCAAAATTGCTGAAATGCTGAAGGGTTGTAACTCTAGTATCTCGGAGAAGTTCATAAATACTCTCATCTCGTCTCGTGAAGCAGGATTGCAGGACAGTATATGTGCTCTGTAACAGGCTGCAATAAACATGACAAACTTGGTCAGAGAATCAATAGCGCTTTATTTTATTATTTTTGCAGCACGGAACATGCCTTTCATTCATTCTAAACAACAGTCGAAGGTTAAGTATCTAAAAGGCACACTATACTCCCATCTTAAGCAGCCTTGCTTTCAACTATGTAATCAAACATACTCAGTTCCCAAACTCGCTGGTTACAGATTTTAAACATTTAGAAAATGACATATTTTTATATAAAATATATATTACAATATAAGAAAGTTTATTATAGTTTTTCTTGTTGTTATCAACACACTCATTTACTCTCGCCGGGGATATTTAATTCACTTACCTCCTGCCTTTCCTCGGGTATACATCTTTATCTACAATACCCAACTAATCGCGAGAGTTGTGAAAGAGTTGATATAAATGATTTTGTGTCAGATTTGACTGAAGAGTTCTTTCTAATAATATATCATATTGTCAGCCGTCCGAAAAAGGTGTTCACTGTTGTGTGTCTAAAAATAAGGCATAATTACAGAACATACCAGATGCATACTCTCTGATAGATCTAATTGAAGAATACTATGCTTGATCAGGTTTCTTTCAAAAATCTGATGAATAGTTTTCTTTATAATGTGCGAGAGAGAAGTTATACGTTTAAAAGATAAAAGAAAGAAGCAGATATAAAAACTGATAAAATAAATATAATTACAAAGACCGCATATGTCGCAGGACACAAGCTGACACTGTAGCATGGTACGACAGTTTATTGGAAGCGAAACGAAGGCAATTCGAAATCCTATCTTTCGCTTTACTCTTGCTGATCAGAAAACGGTTATAAGACATGGAAAGTGTCGTACTCTTGCATGTCAGGTAAAACTTTTTCTGATTTAGCAACTGTTCTTTAAAATATACGGGGATATTGTTAACGATATTAGCCATAGTCCGAACAAGAAAACAAATAAACTAACAGATTTTAACGTAGAAAGTCGATAGAAAAATAAACCTTGTGTTATCATCACTGTTAGCTTCATCAAAATGCGATTAAAGAATCTTGTCAACATCATAGTGTTGAATAATGCTTATATTGTTTATAGTAAGAACACCTTTAACCAAAAAAAAAAAAAACTGCGCATCTGGTCTCCAATACATGGATTGTTCGTAATATTATTTGCAGAACGACATGAGTCACGTGACGTGCCAAATGTCAAAGTTCAAACATTAACTATAATTAGTAGTAATTATTTTCGTGAAACCTGAAAAGAAAATAGCTGCATATGACCGCTGATGGCAAATATTTAACATGTCAAAATATTGAAATACTGTACAGATTACTATGTAGAACAATGTCTGATACATGGCCCACTAAGCTGACAGACAGAAATTTCACGGTTAATTCCCCTGACTCGTATCATTACCAAAGTCTAAAGATTTTTCCTTAGTGCGGACACATGAATTCAGACCTGTACTTTTACCATTTTCAGCCACAGGCTCATTATTATTTGATAGAAGGCGTGAATTAAACATGTGAATAAGACATCAGCGATGCAAGCTCCGCCCAAAACCTCATCTAACAATGCGTGGTCAACTAAACTGACAGCTTTATTCATTGTATATTCTTTTCGAAGGTAACGGCCCATTTTTCTAACAAAATGGGCAGGAGTATTAAAAAAAAAAAAGAAATAGTTTGCTGAATGATCAAATTAGGATAACGCTCTATTTAAGAGTAGATTGAAAGGTGAGGTGTAAGTATACCATCTGACGGAGGTTAAAACTCTTGACCATTCAACAATGACCACACCATCATCGAACACAAACCACTCACATTTAACAGGAAACGTTGCCTCCGGTGACCTCTCAGACAGTTTGGTAAACGATAATACGAGGCTTATCTTTCAATGGATTTTCTACGCTGTTATCAGTCAGTTCATTGGTATCTTTGGCACTGTGACAAACATCATCAACATTATCTGCTTCATCAACATGAGTTTCAAGGATCCTATCAACATCAGCTTGTTGGGTAATATTAGTGCTCACATTATTGGTTATACAGAGAATATTTGCAACTAGAAAACTGTAACTTGTCTCCGAAGTGATATTACTACAGAATGAATGAGCTAAAAAGGAACTGTCCTGACTTATGCTGTTATTACAATATTACTTTATGATCTCTAATACAAAAATTCATTTAGGATCTAAAAATTTCACAAAATACCCCCTAAATATACGCAGTTACTTTCTCTCTCTCTCTCTCTGAACCTTAAGTGCCCAGGGCACATGGGGCTTCCGCAAGGGTTTTCCACAAATGCCTGTCCTTCGCTTTTTTTTCTGCTCTTGCCCAGGTGAGTCCTCTATTGCTCAACATCCTTTCTGTTGTTCTTCTCCATGTCTCTTTTGGTCTACCCTTACTTCTGTTCCCCTGTGGTGTCCATCTTAGTGCTATTTTTGGTAGTGAGTTGTCAGTCATTCGGAGCACATGTCCCAACCATTGCCAGCGTCTTTCCTCAATAATTGTTGTCAGTGGTTTCATCTGCATTTCTGCTAATAAGATGTTATTTCTTATAGTGTTTGGCCAAAATATTTTTTTAATTCTTCGTAAACATTTAGTCTGGAAAGAATTCAACTTGTTTTCTATGGTTTTGGTGATTTTCCAGCATTCACTTCCATAGAGTAGTACACTTAGAACATTACTCTTAAATATCCTGATTTTCATATTTATGCTTGTTTTTTTGATTTCCATATATTCTGCAGCATTACAAAAGCCTGGTTTGCTCTATTAAGTCTGCTGTTGATGTCCTCTGTGCTGTCTCCATTTTCTACTACTCTGCTGCCAAGGTATACAAATTCGTTCACCTCCTCCACTAACTTGTTATCTACTCTGAGTACATTTCTGTTGTTCACATTTTGCTTCATTAACTTTGTCTTTCCTACGTTGATCTTTAGTCCTATGTTGTTTGCATTCTGAGTTAGCTTGTTTATTTTATCTTGCATATCTTTGTGACTGCTTGATAATAGACAAATGTCGTCCCAAAAGTCAAGGTCCTCCAGCACTGTGTCAAGGGTCCATTGTAATCCTCTGCGTTTGTCTGATGTTGCCTCCTTCATTAACCAGTCTACTGCCAAGATAAATAATGTTGGTGATAGTACACATCCCTGTTTCACTCCTGTTTGTACCCTAAAGCTGCTGGAGGTATGTTCTCCACAGATAACTTTGCACTGAAAACCCTCGTATAGGGCTTTGATTACATTAACTATTTTATGGGGGAGGCCATGCCATCTTAGGATTTTCCACAGTGCATCTCTGTTGACACTGTCAAAGGCTTTCTCAAAATCTATGAATAATGCATATGTTGTGCTATGCCACTCATTTGCCTGTTCTAATATTTGTCTAAGTACAAATATGTGGTCTATGCATGATCTTCCTTTCCTAAATCCTGCCCGCTCTTTTCGAAGTTTTTCCTCAAGTGTTGGTACAATTCTGTTGATGATTATTCTGCAAAATACTTTACTGGTGAGTGGCAGTAGGGTAATGCCTCTCCAGTTCCCGCAATCTCTGAGGTCACCCTTCTTTGGTAGTTTTACTATAAGACCAGTTTTCCACTCCTCTGGGGCTTTTTCTAAATCCCAAAATTGTTGTAATATCCGGCAAAGTTGTTTTGGTGTTTCTGTTTCTTCTGCTTTCAACATCTCAGCAGTCACTTCATCTTCACCTGGTGCCCTGTCTGATTTTAGCATCTTTATCGCCTCCTTTATTTCATTTATTGTTATTGGTCCTGTATTGATGTTTAGTTCCGTTTTTGCTTCAGGTATGTCTATTACTTGTGCTGCTTGTGTTCTGTTTAGTAGGGTGTTAAAGTGTTCCCTCCATCTTTCAATTTTTTTCTTTCTCCACTGACCAGTTGTCCATTTTGTGTTCTTACTGCACTTTCACATCTTGTGTTGAAGTTACCTGTCATCTGCTTTGTGATTTTATATATGGTTTTCATGTCATTTGTATATGCTGCTTTCTCTGCTGTTTCTGCTAAGTTGTCATAATATTGACGTTTATCTTGACGGCATGATTCCTTCACTTCTTTGTCTTTTTGTGCATAATTACTTAAAACTCGTTCTTTAAGCCGTTGTGATTTGGTGTTCAGTAATTTTTTCTTGATTTCTTTTCTTTGCTCTATCTTTTCCCATGTGGTCTCGCTTATCCATTCCTCTTTTCTCCTTTTCCGATATCCCAGCACCTCTTTTGCTGTTTCCTGTAGTGTTTTACTGAACTCTAATATGGACATTTCTGCTTCATCTTGTAGGACACTGAAGCGGTTCTTAAGTATTATTGAGAATTCATTTCTTGTTTGCTGGTCTATCAGTTTTCTTGTATCAAAATGTATCTTTCTGTGTTCTCCGATTCTGGCTTTCCTTAATTTTAGTTTGATTTTTGCTACCAGAAGGTTGTGATCACTTCCTACATCTGCTCCTTTCCTTGCTCGCGCATCTTGTAGTGACCGTTTCCACTTGTTATTTATTAGTATGTGATCGATTTGGTTTTCTCTGGTTTTATCTGGTGACCTCCAGGTCACCTTATGGATGTTTTTGTGTTGGAAAATTGTCCCTCCGATGGTCATCATGTTTTCTTCACATAAACTGCACAGTCTTTCTCCATTGTCATTTATTTCTCCGATTCCTTCTCTTCCCATGATTCTTCTTCTGTCTTCATTTCCTTCACCTACTTTTGCATTGAAGTCGCCCAAGATGAGTAGCATATCATGCTTGGGTATTGTTTCTACTGTTGCTTGGAGGCTGTTGTAAAAATCTTCTTTTAATTCCTCTTCAGCTGCTTCTGTTGGTGCATAACAAACTATAATAGACAGCTTCGTGAATCTTGAGTTGAACCTTGCATATAATAATCTCTCATTTATTGGGGTCCATTTCAGCAATGCTCTTGATGCTTCTTTTGTTATAATCAATGCTACTCCTCCTTCATGAAGATCTTCCTTACCTGACCATATTATTGTATCTTCTGTGTGCTGTGTTGTTAATTTCCTTCTGCCTTGTCCTGTCCATCTTGCTTCTTGTATTCCTAGTATGTCTAGTTTGTATCTGTGCATTTCCTTGATGGTTTGTGCTAGTTTTCCAGTCTGGTTTAGTGTTCTTACATTCCAGCTGCCTATTTGCATCTTATGTTTAGGTTCGAGGAGGTCTGCAGTCGGGCTGGGGACTTCCAGTGGCTGGCTTTCATCCACAACCTTCATGGGCTCAGTTTCCTAATACGCATTTCTCCTTCCACCTGCATTTGCTTTTTCCCTTGCTTCTGTTTCTGTAGCAGTCTGATAGTTTTTTACCAGATAGGGTTGCTGGCCCTATGCTGAACCCTCCTTAGTCGGCTTTTACGATCATGCATGGTAGGGTACAGTGGTCCTATTCTTTGCAGATCCCGGGTACCACACGGGGGTAGTTACTTTCTAGATAGTATATTTTGTGTAGGACGCAGCCGGCAACATAAACATCTTTTTTTCTCGTTCTTTTCATTATCCTGGCGCCTCTTCCATTGTTTCCATCTGCTAGATATTTAAAAATCTCTAACCTGGTGTTTCAAGGCCAAACTTATTACATTATACTGAAATAAAAACGAAGACTATGCACACGTTTTCTCTGGTTTCAAAATATACATTTACTTCTAGTATATGCCGAGCTATGGCTGGTATAGTTATCAGAGAGTGACGTTCAAATAAAATTGTATACATTTAGGGTCTGAGAGAGAGGTTCAAATAAAATTGTATACATTTAGGGTCTGAGAGAGAAGTTCAAATAAAAGTGTATACATTTAGGGTCCATTGGGTAAAAGAAGTGAACATTAATAGTCCTTCGTTCAATTTCTGTTTAATCACAGGTTTAGCTGTCTCTGATCTGGGATGTCTTGTAACGTTGGTATGGACAAACATCTGCTACAATCCAGCTTTCAACTCTCTGGACCTGCCATTTGATCCTGTAGAAGTTCAATATCTGACAGGGTCATGGCCACATGCAAGTTTTACTCGCATCACAAGCTCCATCACGGCATTCATCACACTGGAGAGATGTCTTTGTATCACTATACCATTGAAGGTATTTGTTGTGAATTCTTTCTTTCTTTCTGCTTTTTTTTCTTTCCGTTTTCTTTCTTTCCTCCATTTTATCAATTATTTGATAGGAATTTTCATTGCCTTTCCTTGTGGTTCCATTTTGTTTTGTTCTACACATTTTAAGACCGATTTTCCTTTTCGGGTCAATTCATGGCGTGTTAAACCTTTTTCTAGAAGCACATATTCGTTGATTCCAGTTTCTATTTAATCTGTTTCTTTACTGCTCTCGTTGGTTCCAGTTTCTATTTCATCTGTTTCTTTACTGCTCTCGTTGATTCCAGTTTCTAATTCATCTGTTTCTTTAAAGCTCTCATTGATTCCAGTTTCTATTTAATCTGTTTCTTTACTGCTTGAGTCTCATCATTTTAACTCATTCACTCTTGAATTAATTTCCACGCTCTGCCAAAATACATTTTGTAAATATATTTTGTCAGAAAATTTAAAGAACGTTGCTCTATAAATCAAAAATGTGGCTAGTTCGAAATATGCTACATTTAATTTGAAAAAAAAATTTTTTTTCTAAATATCCCTCTGAACTTTGATTCGCAAGATGTACCAACACATCCAGTGTTGTTTTAAAATGAAAGAGTTAATAACAGTATTCGCTCTCTATATCTAAAACATGAGGATGAAGATGCTGGAAGACATACATTTTAATGACAAAAATCTAAGAATAACAAAAAAATATATATACTAGAACCAGAAATCAGCCATCGAGATAAACAATAAAGTAGGCAAATTTCAGAGCATAAAGAATGGAGTAAGACAAGGATGTGCGATGTTCCCGGATGTATTTACTGTCTAAAAAGGTAACGGTAAAGGTACTCCTGTATTTACTCTCTACAGTGAGAATATTGAGAAAGCCTTTACCAACAAGCCTGGAATAAAAGTTGGAAGGCATAACATCAATAACATGAGATACGCTGACAGCACAATCCTATTAGCAGATAGATAGTAGCACCGGCTATATCGAGCCAGTGATAATATATGGAAGCGAATCACGGTCACTAAGAAAAACAAGAACATTAGAGGCGACTGAAATGGAGTTCCTACGAAGAATGTTAAGAATACAATGGACAGCCAAAATAACAAATGAAGAATGCCTAAGGAAAATCAGTGAGAAACGAACCTTAGTAAACACACTAAGGTGGTGGGTGGTGGGGGGAACAGTCCATGTTTATTGGCCATATTTTTAGAAGAGGTGGGATTGAAAAATTGGTGAAAAAGGAGAACTGGAGGCAGCAAAGAGAGAAAATCTTAGATGGCTTGACAAAATGGCATGAGAGAGGCACACAACTGACTGATGAATAACATCAATGCTTGGAATCTGTGAAGAGACATGTTTGCCAACGCCTCCAGGCATGGCACATGATGATGATGATACAACTATCAAACGTTCTTTCTTACATTCTCTCATTTATTAATATTCTTTTCTTGTCTTAAAAAAACTATGTTTGAATTTTCTATTGTTGACTTGAATTCAGTGTTGTATAACACCACATAGCATTACTGCTGTTCTGTTGTAGATGAATTAGGATGCTTGTGGCAGTGAATTTTCGTTTGTTGTGATGTTGTATTTTGAAATTTGTACTATGTATCTATATTACGATCGTTTTTAATCTTGCGGCCGTTTCGCGTTACACTTCTTTTAGAGGATTTCTCTGCTTACCCTTGCACTCAATGTAATATCTCGTGCTAATAAGAATGTACTGACCATAAAGCCAACAACCGGCTTATTTTTGCAAAGCTTTCCAGGAGTCCTATTTTCTAGAGTGATGACCTTGATACATTTATTTAAATAACTTTACTCTTTTATTCTTGCCCATTGAGTTATATAATTTCTCTGCCTTTAATCCTAGTCTTTGAGCCCTGTCTTTGGGGTGCCTGGTCACTTTTCTCATCTGTTTGTTGGGCTAGCAAGGGTTAGTGCAACATTTCTTTTCTCATCTGTTTGTTGGGCTAGCAAGGCTTAGTGCAACATTTCTTTTCTCATCTGTTTGTTGTGCTAGCAAGGGTTAGTGCAACATTTCTTTTCTCATCTGTTTGTTGGGCTAGCAAGGGTTAGTGCAACATTTTTTTTTTCTCATCTGTTTGTTGTGCTAGCAAGGGTTAGTGCAACATTTCTTTTCTCATCTGTTTGTTAGGCTAGCAAGGGTTAGTGCAACATTTCTTTTCTCATCTGTTTGTTGGGCTAGCAAGGGTTAGTGCAACATTTCTTTTCTCATCTGTTTGTTGGGCTAGCAAAGGTTAGTGCAACGTTTCTTTTCTCATCTGTTTGTTGGGCTAGCAAGGGTTAGTGCAACATTTCTTTTTAGCTGAACCCCTTATACGTAAGCTGATGCCTTTATACTTTTTTTTTGTTATTTCTTAAAACTGCCTCATGAGTAGTTGCTCGAAAGCAGCTGTTCTTGGCATCAGCTTCGGTCATGAAAAATGTACAACTATTATAATTTCCAGCATCATGAAGTCAGTAATTTTAGCATTTAAATATTCACTATTGGTGGATGTTTCCTATCTTGTATTATTAATATCAAATGTTTTTTTATTGCGTATAACAATTATTTTTTAAGTTCGGACCTATAAATAATGATACAGGGGGACGTAAAATAAAACGCAAATATCATAAATATTTTTTTTTCATTCCGCTTTAGGTAAAATCAATGATCACACCAAAAAAAGTCACTATCATTATCATCAGTATTTTCGTCACTCTCATAATGAGTATCTCGCCTCTCTACTATGTCAACAGGATTGGTATGAAGTTCTCTCCCGTAAGAAACAAAACTCTCCTGGGCCTAGTTTTCACGAAAGACAGAGACATTGTAGACAAAGTCTTCTTCACCATCAACAATGTTTTCCTTCCGCTCATCTCTTTCGTGGCTGTTATCATCTGTACCATCATTTTGATCCTCAACTTGCGAAGCAAGGCTAAATGGAGGGAACTCTCGACGGCTTCCGGAAAGGCTGATAGCATCACTGATAGGGACCGGAGAGTGGCCATGATGATCGCTTGTATCTCAATACTTTTTATCATCTGTTTCTTGCCTATCAGCTTAATAATACTTTCAGTTGTCGCAATACCTGGCTTTCATTTTGACGGCAAGTACAGAAACACAGTCATTGTAGTGTGCAGTATCGGCTTCGCTATGGAATCGGCAAATTCTGCATCGAATATATTTATTTACTATCACATGAGCAGCAAGTACAGAGAAACGTTTCGGCAAGTGATATTGTGCAGAAAATAAGGGAATGAACAATACAGATGTGGCTACCTTTAATTTTATAAGTGGCAGAGTCGGTGCAGAAAATAAGGGAATGAACAATACAGATGTGGCTACCTTTAATTTTATAAGTGACAAAGTCGGTGCAGAAAATAAGGGAATGAACAATACAGATGAGGCTACCTTTAATTTTATAAGTGACAGAGTCGGTGCAGAAAATAAGGGAATGAACAATACAGATGTGGCTACCTTTATTTTATAAGTGACAGAGTCGGTGCAGAACATAAGGGAATGAGCAATACAGATGTGACTACCTTTAATTTTATAAGTGACAAAGTCGGTACAGAAAATAAGGGAATGAACAATACAGATGAGGCTACCTTTAATTTTATAAGTGACAAAGTCGGTGCAGAAAATAAGGGAATGAACAATACAGATGTGGCTACCTTTCATTTTGTAAGTGACAAAGTCGGTGCAGAAAATAAGGGAATGAACAATACCGATGTGGTTACCTTTAATTTTATAAGTGACAAAGTCGGTGCAGAAAATAAGGGAATGAACAATACATAGTTACATGCAGAGTGAATGTGTAGCATTACTGAACTCTCTTTTTTATAAAAACAAATATTACTTTGAATTAGAGGGTTAAATAATTATTATATGAAGGAAAATTATTGCTGGTTATACTGTTAAAATTGGTTATAAAGGGTTCTTCTTATATTTAGAAGACGTGCAAAGGATTTAAGCAAAATTACCAACGGCAAATGAGAAAATTCTACATTGTTGGGAAGGATAAGATAAGCAGATAATGAGGAGCCAGTGTGCTTCCATGTTCTACGATATAAAATAGGAAAAGAATAGCATCACAGAAGATCGTAACATCTTTTTAAATAGTAAACAATTATCTAATGTGTTATTTAAAATAAATATTTTGTGAATGTTCCCACATATCTTTTCTCTTTCAGGAAATAACATTTCCTTCCAAATCCTGGAGCAGATGACATTCAACATTTTAATATTGTGTCTGGTGATTTATCAGTGATTTATCAGTGATACACAGCACTAAAATATGTATTCAGAGAACTGTATCAGTTTTTAGTCAGAACTGTACTCAACTGGCGCAAGCGAGAGAGAGAGAGAGAGAGAGAGGAGAGAGAGAGAGAGAGAGCAGCGTTGCCAAGGGCAACAGTCAGTCGCAGCATTTCATTGGCTGTCTTCAGAATCCTGAGTTCACTACAATATTCAAAGTCACCATAACTTATGTGCCTGTTTTAGCTCTTTCCGATAAACTTGGGTTCCAAAAATCTCTTATTTTTTTCCTTTTTGCTTCCATTCTTCTCTTTATCATGCTTCCTTCTACTGGACATTTTTTAAAGAAACTGTTTTTTTGTCTTATTAATGTAAAGAATCTGCGCTATCATTAGAGAACTGTCAAACAGTTACATTTATACTTAGAATTTCCTAACACTCACAGAAGAATATTTATGACCTGCGCCAAATCACAAAACCTTTTCCTGATAATTCTAAATTAATAATACTTTGCAAGTGCAAGGGTAAAAATCAACACATTAACGCTTATATATAAGGAATATCTGATTTTGTGAATGGCATGGTTCTATGGAAATAACCCTGAAATTTCTCTATATTGGTTAAACAGTATTTGGATCAGACCTGGGTTCGCAAAGGAACTTGTACAATAATTTCACATTTCTGACAGGTGCTGGATTTTGTATTTGCAAACAAATTCAGGGTATTTTGTTCCTGATTTCAAAATACCCTCTGTCGGCAATTATGCTCAACTTCTTATAAGAATCAGAACTTCTAAACGGCTGGTTAAGACCTAACCTGGTTCACTGAGCTTCTCTTTGAGAGGCCCCCATCTATTTTGTTTACAGTAAATGTCTAATTCTCATTCGAGAAGGCCGTCTTGGTTTTTATTCTTCTCTCTTTTTTTTCTTATAAAAATGTTGCTCAACCTGTACAGTCATTTCTTTGTTTCTTTTTCCTTGGACTTAGTATTAAAGTACATGGTGAGATGAATGTTTATGTTAGCAAATATGAACATTCAACTGATTTTCAACACCAAAAAAAAAAAGAAGAATACAATCAGAGAACTGGCTTTTTATATTTTATAAACAATTACTGTGCTTATACATAATCACTAAAGTGTTAAATGTTATACGTGTGCACAAATATTAACAATAGCTGTCTGTTCAAACAACCATAGCCGTCGTTACTAAAAATAGATGTCAGCAGCCGTAGACCTATATCGGCCTTGTGAACTAAATGTCAGCCGAGATGAAATTACATTGCATGAAATTGAAACAGCAGTGAATTTAAACAGCAACAAAGCTGCTGTTGAAGATGAAATAACACCCGAAATGTTAAAAGCTATTAACAGTGATAACACGAGACAACTACAGAGAATGTTTAACAAAATTTGGAAAGAAGAAAAGGTACCTTCTAAATGGAAAAAAAGGAATCAGTGTTAAAATACCAAAACGGCAGCCTTAACGACTGCAACAATTGGAGAGGAGTAACCTTAGTATCAGTTGTGTCAAAAGTATTTTCCACGGTCATTTTGAATAAACTTAAAGATATAGTGGATACTGCAATGAGAGAAGACAAGCAGGATTTCGAAAAGGGAGAAGCTGTCTGGACCAGCTCTTTACTCTAAGGATAATACCTGAAGAAGATATTGAAAAGCAGAAACCATTAATGCTGAACTTCAGAAAGGAAAATTGACGAAGTACCTTATTATGTGACGTTTAACAGCACGGGAAGGATATAAGATAAGATATGGTCTGATAAAGAGTAACTATACGTACATGGGACATAACAGTTGAAATAGACAGTAAAAATTAAACAGACGAACAAGAAAAGAAAACATGAAGGTGATAAATTATTACAGAAAAATAAATCTTTTTTTTTAACAAGAAAGATTGCAAGAAAATATACCCACTAAAATTACCAAGAATACGTTTTTCTATAAATCAATTTACTTATGTGAGAAACTTAGAGATTTACATGTAGTGAAGTCGAAATCCAGGACAAATGTTGATTTGGCAGAAAACAAAGCCGATGGGAATCACATATTCAGTTATAATTTCACATGATATCAAATTTTATTAACCACATATGATATAATCTTTGGAGAGAATAAAAGACAATGCAATTGTTGCTGCAGTCTTTCGTTACTGTTCTCAATTCAGTCTTGCCAACAACTTCCCGTCATCCGCGCAGCACCATCAACGAAGTCGATGTCGTCGACGGACAAAATATGCCCAAGTCGAAACAAAAAACAGATAAGTATGTCTGCGTCTAGTCTACATGCACTTCCTACGTGCAGGCAGTATGTCTGCGTCTAGTCTACATGCACCCCCTACGTGCAGGCAGTATGTCTGCGTCTAGTCTACATGCACTCCCTGCGTGCAGGCAGTATGTCTGCGTCTAGTCTACATGCACTCCCTACGTGCAAGCAGTATGTCTGCGTCTAGTCTACATGCACCCCCTACGTGCAGGCAGTATGTCTGCGTCTAGTCTACATGCACTCCCTGCGTGCAGGCAGTATGTCTGCGTCTAGTCTACATGCACTCCCTGCGTGCAGGCAGTATGTCTGCGTCTAGTCTACATGCACTCCCTGCGTGCAGGCAGTATGTCTGCGTCTAGTCTACATGCACTCCCTGCGTGCAGTATGACGGAGCAGAGGTAATAATCTCATCAGTGTGGCAGTGGAGGAAAGTGGATAATAAAGACGGTTCAGTTATATTGACTGGTGAGAAAATATACCATTTTTAAATGTGGTGTAGAGTGTAACAGTTTAAAAATGTTTTAAAAAGTTAAATGTACAATGTACAAGTTCATAAGTAGATAAGACCGTCGTGAAAGGGTACATATTGTCGAAAAAGAAAGAGGAAGACCAAAGTGAAGATGGTTGCAAGACATCGTTGATGATCTGTAAAAGGATGCATCAGCAGCAGGGCATCCTGCTTTCAACCAAGAGGCCTACAGGAGTGTTGTTAGTTTGCAAGGGACATGCAAATGACTGACTGATGACAATTTTATAAGTGATCCCATTTCTTCCTGTGAAACAGGACATCAGTACAGTACTCTATAGCACTCTCAAGAAGGCTATCGACCTGAAAGGTGATGAGGCTGAAGTCTAATCTGCACTTCCTAAAGAAGAGACTACGTCACTGTAGATTCGACCAGTCCTAATCCTAAATAGAACAGTTATATAGAATATGGGGATTAACCAGTCCTACTCCTAAATAGAACAGTTATATAGAATATGAGGATCAACCAGTCCTACTCCTGAGCAGAACAGTTATATAGAATATGGGGATTAACCAGTCCTACTCCTAAATAGAACAGTTATATAGAATATGGGGATCAACCAGTCCTACTCCTAAATAGAACAGTTATATAGAATATGAGGATCAACCAGTCCTAATGCTGAACTTCAGAAAGGAAAATTGACGAAGTACCTTATTATGTCACGTTTAACGTCACGGGAAGGATATAAGATAAGATATGGTCTGATAAAGAGTAACTATACGTACATGGGACATAACAGTTGAAATAGACAGTAAAAATTAAACAGACGAACAAGAAAAGAACACATGAAGGTGATAAATTATTACAGAAAAATAAATCTTTTTTTTTAACAAGAAAGATTGCAAGAAAATATACCCACTAGCATTACCAAGAATACGTTTTTCTATAAATCAATTTACTTATGTGAGAAACTTAGAGATTTACATATTGTAAAGTCGAAACTCAAGACAAATGTTGATTTAGCAGGAAACAAAGCCGATGGGAATCACATATTCAGTTATAATTTCACATGATATCAAATTTTATTAACCACATATGATATAATCTTTGGAGAGAATAAAAGACAATGCAATTGTTGCTGCAGTCTTTCGTTACTGTTCTCAATTCAGTCTTGCCAACAACTTCCCGTCATCCGCGCTGCACCATCAACGAAGTCGATGCCGTCGACGGACAAAATATGCCCAAGTCGAAACAAAATTCAGATAAGTATGTCTGCGTCTAGTCTACATGCACTCCCTACGTGCGGGCAGTATGTCTGCGTCTAGTCTACATGCACTCCCTACGTGCGGGCAGTATGTCTGCTTCTAGTCTACATGCACTCCCTACGTGCGGGCAGTATGTCTGCGTCTAGTCTACATGCACTCCCTACGTGCAGGCAGTATGTCTGCGTCTAGTCTACATGCACTCTCTACGTGCAATATGACGGAGCAGAGATAATAATCTCATCATTGTGGCAGTGGAGGAAAGTGGATATTAAAGATGGTTCAGTTATACTGACTGGTGAGAAAATATACCATGTTTAAATGTGGTGTAGAATGTAACAGTTTAAAAATGTTTTAAAAAGTTAAATGTACAATGTACAAGTTCATAAGTAGATAAGACCGTCGTGAAAGGGTACACATATTGTCGAAAGAGAAAGAGGAAGACCAAAGCGAAGATGGTTGCAAGACATCGTCGATGATCTGTAAAAGGATGCATCAGCAGCAGGGCATCTTGCTTTCAACCAAGAGGCCTACAGGAGTGTTGTTAGTTTGCAAGGGACATGCAAATGACTGACTGATGACAATTTTATAAGTGATCCCATTTCTTCCTGTGAAACAGGACATCAGTACAGTACTCTATAGCACTCTCAAGAAGGCTATCGACTGAAAGCACTTCCTAAAGAAGAGACTACATCACTGTAGATTCGACCAGTCCTACTTCTAAATAGAACAGTTATATAGAATATGGGGATCAACCAGTCCTACTCCTGAATAGAAGAGTTATATAGAATATGGGGATCAACCAGTCCTACTCCTGAATAGAACAGTTATATAGAATATGAGGATCAACCAGTCCTACTCCTGAATAAAACAGTTATATAGAATATGGGGATCAACCAGTCCTACTCCTGAATAGAACAGTTATATAGAATATGGGGATCAACCAGTCCTACTCCTGAATAGAACAGTTATATAGAATATGAGGATCAACCAGTCCTACTCCTGAATAAAACAGTTATATAGAATATGGGGATTAACCAGTCATACTTTTGAATAAATCACCAAGATGTGATGAGATAACAGCTGAATTTATTAAAGCAGGGGGAAAGGAGTGCGCAACAATCTATCATACATTATGTAAAAGGAAATAGCCTTCAGATATTTGGCCAAAAGAATGGAAATGAAATATATTCATACCACTGCCAAAAAAGGGTAACCTGAAATTATTCACAAACTACAGAACTGTTGCCCTGATTAGTCATGCCAGTAAAATTCTGTTAAAAATCATAATGGGTAGACTTCATAAGAAAATAAAAGAAGAAGTCAATATGGTCCAAGCTGGTTTCAGGCAAGGAAGAGGATCAAGAGATCATATATTCAATATAATATTAATAATAGAGAAATGCAGAGAGTTTAATGTGAATCTATATTTATCCTTTATAGACTACTCAAAGGCATTTGACTGTGTACAACACCAGAATATTTGGGAAACAATGAAAAAAATGAGATTTCCAACACATTTTATACAATTAACATCACTGCTGTATCTAGACCAACAAGCAGCAGTAAGAATAAATGGAAAAACAACAACTTGGTTTGACATAAACAAGGGGTCCTTCAGGGGTGCATATTGTGGCCTTACTTATTTAAACTGTATGCTGAAAATATAATGAGGAATGTTAGAGAAGATATAGAATATTATGATGCCATAATAATTTGAGGTTATGAAATACCAGAGATTAGATATGCTGTTGACACAGCATTACTGTCCACAACACAAGAAGGAATGGAAGAACTAATTATGTCAGTCCGTAAGAACAGCGAAGAGCAGAACCTCTATCTTAATGCAAAGAAAACTAAATTGATGACAACTGACAAAACAAAAAAGGCAGCTGATATATGTATCAATGAGGAAAAACTGGAAGAAGTGGAGAGTTTTGAATATCTTGGATCACTGCTAACTAATAATGAAGATACAATGAGGGAAATTAAAAGGAGGACATCTATCACTCTTCAGAAAGTAAAACAACTAAAGAATCTGTGGAGAGGAACAGAGAGAACCACAAAAATAAGATTTTTAAGCTCATGCATCTTTCTCATGACAACATATGCCTATGAGACCTGGACACTTAACAAAACACTGAGAAACACATAAATGCTACACCAGAGTTCATCAAATATCATAGACACAAAAAAGAACAAATATATCCATACTACAAGAACTTAATATTGAAGAAGACTAGCTAGTAAAGAGGATTAAAGGGAGAAAACTTAAATATTTGGGACACATAAAATGTCATGATAATCTAGAGAAAACCTTCTTGGAAGGATACATAATGGGAAAAAGAAAGAGAGGAAGATCACGGCAAAGATGGATGCAAGACATCCTTGAGGATCTGCAAATGGATGCATCAGCAGCAGGCCATCTTTCTCACAAAAGAGATGCCTACAGGAGTGCTGTTAGAGAGCCAAAGTTCCGTAAGAGAAATGCAAATGAATGAGCTCCTGAATAGAAAGGTTATATAGAATGTGGGGACCAACCAGTCCTTCTCGTGAATAGAAGAGTTATATAAATTAGGGGATCAACAAGTCCTACTCCTGAATAAAACAGTTATATAAAATATGAGGATCCGCAAGTCCTACTCCTAAATATAAGAGTTATATAGAATATGGGGATCAACCAGTCCTACTCCTAAATAGAAGAGTTATATGGGGATCAACCAGTCCTACTCCTAAATAGAAGAGTTATATAGAATATGGGGATCAACCAGTGCTACTTCTAAATAGAAGAGTTATATAGAATATGGGGATCAACCAGTCCTACTCCTAAATAGAAGAGTTATATAGAATATGGGGATCAACCAGTCCTACTCCTAAATAGAAGAGTTATATAGAATATGGGGATCAACCAGTCATACTCCTGATTAGAAGAGTTATATAGAATCCTACTCCTGGATTGAAGAATCTTGTCATGTCTTGTCTCCTTCCTCATATATCTTTCAATGTTGAGGGGATTAATAGATGTCTTCATAGGCCTCAATGGTTTTCTTCATACAATGGGAAATTTAATGCTTCTGTAACGTCCTCTCTCCATCTCCTGCGTGGGCGCTCTCTTCCTCTGTTACCTACAAATCTTAGTGTGAATGTTTTCTGTGTATACTGTCTGGTGGTAACCATGTAACATGGACAAACCATTTGATTTGCTGTTTCTGGATATAGTGTAATACTGGTGTTACTCCAGCCTTTGCCCTGATGGTGTCATTTCTTATTTGGTCTCTTCTTGTCACATTTAGTATTCTCATTTATGTCATGATAATTTTTCTTTTGTTTTTGACTGTTAGTGTCCATGTTTGACACTGACAGCATAGAACTGGGAGGAAAATTGTGTTGTACAGTGGCTTTTTTGTTTCAATTGTGATGTATTTATTTTTCAATAAAGGAGTCATTTGTCCAATGACCTGATTTGTTTTATTGCGTCTGTTCTTGATCTCAGTGTCAATCTTTCCCTGAGAATGATATTGTGCTACCTTAGTGTTTGAAATGTTTCACTTATTTCAAGATCTGGTAGTCTAGGAAGATCTTTGTTTGGTTTTCTTCTCTTGCTATGGTCATGACTTCTGTTTTTTTCAGCACTGACATTATCTTATGGCTTTGACATGCCCTTGCTAAATTATCCATGTTCTGCTGTAGGTCTTTTTCTGATGTGGTTATTAATGCTTGATCATCAGCAAAAAAGGAGTTCGTTTATTGTCCTCCTATTGGGTATATCTTCTGGAAGGTGTTTTGGGTTCAGCGGTATTATTTCTGGAGTTGGGCTGTTGGCCAGCTCTGTCGTGGAGTTTTTACTATGTATATTAACTTCTTTGCATATGTTGTCAATGTATGTTATGAATAGTAAAGGAGACAGTACACAAACTTGCCTCACTCCAGATTTTATAATGAATGATTCATAGTGTCCCACATTTGTTCTAACTGTACAATGACTGTTTTCATATAGGTTTTTGCACATGTTGATGAGATATGCACTAATTCCATAATAATGTAAGGTTTCCTACAGTTTATGTCTATCCACTCTATCAAATACTATTTCTTGATCCACGTAAGCTATGTACAGTATCTGACTGTGCTCAAATGATTTTTCTGTTAGCTGTCTTAGGGAAAAGATGGCATCTGTATAGGTTCTATTTTTTTCTAAATCCAATTTGAGTTTCATTTAACTGTGGTTCAATCATTGGTCGCAGTCTGTTCTCTAGGATCTCGCAGAACATTTTTCCAGTATGGCCTAGCAGTGAGGTGCCTCCATATTGGTTGCATTCCCTTTTATTGTCTTTTTTTCTTCCATATTGGAATAATTACAGTGGTTCTCCAGTCCTGTAGTGTTTCTTGCTTTTCCCATACCAGATCAGTGAAGCTAAACTATTGCAACCTCTTTCGCACATTTTATTAACTCATTGGGTACTCCATCACATTTTGGGATGTGTTCATTGAGGCCTTTCTGTTGGCTTCTTTGATTTCAGCTTGTAGTATGTCTAATTCCCATTCTATGGGGTCAGCTGTGTTGTTATCATGAGTTTGGCTTGTCTCGGATGGTATATTGAGTAACTTGTCAAAGTACTGTCTCCTTCATTGTACTACCCTCTCTGGTTCGCATATTTGATCACCATTATCATAGTTCACAAACTCATTTGAGTCGAAGTGTTCTGCTCGCTTTCTCATTGCACTGATCTTTTTATAAAAGATTTTCGTAGCTTCTTTGTGATTGTTGTTTAATACTTCACTGTATTCCTGCCATGATTTTACCTTTGCTTCTTTTATTACCCACTTACAGTGGCTTCTTGCAATTCGATATTCAGTGTAGTCTAGATCCTCTTTACTTCTCATCCATTCTTTATATTTACTTTTCTTTTACAGCCTCTTTCACCTCATAATTCCACCATATTGTTATTTTCATTTTCATATTACCACATTTTCATTTGCTGCTCACAAAAAAAGCTGGTTTTGAACAAAGCCCATTCCTTTTCCACTTATTTTGTTTCTGTTGGTAAATTTGTGAACAATTCTCCTATTTTCTTCTCATATTCGTCTTTCACATTCTCCTCCTTGAGCTTGCTTAGCTTTATTATTTCACTTTTCTTCTTGGGAGTTCTGTTATGACTTTTCCTGTGTGTTCTGATGGTCGCTGCTGCTGCTTTGTGGTCTGTGCTTGAGCTGAGGTTGGGTTTTGCTCTTGCATCAATGACGGAACTTTTCTTGTTGTTCCTTGCTAGTATGAAATCAATTCAGAAGAGTTATATGGAATATGTGGATTAGAAGAGTTACATAACAATATGGGGATGAACCAGTCCTACTCCTAAATAGAAGAGTTATATAGAATATGGGGATGAACCAGTCCTACTCATAAATAGAAGAGTTATATAAAATATGTGGATCATCCAGTCTTACTCCTAAATAGAAGAGTTATATAGAATATGGAGATGAACCAGTCCTACTCATAAATAGAAGAGTTATATAGAATATGGGGACTACACGAAGCGTCAGAAAGACAAGATTGGATAGTGCGGAAAAAAATGGCTTCAGTACAAGACAACACAGTGTACGTTCTACGCCTAGAAATGTTCATCTATATGAACTTATATGTTAACGGGACCCGTTGTTTGAGTGAGTCCTGCTTTGTGTGTTCTATTTGTACGTTTGTGTAAAAACTTCTTATATTTGAAGATGGATATTTCAACAATTTTGCGTCTCATATTGTAATCCACTCTTGGTTCTTTTAATTACTGCCCCTTGAAAGCTGGTTACAGACTTTACTGAAACCTGACGCAATTATGTGAACACACCCGAATCAGTCATTTTTTTATTTCATTTTCTTCCGAGAGCATGGAGGTATATCTTCGGCTTAGTTTAGAGAGCAATTTTAAAAAACCACTTTCTGACACTTTGGGTTATATCTTATGCGTCTTATATTCAAAATTATAATTAAACTCAACAGCTATATGTTTTAAAAACCGAGAAACAACGACACATGTTTTATATAAAATATGTATAACATTAGAAGGAGGACTTAAAAAGTTTATTTCTTCTTCTTCTTCTTCTTCGTTCACTTCTACCACCAAAAACCGCACTGTGAACCTACTGAATTCACGCATGTGGTCCTCGTTAGGTCCCGTGGTCCCCTGTGTGATTCAAAATAGACCACACGAGTTCCACGAAAGGACCACAAGGGGTTCAGAGTATCACAGTGCTTTAGCCTGTATTCTTGGTGGGTCTCGGAAGCGGGATTGCGTGACACCGTGGTTTTCATTGCACCAGTTTGGTCTAGGGTTGGACTTTCTCACCGGAAGACCTCGACGTGTTTGGAATATCAATGCATCCCCGCTGGGTGAGAGGCGTAAGCCCACCCAGGCCAGAGTTGGACTTTCTCACCGGAAAACCTCGACGTGTTTTGAGATACCCGTGTATCACCGCCGGGTGAGAGGCGGTTGCCCATCCAGTCCAGGGTTGGACTTTCTCACCGGAAAACCTCAGCGTGATTAGGATACGCAGACATCCCCGCCGGGTGAGAGGTGGTTGCCTATCTAGACTTCCCTGGTCCAGTGTCTCCAACTTCAGCATTTTGCGGTCGTGGCCGCTACCCTTCCTAGTTGTGACCAGGATGGAGCTTTTGTCCAGGAGGACGAATCCTCGCCACTAGTGACTTCTACCCCTGGGTTGAGCCGGTTTAGGCATTTCCCAGTATGGGCGTGTTTGGGACGGGACCGACCTCTGGGGCAGAGGTACTGTGACATTCATAGCCTTCAAGATTCACCCCTGGTATGAGCCGGTTTAGGCAAAATTCACCAGTATGGGTGTTTATCAGGCGTTACCGACCTCTAGAGCGGAGGTGGCATGACATGTCTAGCCATCGAGTTCCAACCCTGGTGTGTGCCGGTTTAGGCATATTTCACCAGTGTAGGTGTATTTCGGACGTAGGCGGCCTCTAGAGCAGAGGCGCCGTGGTATAGCTCTCGTAGCGATACTACTGGACATACCAGGTTAAACTTCACTTTCCACCACCTTTTCCCATCGGCGCCGCACAGCAACCTTTATTTCCGCATTTACTTCCTTAACCGGGAGGAGCTTCACTCCACGCGCGGCATTTGAAGAGTCAAGCCAGCAGTGACTTAACCTCTGGGACAAGCCGGTTCATGCATTTCACCCGATATGACTGCACTCAGGACGTGGCCGACCTCCAGACCAGAGGTGCCGTGATTTGACTGTTTGCTTCGATTTATCCTTTCAACCACCTTTTCCGCAGTGATGCTGCGCGGCAACCTCATTTGCAAATTTCTTCATTGGCCGGGAAGAGCACCGCTCCACGCACGGCAGCTGAAGATCTCGCCAACAGCGGCAGATGAGCTACCAAACGTGACACTCATCTACCCTAAGTAACTGGTTTTCAGGCGCCAGATATTCGCCCTCGCCCCTTCTCCTGTCAGTTTAAACAGTTCTGCCACGGGAAGGCCAGGAGCTGGACTTGACTGCCAGAGGCTGTTTGTGGCGCGTTTGCAGTCCTTAGAACCAGTTTATTTCTATTATCTACACACTTACTCGGAGATTGCTTCACAAGGACATTTACAATAATTCAATTATTGCTTGCTTCTTACCTGCCACACGCTGCTGTTTGTTTTAATAAGTTCAAATAGATGTCAAGGAAATTGATATAAATGATTTGAGTTAAGATATTTTTGGATTTTATTTTCACATAATAACTTTGGAAACAGTAAATTTTCAAAAAAACTTTTCCGCCATTTTATGTGTAAAAATGTATGCATAACTGTAGAACGGGCATATTGGAGCATCTTCGATGCCTTGTAACCCTTTCTTAAATATACTCCACATTATTAGTGCACACTGAAAAATAAAAGAGAGGGCGAGAAATAACAAACTTCACAACAACGGCATTTTTCACAAGAGACTGATTGACATTGTGAAATCAGTAAACCAAAAGACAGAGAAATTCTTCAAAATCCCGTCTTTCATTTCCCTCTTGCATTAGAATAAAACAATCATATAACAATATGTCTGTTGTAACAGAGCAAGTGGCTGAGTCTCTCGTGCTGGCAGAAGTCAACCGTATTCTGGTATCAAGCCGCGTCTAATGTTACATAAACTAGTAACAAAAGTCCATGATTAATGTTACAGAAGGACTTCAGTAACGTGTCCTGCCATCGTTTGCAAGTGACTATTAAAAGTCTTAAAATTAGCCATAATTAGCAGTTATCGTGAAACCAAAGAAGAAAATAACTTACATGTGAGTGTTGATGGGAAACTCTTGACATGTCAAAAATGACAGATTACTATGTAGATAATTGTCTGCTCCATAGCAACAAATTTCACGGTTAGTTCCCTTGAATCGTATCATTAACAAGGACTAAACATATTTCTTAGCGCGTACATAGGAATCCAGACGTTTGCACTTACAAGTTTCAGAAGCAAACCTATTATTTGACTGAAAGGATGGATTAAAAGCATAAATATTATAAATAATAGTTATATTTCTATGACGTAAATTCCACACAGAAACTTCATCTAACAATGCGTCCTCAACTAAACTGATAGGCTAATACACTTTATGATTTTCCTCCCACAAGCAACAGTGCACTTCTCTAACGAAACATGCAATTTTGTTTTTAAATACATTTATTATGCTTACGATTTGGATGTTCAAAACAGAATGCAACTGCATTGAAATATAAACCACAGACTATTCATACCCAGTTTATGGTAAACGATCAGTGGTCTGATAAATTTACAAATCCTGACAAATCAGCCATGACTACGCCATCATGAACAAGTCACATTTAACAGGAAACATTGTCTACAGTGACCGCTTGGACAGTTTGATAAATGATAGTACTAGGCTTATCTTTCAATGGATTTTCTACGCTGTTATCAGTCAGTTCATTGGTATCTTTGGCACTGTGACAAACATCATCAACATTATCTGCTTCATCAAGATGAGATTCACGGATCCCATCAACATCAGCTTGTTGGGTAATATCAATATTTAAAATACTGGCTATAAATAGAATATTTTCAAGTACCAATCTGTGTAATTTGTCCCCAAAGTTAAATCACCACAGTGGGAAACACATATGAAAGTTTTACTATCTAATTTCACTTCAACGCTGGCTGCAATAATTTTACAAGCTACTGTTCCCGTTTTTTTCCCAGTCTGCATACCAGCCCATATACGGGAGAGAAAACAAAATTATAATCAAGGATATTGTCTGTTTTCGTCTACTTTCTAGCATAACGTAACATGTACATTTTTCATATGGGTTCACAGATTATTCCTGCACCATTGTCAATCTGATTCCCTCCACTAACATCTCTCACAAACACTTCACTAACATCTCTCACAAACACGTCATTAACATCTCTCACAAACACTTAGCTAACATCTCTCACAAACACTTCATTAAAATCTCTCACAAACACGTCATTAACATCTCTCACAAACACTCCACTAACATCTCTCACAAACACTCCACTAACATCTCTCACAAACACTCCACTAACATCTCTCACAAACACTCCACTAACATTTCTCACAAACACTTGATGATAAACAGCAAATTCATAAAACATTCCTTGCAAATCAATGTCCATGCAACATGTTTATTTCTTCTTTTGCCCGCCATACAGTACGTAGGCAATAAAATGGTTACATTTGTTGTTTTTTTTTAAAATTTATGGAGCTCAAGAACCTGGAGAGAGAAAAGAGAGGTTTATACTAACGTGTTTTCTAGAGCCTCTTACGGGAGTACAGGCATTGCCCGTATCTGGTATTGACCTGTCTCCGTCTTTGCTTTCTTCTCTCCATGTGCGATGTTTGTAAAAGGAGTAGACCATGTCACAAAGATTCAATGAGCCGCTGCCGAGGGAGTTGTCGGCCATTCTCAGTTTCAATGTCCAGCCTGTCACGTCTTTCAATGTGCGATTCTAGGCATTGTTTAATAATCTGTTTACTTTAGACGGTAACAGCAAGCGGGTGTCTGAGTGGTGAAATGGATAGTGCACTGGTCTCTCATGCCGGAGGTCGGGGGTTCGAATCCGGCCGAACGCACCCTATTCACCCAGCTGTAGAAATGGGTACCCGACTTCTTCTGGAGATGGGGAAGGAAAGGCAGCCAGGCGTGATACTGACCATATCACCCTCTTGTGTCCTGATATGTTAAGGAAAATATGGGCACTAACGCCATATCCCTATGTGCCTCTAAGGCATGACAAAATTACCTTACCTAACAGCAAGAGAGGTGTATGCAAAGAGTAACGCTGATACAAAGACATTAGCAAACTGAGAGATTGTGTAAGATATTGTGTAAATGAGAGATTAAAAATAGCTCTTATCTTACCTTGTCACGTTTTCATTGGTACAATTGCCATAAGCCCCAAAAATCTCATTAAGTCACCCAAGGGAGAAATTCGTTATATACCGTGAGCCTTTGCGTGACACAATTATGAATATGTGCGAGATTTTCCCAAAATAAGCAAAGTACAATTAGGACACCAGCAAACTGAGACAGCGCCTGGATCATGCCTTGTTTTGTACTAACTACTGGACAAACTACTAATTTGTTCAAGCCCGGTTTGCGCCAGACTTGGAGGTTTTCTCAGAAAAGAAGAGAAGAACTTGAGGACCAATCCCAACTGTATAGCTGCACATGTGATATCAGAAAATTTGCCTCATCTGAGTTTTTTTTTATATCAGGGCTAGGATACAAGCAAGAACCAACACTTCCTTTGCACTTAGAAACGTATTGCAATGAAAAATCCTGTCCCACAATATCAAACTAAATATATGCAAGACACAGAGTAGACTAGCTTTGTATGAATCAGAAACATGGAACACTACAAAACAAGGTGAGGCACAGCTACATATCTTTGAAAACAGAATCTTGAGAAGAAGTTTTGGACCAGTTAGAGATCTTATATCACAAGAATGGAGAATTAGAAACAATAAAGAAATACAAACGCTACTCCAGTCTCTAATCATAACTAACATTATGAAATAAAAACAGAGTTAGCTCGGACACTCAGAGAGGATGGATATACAAAAAAGGCTTATACAGAAGTGATACGGAGACAGACCAAGAGGCAGACCGAGACGAGGGTGGCGTGACAGTCTAGAAGAAGAAGATCTATGAGCCCTCGGAGTAGAAACCTGGCAGGAGAAGACCAAGACAGAGATGAACGGAGACTAGTCTTGCCTGCAGCTACTGAGTCGCAATGGCTGGGAAAGCTGAATGAATGATTGAATGAATGAATGAGATGTTACTTTTCTTCTCTCACCTCAAATTTTAAACGAAAATAAGAGTATTTCACAGTGGATTATGTTTAAACCTTCCCTTTTCTTCCTTTTCCCAAGAATTTTTGAGTCATTATCAAATTCTCCAATAATTATTGACTCTTCTTATAATTTTACCACGTTTTTTTGTGGTCGTTGTTCAGAAGTTTCCGTCAAGATTTCTTCATTTTTTTCTAAGGCTGTGCGGTATATTTTATCTTTCTCCAAAGCGACATCTGTGTTGCATTCAGTTTTAATATCTGTTCGTTAATTGTTCAAATTTCACAATCATAAAACAGTATTACTTCTATATAGTATTGTAATACTCTGTTTCTTCAGTTTCAGAGATATACTTTTATTTTTTAGTATCTTCTTCATGCTATATTTTTTAAACTGCTCTTCCTTACCTTTTGACGTTTTCGTTGGTGCAGTTGCCATAAGTCCCAAAAATCTCATTAAGTCACCGAAGGGAGAACTTCGTTATATAATCTATGTCTTTGTGTGACACACTTATCAATATGAGAGAGAGTTTCATAAAATAAGCAAAGTACAGTTAGATGTACATTGAACAAATAGATGATAATTAATGGCCCATATGTCAGCCTCTGTGTGCTTCTAGGCTTAGCCGCCTCTGACTTGGGATGTCTTGTGACTCTGATAAGGACGAACATCTGCTACAATCTGGCATTAAATGAGCTCGACTTACCATTCCGCAATCGGCTAGCGTAGTGGTTAGAGCACTCGTCTAGCAACCGAATGGTCGAAGGTTCGAATCCCCAGCTGAGCGGGATTTTGTTCCGACCAATACGGCCCCGAGGTCGACCCAGCCTCATAAAATGGGTTCCAGAGAAAATCTTGGAAGGAAAGGCAGCCAGGAAATGAACTGGCCACCCTACCTCATGCACTGATGGCCCAGCATAATGAGGTCTCAAGGGCGTCATCCCTTACGGCATTTGTTATGGGACTAACTGTACTTTTAATTTCGACCCTGTAGAAGTTCAGAAATGACAAAAACAGCAAATGTCACAAGAAACAAGCTGAGACTGGAGAATGGTACAATCAGTTTATTGGAAACAAAACACTTTAGCTTCACTGTTGCGTGATACTAAAACGGTTATAAAACATGGGAAGTGTCGTAATCTCTCGTGTTAGGTTAAACGTTTCCTGATTTAGCAAATTTTCTTAAAAATATTCGGAATAATGTTAACGAGATTATCCAGAGTTGCAAAAATAACGAATAAACTTATCACAACTTAGAAAGTCCATAGAAAAAAAAACATTGTGTTGTCATCACTATCTGCTTCATTTAAATGCGATTTAAGAACCTTGTCAACATCATATTGTTGAATAATGCTTATATTGTTTATAGTAAGGGCACTTTTAACAAAAAGAAACTGAGCAGCTGGTCTCCAGTACATGGATTGTCCGTAATGTTATTTGCAGAACGACATCAGTCACGTGACGTGCCAAAATGTCAAAGTTCAAACATTAACTATAATTAGTAACAATTGTAAACCTGAAAGGAAAATACCTGCATATGACCGTTGGTGGCATCTATTTAACATGCCAAAATATTGAAATACTGTACAGATTACTATGTAGAACGATGTCTGATACATGACCCACTAAGCTGACAGACAGAACATTTCACGGTTATTTCCCCTGACTCATATCATTACCACAGTAAAGATTTTCCTTAGCGTGGACACGCGAATTCAGACCTGTACTTTTACCAGTTTCAGAGACTCATTATTATTTGACAGAAGGCGTGAATTAAACGTGTGAATAAGAGTTCGGTGATGCAAACTCCGCCTAAAACCTCATCTAACAATGCGTAGTCAACTAAGTTACAGCGTTATTCATTTTATAATCTTGTCAAAGATAAAGGAGCATTTTTCTAACAAAATAGACAGGAATATTTAAGAAAAAATGTAAGACATATTTTGCTAATGTTTTGACTGATCACATTAAGATAACGTTTTCTTGAAAAATAGATTGAAAAGTGAGGTGTAAGTATACCATCTGATGGAGGTTAAAAATCTTGACCATTCAACAATGACCACATCATCATCGAACACAAACCAGTCACAGTTAACAGGAAACGTTGCCTACGGTGACCTGTCAGACAGTTTGGTAAACGATAATACGAGGCTTATCTTTCAGTGGATTTTCTACGCTGTTATCAGTCAGTTCATTGGTATCTTTGGCACTGTGACAAACATCATCAACATTATCTGCTTCATCAACATGAGATTCAATGATCCTATCAACATCAGCTTGTTGGGTAATATTGGTGCTCACATTATTGGTTATACAGAGAATATTTGCAACTAGAAAACTGTGTAACTTGTCTCCGAAGTGATATTACTACAGAATGAATGAGCTAAGAAGGAACTGCCCTGACTTATACGGTTATTACAATATTACTTTATGATCACTATTACTCAAATTCATTTAGGATCCAACAATTTCACAAAATACTCCCTAAATACGCAGTTACTCTCTAGATAATAAATTTAGTGTAGGACGCAGCCGGCAACATAAACATCTTTTTTTTCTCGTTCTTTTCATTATCCTGGCGCCCCTTCCATTATTTCCATGTGCTAGACATTTAAAAATCTCTAACCTGGTGTTTCAAGCCCAAAGGTCTTACACTAGGTTTAAAGAAAAAAACAAAGACTATGCAAACACTTTCTCTGCTATCAGTCCCAAAAATTCCATTAAGTCAGTCAAAGTAGACATTTGTTATATACTCTTTGCGTGATACAATTATCAATATGAGAGAGAAGTTTGGAAATTAAGCAAAGTACAGTTAGATGTACACTGAACAAATGGGTGACAATTAATGGCCCCTATGTCAACCTCTGTGTGTTGCCAGGCTTAGCCGCCTCTGATCTGGGATGTCTTGTGACGCTGATATGGACGAACATCTGTTACAATCCGGCTTTCAATGAGCTGGACTTACCATTCGACCCTGTAGAAGTTCAGTATCTGACAGGAGCTTGGCCTCATGCAAGTTTTACTCGTATCACAAGCTGCATCACTGCCTTCATCACATTGGAGAGATGCCTTTGTATATCTACGCCACTAAAGGTTTCTTCATATAAATATTCATCATCTTCTTCTCTTTCTTTCTTTCTTGTCTTTGTTGTTTGTTTATTTTGTTTGTTTGTTTGTTTGTTTCTTCCTTTCCTTGCTTTCCTGTATCATTTCTTTTTTCTTCTTTTTCTAAAGTTTTTGAAGTCTGCATTGGAAAATATTTTTGTTTCTTTCAGTGTTCGTCATCTTCTGTGCTTCTCTCTATTTCTAATAGTTTTTCCTGATACAAAAGGGGCAGTATTCTAATTCAGTTACTTGTTTCCAGTCAGCGGTTGTCCTTTTACAAATCGCTTTTTGTCTTTGAACATTTTTTTATATCTTGACCATCTTCAGAATTTTTTTTTCTTTGAGTGGTTCTGCAACATCATAGTTCCTATTTTTACCCTTTTTATGACATGCTAAAACAATTTTTTATTGTCTTTTCTTCTGTTTATGTTTATTCTACAGCTTCTCTTCTTTGTTTTTCTGGAAGTCCAAGAAGTGTTCTATTTTCTCCAAAAGATCAACTCCGATGATTCAAATTTCTATTTCATCTACTTGCTTATTGTCCAAGTTTGGGAACCATAAAGTAACATTAGATCTACATAGACATGTAAGCTCTTTTTCTCTCTTTTAAAGGCGTTTTCTTGTTGGTTAATACTTTTTGTTATAAACAGCTGCTTTTGTCTTTCGTTTTCTTCACTTGCTGTCAGATTTTTGTTGTTTTGTTGCAGCTGAATAAACTTTGCATTTTGGCATTTGTATTCTATCCCATAACAATCATCCTTTACGCCTGTGGCTATTTAGAACTAGACATCTGTTTTAAGATTAGGAATTTGCATGATGTGTATTACCTAGAGCTAACAAAGATACACAGAACAAAAGAAGAAGATCAAAATCAGAAGCGGACTTGTTTGCGAAGTCAGGACTAGTTCTTATTTTCCAGACAGACCATCATCACACAGCTCAAATTAATTCTCAGTTTTATCTTTTCTTTAAACAAAAAACAAAACCACAACAACAAAAGTCACTCTTTCATTGCTAAACTTGAATTTTAGAGCTTTCCTTTCTCCAATCCTGGCCATTTGCCCCCCTCCCCCTCAATCCAGTTTTGGGATTCCTGTATCTTGGCTCATTTGTGGCTCTGTTTTTTTTTTAGTTGGGGTGGGGGGGGGGGTCTCTCTTCTATTTCTTGGACGAGCACGGATTAGTATAAGCTCATGGGCTTTCTAGGCTGGAATTATTTCTAGAAACATCTGCAGCTGTTCCAAAAAGCAGCGCTCATCAGAAGTGTAGAATTATCATGAGTTTCACACAATAACTAGTTTATAAGTATACAACTATAACACGAAGAACTGCAGTAAAGCTGTGATACCAGAATGTATAAACTAGGAAAAATGTAGGAACTACAAACTTTGTAGTCGTTACGTAGTAAAGCTGATCCCACATTTTTCCTAGTTTATCATGCGTTTCGTGCTAAATTAAGATCAGAATTTTTGAATTGAAATCCTCGCTGTTGTCGAATGTTTTCTAGCCCCTTGTCATTTGTTACTAAATATTGTATGTTTCATGTTATTTTTAAAAAAAATCTTTACAAGCAGAATATTTGCTTTGCTATATTTTCTCTAATTTAAAACTTTACGTGGACATAAATGTGTACACTTCAGGCTAGTCATTTGCTCTTGTAATAAAAAAAATGTGTCACATAGTAGGAAGTGATTTAAGAGGCATGATGCGCGTGAGAAATCTAGGCCACGGAGCACAAAAATCATCGCACCTCGAAACTTGATATGAGACACTAATAGTTTTTATTTTCATTTCATCTTAGGTTAAGTCGATGATCACACCAAAACGAGTCACTGTCATTATCATCAGTATCTTCGCCATCTTCATCATCAGTATCTCGCCTCTGTACTGTGTCAACGGGATTGGGATGAAATTCTCTCCCTTGAGGAACAAAACCCTCCTGGGCCTTGTTTTCACGGAAGACAGAGACATTGTAGACAAAGTCTGCTTCACCTTCAACAGTGTTTTCCTGCCGTTAGTCTCTTTCTTCGTTGTTATCATCTCCACCATCGTTCTGGTCCTCAACCTTCGCAGCAAAGCTAAATGGAGGGAAACGTCCACGGCTTCTGGGAAAGCTGACAGCGCCACCAGACGGGACAAGAGGGTGGCCATGATGATCGCTTCTATCTCGATATTATTTATTGTTTGTTTCCTGCCAGTCATCTTAATAACAGTTGCTGTGCTCGCGATACCTGGCTTTCACTTTGACGGCAAGTACAGAAACACAGTCATTGCAGTCTGCAGCATCGGTTTCACCATGGAATCGGCAAACTCTGCATCCAATATATTTATTTACTATCGCATGAGCAGCAAGTACAGAGAAACGTTCTGGCAGGTGATGTTGTGCCGAAGGGAAGAGAAGAATAATATGGATATGGCTTAATTTTGTTAAGTGCCAGGGTCGACGAGTAAAACGCAGGAGAGTGACCTAAAGAGGCGGACTTGAAACCGCAGTTGGAGAAACTGTATTAAACTTCTTTTAAACAAAATAAGAACCTTGTTTTACTTTGAATTAATCGCAGTTTTTAAAGAAGCGACTTATGAAGGAAACGTCTTCGGGGCTTATAGTTTTTAAAATTATTTACAGAGGGTTCTGATGTGTAGAACGAGTGTAAAGAACTGAACCAACACAGAACGGAATGATTGATTGATTGATGTTTATTTCAAAAGGGTTAAGAATTGGGCACGCAGACCCGTCTGACATTCTGCCCTTTTATCATAAATCTTTCACTCTATTGCAGACATTCCTCAAATATATTGTTCATGTAAGAGTCTGACTCCTACATCAATGTCTAACACTCTGATTCCTCCTTCAGCGTCTAACACTCCGACTCTTACAGAAGCGTCTAACATTCCGGGTCCTACATCAGCGTCTAACACTCTGACTCCTACATCAACGTCAAACAATCCGACTCTTACAGAAACGTCTAACAGTCCGACTCTTACACCAGCGTCTAACACTTCGACTCTTACACCAGCGTCTAACACTCCGACTCTTACACCAGCGTCTAACACTCCGACTCTTACACCAGCGTCTAATACTCCGACTCTTACACTAGCGTCTAACACTCCGACTCCCCCGCTCTGTGACATCTGGTCTAAAACACACAAAAATTAAGTTCTAAAGACATGTAGAAATGCTACTCTAGAGCTAATCTTCTCTCCAGGTCAGTCACAGAAATAAGTTGTATTTTTCTTTTTAATTTGAAACTAGCTGTTGGTGATACGGGAAACAATTGTTATATGTCCTTAACTGCGTTATAAATTAATTTAAAACGACACATGTATGTAAAGTTATCCATTGTGGAAGTATAAGAAATTTCCAAGGTGGAGTTATTGTTCATGAATCTTATTTATTTAATCTACTTTATTATCTTTTGTTCTTATTGAGCACTGATGTTGTTCTACTTGTATGTGTGTGTCTATTCAAAATGTGTACTT
Organism: Achatina immaculata; assembly: GCA_009760885.1. Classification (NCBI taxonomy): domain Eukaryota; kingdom Metazoa; phylum Mollusca; class Gastropoda; order Stylommatophora; family Achatinidae; genus Lissachatina; species Lissachatina immaculata. The sequence goes on along the minus strand of CM019702.1, from coordinate 20,592,241 downwards.
TGACTCAGTGTTAGGCAGGAAAATAGACATGTGAGAGAAAAAGATAAGCATATAGTTCATCGAGTTTGTTCTCTAACTCCAGTGACAGCTCCAGTGTACGTTACTCAGCTTAACAGACTCTATCCTTCTTTACTTAACAATACAATGAATACAACTTAAAAGCGGTAACGCAGTGAAATGTGCTTAACATGACGATGCGAACCTGACGATCGATCTGGCCGAGAGAGGTTTTCGTTCACTCTATTGGAAAGGTTTCCCATAGCATGTTAACTCTTTGGCTACTGGTGTGAAACTCAAACCCCGTGACATGACATTGCTTCACCAACGCCTCCTGCTGACCAAATAAAACGACTCGTTTATATTATATATGGTTATTCTTGTCGAAAATATTAACCAAGCATTTATCCATCTTAACAAAACATGATCATCTAAGAACATCAGAACAAGAAACAAACTTAGACTTTTCAATACAATCGTAAAGAATGTCCTGCTATACAGTTCAGGGACATGGGTTAAGACCAAGACAATGCAACAGAGGATAGAAACGTTCATGAACTACTGCGTGAGGAGGATCTTAAACAGTAAGTGGCGGGACAAGACCAAGGACGAGGAGGTTTGGGAAAGGTCAGGACAAGAACCTACGAACTACAAATCATGTCTAGGTAATGGAGGTGGACTGGCCACACTCTGAGAAAACCCGACACCAGCATAGCAAGACAGGCACTGACATGGGATCCTCAAGGAAATAGAAAACGAGGAAGACCTAGACTTACATGGAGATGAGAAATTATGACAGTGCTCAGACAAGGGATACACATGGAAGGAAGCAGAGAATAACTCCAAGAACAGAGATGACTGGAGAGCCTTTATCCGCGGCCTATGGTCTCAAACATCCTGGCTGAAGGTGCTACGATTAGATAGAAGAACAAGAGATTCAAACTTTCTGTCTAGAATTCTGCTGTGTCCCTTCATGTCGCAAACCGGAACAATTATCTTATATCTTATATCCTTCCCGTGCCGTTAAACGTCACATAGGGCTCGCAAAGTACTTCGCCAATTTTTCCTGACTTCGGCGAGTCTTTCAACCTCATTAAAGGATTTTATGCCTGTTAACTTGGCCTCTCTTAATAATGTCCTCTTCAGAGTTTCACGCGGTCTGCCCCTTTTTCTTCGGCCTGTTGTGTTCCACTTGATAGCTTGTTTTGGGATTCTCTGATCATTTCTTCTCATCAAGTGGCCAACATATGTCCATCTCCTTTTCTTGATCACCCGTGAGACTGGTTGTTGTTCAGTCATCTGTCTTATCTCTGCATTGTTCTTGAATTCATTCCACTTGATGCCGAGTATTTTCCTTAGGCATTTGTTTTCAAAAGAGTCTAATTTCTTTTCTATTTCTTTAGTTGTTTTCCAGCTTTCGCATGCATAAATGAGGGTGGATATTACATTTGAATTGAATAGTCTTAACTTGGTTTTTGTGCTTATAACTTTTGAATTCCATATGTTCTCAAGATTCTTGAAGATTGATGCTGCTTTTGCAATTCTGATCCTAACTTCCTTTCTAGTGTCACCATCCTGGTCTATGTAGCTGCCAAGATATGCAAATTGATTGACTTCTTCAATATCTGTCCCTTCTATGTGTATTTTTCCATTTTGATTGATGGGAATTTTCATTATTTTTGTTTTGTCCTTGTTAATTTCAAGTCCTATTTTGCTAGCCAGTGTAGACAGGCTATCTGTTTTTTCTTGCATGGATTTCACATTATTACTGATAAGAGTTATGTCATCAGCAAAATCAAGATCTTCTAGTTGGGTCCCATGATCCCAGTCAATACCTGTGTTACCTGTGCAGCATGTTTTCATTATGAAGTCTATTGTAATCCCAAAAAGTAAAGGAGACAGTATACATCATTGTTTCACGCCTGTTTCAATCTGGAACCATTCACTCATCCCTTCTTCTGTCTTGACTGCACAACCATATCCATTGTATAAGTCCTTAATGATGTTGACAATTTTAGATGGTATTCCATATAGACATAAAATTCTCCATAATGAATCTCTGTGTATGCTATCAAATGCCTTTTTAAAATCTATGAAGTTCAGTATTAATGGTTTCTGCTTTTCAATATGTTCTTCAAGTATTATTCTGAGAGTAAAGATCTGGTCGAGACAGCTTCTCCCTTTTCGAAATCCTGCTTGTTCTTCTCTCATTGCAGTATCCACTATATCTTTGAGTCTATTCAAAATGACCTTGCAAAATACTTTTGACACAACTGATATTAAGGTTACTCCTCTCCAGTTGTTACAGTCACTAAGGTTGCCCTTTTTTGGTATTTTAACAATTATACAGATGCAAATAACTGAATATTTATTGTCAGTAACATAAAAGCTAGCGATTGCTTGAATATTTATTGTCAGTAACATAAAAGCTAGCGATTGCTTGAATATTTATTGTCAGTAACATAAAAGCTAGCGATTGCTTGAATATTTATTGTCATGTAACATAAAAGCTAGCGATTGCCCTGTAGTGGATACGCTGCTTATGTGATACAAAAGCTGCAGCCGACGGATGTAACTGAGGACTCTCTTCACAATTTGAGAGAGAGAGAGAGAGAGAATGAATGAATGAATGGATGATTTTTTTTTAATGGAGAAGGATTGGGCCCGGAGATCTGTCTTACACTGTGCCCTTCATCACTACATCTTTCATTCTTCCCACACACTTGATTTGATATAAGAATAAAAATTACATGAAAATATCTAAGAATTCTAAACAAAACTTTCTTTTTTTTTCTTCTTCAGCTTTCCAAGTCATTAAGGCACAATGCTGCAGATAAAGTTCGCCCCCATTTCCTCTATTATGTACCTTTCCAAGACGACCGTCCAAATTATCATGACGTTTAATGTGTCCAAAATATTTAGGTTTTCCTTGTTTAATCCTCTCTACTATCCAGCCTTCTTCAATAATAAGTTCTTGTAGTATGGATATATTTCTTCTTTTCTTTGTCCATGATATCTGAAGAACTCTTCTGTAGCATTTACATTCAAAAGCATTTATGTGTGTCTCAGCTGTTTTGTTAAGTGTTCAGGTCTCACAGGCATATGTTACGATGGGAAAGATACATGCCCTTAAAAATCTTATTTTTGTGGTTCTGTCTGCTCCTCTCCACATATTCTTTATTTGTTTTACTTTCTGAAGAGCGATAGATGTCCTCCTTTTAATTTCCTCATTGTATCTCCATTATTAGTTACTAATGATCCAAGATACTCAAAACTCTCCACTTCTTCCAGTTTGTCCTCATTTATACATATATCAGCTGCCTTGTTTGTTTTGTCAGTTGTCATCAGTTTAGTTTTCTTCGCATTAAGATTAAGATTTTGCTCTTCGCTGTTCTTACGGACTGACATAATTAGTTTTTTTTCCATTCCTTTTTGTGTTGTGGACAGTAACACTGTGTCATCAGTATATCTAATTTCTCGTATTTCATAATCTCAAACTATTATGGTCGCGTAATATTCTTTGTCTACATCTTCTCTAACGTTCCTCATTATATTCTCAGTATACAAGTTAAATAAGTAAGGTGACAATATGCACCCCTGACAGACCCCTTGTTTTATGTCAAACCAAGTTGTTGTTTCACCATTTATTCTTACTGCTGCTTGTTGGTCTGGATACAGCAGTGATGTTAATTGTATAAATGTATTGGAAATCCCATTTTCTCCAGTATTTCACAAAGTGTCTGGAGTTGTACACGGTCAAATGCCTTTGGGTAGTCTATAAAGATAAATAAAGATTCATATTAAATTCTCTGCATTTCTCTATTATTAATCATATATTATATATATATATATATATATATATATATATATATATGATCTCTTGATGTTCTTTCTCGTCTTAAACCAGATTGGACAATATTGACTTCTTCTTCTATTTTCTAACGAAGTCTACCCATTATGACTTATAATTTTACTGGCATGACTAATCAGGGCAACAGTTCTATAGTGTGTGCATAATTTGAAGTTACCCTTTTCTTCGCAGTGGTATGAATACATTTCTTTTCCATTCTTTTGGCCAAATATCTGAATGCCATATCTTTTTACATTGTGCATGATAGATTGTTGCACATTCCTTTCCTCCTGCTTTAATAAGTTCAGCCGTTATCTCATCACATCCTGGTGATTTACCATTTTTCAGTTTATTTATTCTCAACTGCATTTCACAGAATGAGAAACATATTATCCAACGCATCCTTATCAATGAATGTTAGAAAACGAGTCCTGAAATGCTGTATTGAGCCTATCTTGTTATAAGAAGTAAATCATGGACAATAGGCAGGTCTGCACAAAAATCATTGGAAGCAGCAGAAATGTGGTTTATTAGAAGAATGTTGCGAATCCCCTGGACAGCAAAAAAAAAGCTCATGAAGAATATATGAGAAGAGCTGGAGAGACAAAAAATCTTGTGAAAAAGATAAGGAGAGACAATGTACTTTCATAGGACATGCAATGAGAAGAAGGGGCACTGAAAATTTTATAACAAGAGGAAAAATAGAAGGAAGAAGATCAAGAGGAAGACCAAGAGAAATGATACTGGACAGTCTGACCGGATGGTGTGAGAGGAGATCACCAACTGAGCTGATGGCCTGCATGAAGGATCGTGTACTCTGGAGAAGCATAATAGCCACCGCCAGTCGGCACGGCACCTGATGATGATGATGATGATGATGGTGATGATGATGATGATTGTCCATAAAACTTCTCCTGTTGTCGGTTTGGGTTCTTTCTCCTCCAACAATACTTCACACTGTTGATTTCTGCTTTCACTGTCAGTTGTATCATAAATTCCCCTGTAATATTTATTCCATCTTTCTAGAATTTCCTCTGTCTCTCTTAAGATATTCCCCATCTCGTCACAAATTACAAGTAGCTTAGGTGTGACACTTCTCGTCAATATCTTCATTTCTTTAAACATTTCACTATCTCTTCTACACTTCTGATGTCCTTCTGTTCTTTTACAACAATCTTGTATGTACTGTTTTTTTCTGTTCTTATGTTTCTTCTTACTTCTTTTGTTAAAGATTTATATTCCTTTTTGTTGTTGTTGTCACTTTCCATTTCATCTTCATTTCTCTACTTTGTTTTATTAGTTCTAGTGTGCCTGTTGTAATCTATCCATTCTTTTGTGTTTTCTTTACTGAAACTATGTCTTTAGCTGTTGTTATTAAGATATCTCTGGCCTGCGTAGCCAGTTTACCTGGTGTCATCTCCTCCTGTACAGCCATCAGGATTTCGAAACGGTTCTTCACTTCTATGCCGTATTGTTCTGGTGTTTTTGTAAGAACAAAGCGGAGTGGTCTTGATCCCCTAAATGTCTTTTTTATCTTTATCTTCATGTCTGCTATTAATAACTCATGGTCCGTGTCACAATCAGCACCTGGTAAAGTTTTTGCTGATGTTATACTTGATCTCCACCTTCTTTGCACTAAGATGTAATCTTTTTGATTCTTGGTTTTCCCATCAGGTGGTGTCCATGTGTAAAGTCTTCTTGGATGTTGTTTAAAAAGTGTTTTAGCGATCATTATCTAATTTTCCATGCAAACGCCTTTAGTTTGTCACCTGCCTCATTTCTATAGCCTATAATAAATTTCCCTCAAACATATCCATCGCCTTCTGCTCTTTCTGTACCAATCTTTGCATTAAAAGCACCAACTGTTGTCAGCTTATCCTAGTATTTTACCTTGTTCTTCTGTACTACTTTCTTCTTTCACTTTCTGATTATCTTTTATAATACTAGACTATATAGATTGAATAGCAATGGTAACAATGTATTACAGTGTTTTAGGTCAGTTCTTATAAAGAAAGCTTCTGACTTTTTTTTCTTTTACACATTATTATATTTTGTTCATGAAACTATTCATTCATTTGCATGTCCCTTGCGGAACTTTACCTCCCAAACAGCACTCCTGTAGGCCTCTCGGTTGTGAGCAAGATGGCCTGCTGCTGATGCATCCATTTGCAGATCGTCAACAATGTTTTGCAGCCATCTTCATTTTGGTCTTCCTCTTTTCCTTGTTCCCATTATGTATCCTTCCAATACGGTCTTCTCTAAATTATCATGACGTTTAATGTGTCCAAAATATTTAAGTTTTCTGTCTTTAATCCTCTTTACTAGCCAGCCTTCTTCACTATTAAGCTATTGTAGTATATATATTTGTTCTTTTTTTGTCCACGATATCTGGAGAACTCTTCTGTAGCATTTACATTCTAAGGCATTTATATGTTTCTCAGCTGTTTTGTTAAGTGTCCAGGTCTCACAGGCATATGTTGCGATGGGAAAGATGCATGCCCTTACAAATCTTATTTTTGTGGTTCTGTCTGCTCCTCTCCACATATTCTTTAGTTGTTTTACTTTCTGAAGAGCGATAGATGTCCTCCTTTTAATTTCCCTCATTGTATCTCCATTATTAGTTAGTAGTGATCCATCATATTCAAAACTCTCCACTTCTTCCAGTTTTTCCTCACTGATATATATTTCAGTTGCCTTGATTGTTTTGTCAGTTGTCATCACTTTAGTTTTCTTTGCATTAAGATAGAGGTTCTGCTCTTCGCTGTTCTTACGGACTGACATAATTAGTTTTTCCATTCCTTTTTGTGTTGTGGACAGTAATACTGTGTCATTAGCGATTAGATACGCTGATGACACAGTATCATGAAACGATTACTTTCAGAAATACACGATAATGAACTACATGGGAGGTAACTAATCTAACAAACTAAAATATACACGCACTCACAAATGCATTTTCAAGACAGGTCTTCTAACATCACAGTCTTACACGTTCATTAAGATAATTTCTAACAAGTTCTAAGAAGTTACGTTTAGAACTATGTAATTTAAGAACAGAACACTGTGGCGTGCAGTCATGGGAAGAGGCTAATTAGATAGATAGATAGATAGATAGATAGATAGATAGATAGATAGATAGATAGATAGATAGATAGATAGATAGATAGATAGATAGATAGATAGATAGATAGATAGATAGATAGATAGATAGAAGAACAACTGAACATGTTTCTTATACAATTATTGCAGATACAGAAACATAATTTTGAACATATTCGTCGAAGCGTCGACGCACATAAGAAACATACGAGAAGAATATACTCGCATGTATGGTTTTGAATGTCAGAAAGAAAATATCATTCGAATGAATAGATTGTTTGCTTGAAAAGAGCTGTGCAACAGAATGCGGGAGAAAGATTGGATTGAAATAAACAGGAAGAGGTGGGCAGCCATACAAAAGATTGTAACAATTACTAAAGATATAACCTGTTACTATACAACTTCTATTTTACACAGAAAAGACAGATTAACTTATTTTACATTCTTTGCTGAACCGAAAGTAGGAAACTGAAAGTATATAACCGCGTTTCTTTCACTCCTGAATTAATTCTGATGCTATACCACAATAAATTCTGATGATAATATGTTCGTAGAAAGAAAGTTATCACAGATCCTTTTAACTTTGGCCAAATATGTCTTACTCTTCATTTTGTTTAAACTGTGCCTAAATATCGTCATGAGCACTGACTGGCTTGCCCGTGCAATATCCACCAACATTGTTAGTGTTATCTTGGAGTGAAACAGTTTAAGAAACGTTAATTTAAAATACATATTTTGTAAATCTGTGCAGTATATCATTCCTCTTACGAAACACAAAATACCTTAATAACAATTCCAACATATTGTCACAATATTTTTGTATATCAGATGTTTACAACAGTAAAGTACGTATCCAGATAATTGTTATTATTGTTTCAGTTTTTACCATGCTCTCTACACAAGTGTGACAAGAAAAGAGCAGCGTTACCATGGGCAACAATCAGACGCAGCACTTCATTGGCTCAATTCAAATCTGCAGTTAATCACGAATTTCAAATTCACCATCGACCCGTGTAAGTGCTTGTTGTAGCCCTTTCTGATAGACTTGGGTTATGAAAATCAATTTTTCCCTTTCTGTTTCAATACTTCTCTTCACCATTCTTTCTTCTGCGTGAACTGTTTTTCTTTTTTTCTCTCCTTTTTTTTAGGAATGTTTTGTTCTTGTTGGCGGTAACAGGTTCTGAGCTGTCAGTTGTCAGACGCGAAGACGTTTTGCATTCTAGAACGTCATCGTTATTCTTAGTTTAGTTCTCATTACATCGGACGTCTGTGATGTGTGATACTTGAAGTCGGCTTTGTGTGTGTGAGTGTGAAGATTGAAGATGAATAAATATATCAGATTACATCGAATATGTGTCACAGTTTTGAAGCCACACTAGTGCTATTTATATTTTGTAATCCGCAAAGCAAAAACGGTCACACATGTTAGACCTAAACATTCATTCACTAGTCTGTTTAATTTTAGATGTAAGTGTTCCTTCAATATGTTTAATTTTAGACCTAAAAAGTACTTCCCTATGTTTAATTTTAGACGTAAAAATACCTTCACTAGTCTGTTGAATTTTACGATAGTTTTTTAATTGTTGATTTTCAATCTCTCTCTCCTTCTTTCGCGCTCTCTCTCTCTCTTTCGCTATCTTTCGCTCTCTCTCTCTTTCGCTCTTTCTCTCTCTTTCGCTCTCTCTCTCTCTTTCGCTTTCTCTCCCTCTTTCTTTTTTCCTCTCTCTCTCTCTCTCTTTAGCGCTCTCTCCTTCTCTCTTTTCGCTCTCTCTCCCTCTTTCCTTCTCTCTCCTCTTTTGCGCTCTCTCTCTTTCGCTCTATCTTTCCTTCTCTCTCTCTCTCTCTCTCTCTTTCGCTCTCTAGTTACTTCTGTACTGAGTGAATGGATAAGAGCGAAACGTAAATGTTATATTTTATTTTATGTTAATTCTTTTTTCGGCTTCAGTGTTAATTATGTTTGTTACATGAACAGCATATTTATAGAATGTCTGGAATAGAGTGAAAGATGTATGATAAAGGGCAGAATGTCAGACGGGCCTGCGTGCCGAATTCTTAACCTTTTTGAAACAAAATCAATCAATCAGTCTTTTCCCTTCTCTCTCTCTTTTTTTCGCGTTCTCTCTCTCTCTCTCTCTTTCGCTATCTCTCCCTCTTTCCTTCTCTCTCTCTCTTTCGCTCTCTCTTTTTTTCGCTCTCTCTCTCTCTTTTTTTCACTCTCTCTTCCTCTTTCCCTTTCTCTCTCTCTCTCTCTCGCTCGCTTTCTCTTCCTCTAGCATCGTGAGTGTGGATTTATTATTCCGTTTATATTTGCACCTCTACATATTTATATACTAACTAAATATTATTTATATTTTACACATGTTAATTTTTGCTGTTTACATATATTTTTGTTGATTTCATTTTTGGTTTACGTTTTTTTAACTAATTATATTTAATAGAATATTTTCCTGCTTTTAATATTTGCCTCCCAACGTTAAGAATGTTTCCTCAGTTGTTATTCTTTTCCAGTTTCAGTTCTTGCATATGTTATAACCAGAAAGGAAAAGAAGAGAGAATAGAACTTGTTTGGCTGAGGAATTTTTCGAAAATGAGTTTTTACAATTCCCTGCGAGAAGATCTAGAAACTAGACACTGATCTAGGCACTGATTTAGACACTGTCTGGAATGGGGTTTGGCGTGACTGAAGTCTGGGAGAGGAGATCAGAGAAGAATTGACATTGCCAATCACAATAAGGAATACTTCGTGACCTGTTCCATGAGACAGGATGTTTGACTGCCTGGTGCAGAACGCTTCTAACAAGGCCACGAAGAGACAGGACAACGACTTGTATCATTTCTTCTACCTGATCAACAAAGCTAAGAAATATCTCAGATCTGGAGGGCTAAATGAAAGTGGCAAAACTAAAGATATTTACAAAAGCAGAAAGCAGGATTTGCACACGTTAAACTGGAAATCTTGAGAGACCTTTGAGAGGAATTTTAGAATAATTTTAGCTAGACTCCCTTCCCACTGGACCTGAAGAGTTTTAACAGTTTCGTCTTCGACATACAAGTAATTGTGTAAAGTTAACTACATTTTCAAGTTTATCAAAGTGTTACGACTTCATGCGTTTATCAGTCTTTGGTGGACAGGAAAAACAGAGGACAAGAACCGACCAAACTCGCAGACATTTTCTTACTCTTGTCCAGCCTGTTTCAAATTCTGGACTGGTTATTTAATAACATCAACAAAATATTACATTGTTCTACTGAGTTTTTAAATGTAGATTCGTGTGGTGCGAATATCAATTTTTATCAAGAAAATGTGAGAAAAATATTTCATCAACAAGCAATGCAGTAAACAACATATGTTATAACGTTCTGTAGCCAGTCAGAGAACAGGTGAAAAGTTCTTTCATTTGCGTGTAAATTATTCAGTGCTTGAGTGCCAGGATGCTGGTTGTTTCAAGAGTAATATCGCTTTTAAAAATGTATCATTTTTAGTGTTACAAATAACAGCATCGTTCATTTTTAAACTTATCTATGTCCGACGACATCTATGTCTGTCAGAATACAGAATGAACTTTCTTCATCGACACAAAAGCTGCGTGAGTGACTCACAGACTATTGGGTTACCAAAAAAAAAAAAAAGACCAGTGTGTAATTATCTTAAGCACTTATCTCGAACCTGTGTTTGAAAACTTTTCATTCCGTGTAACGGTCTTCCCTTCCCTGGAGACCACGCTAATTTGCTCAATCCTGTCAGTTAAATCCAATTTTATTCTGACATCAAATGTTAAATAAGTTTCCACAAACGTTATTTTATGGATCTTTGCTGTGGGTTGGAGTTATTGGATATTAAACGAAAAAAAAAACTGTAGACAGCGAAATATGACGAGAGCACGGTCCGTGAAATTAGATTTAAGAGGGAAATTGATGGGAAGAATTACTAAAAAAAATCTTGTAAAGAACTGGATGAACTACAGCCTCAAGGTATTGCAAGCCAGAAGTAACGAACACGCAGAACTGCAGGTTATTTTAACCAAAGACAAGAAAAAATAATCACATTGCATAAAACGAATTTCAAATTTAGAAATTATCTATTTCTAACTAAAAAAAAAATCTACTACACTTGAGTAAGCTGCAGGGAATTATATATCATTTTTACTCTAACAAAGGAGAAAGTCTCAAAACCAAGAAAAGATTAAAAGACTAACATACGCACTAGATGACGGCTTCATTTTCTTCAGTCTGTACACAGATAATAAAACCTGACGTTGCTCTAATCTGAATTATTATGTGCAGTGTCTCTGGCGCTAAATATGTCAGTTAAAATTTACTTGTTCTCTAAATGTTTAGAAATAGCAAAAACTAGCAAGTCACGGGCATTCGGGGTAATTTCCTTTCATGATAATACATTAACTCAACATGTGCCGCCTTCCGTTGAGAAATATTGATTCTATTTTCTGACATGAAAGCGGCATTTTTGAAAGCTGGAAAATACATAATTGTTTAAGATTACAATCATAACACTCCGTGCCTTCGTACTCTGATGTTAGGTTTGTGGCGGGGACACATAAATATTGATCACCAGATACAATGCACAGCTACTGTTTCGAACTAATATACAATTTTCATTTAAATTACCATACATTACATTTCACAGACAACAATGAAAATTGTGATATGAACTTCACTATTATTATCTTCCATACATTGTTATTTTATAGTATTCGCATCATTCTATGCATACTTGATTATTCACTCTAAAATGGGCGTCTATGCTGGTAACAACGTTTGAAAAGAGATCATGTGATTCTGATTGAAAAGACTTGCTTATTGGAAACAAACCTTAATATTTCGTTATATTTTTTACTGACTTTGTTTGATCTTTCAACGCTAGGTTGCTATATTATACATTGCTTGGAAATAATGCTTTTATTAAAGTAGCTTTCTGTGGCTTATAGAGTTGTGACTTTCCAGCCACAAATAAATCTGCCTCAGCGATCCTGCTTAATGAAGCTAGAAAATTAGTTCTCTGACAGCCATGTAGAAACATTAGAGTGCTCTGTCTGTGGTCGATTTTACATATACATAAAACTATGTCGATGGCTTCAGCACCAGTCACTGGCACTCTGTACACAAATGCTGAAGATCACATGACTGATCCTTTGATAACAGATGACGTACGAACCGTGTTTCAGTGGATCCTGTTCGCAGTCCTGGGTCAACTCTTGGATGTCTTCGGCACAGCAACAAACATTATAAACATCATTTGCTTTGCTAAGCAGGGTTTCAAGGACGCAGTCAATGTCAGTTTAATCGGTAATAAAAGATTGTTCATAAAGCATACAATGTGAAAAAAATATGAACTGTTTCCTTTATCAATCTAATCTTGTAATCTTTAATCAAAATAATCTTGTTTCATAAATAAGGCTGCTCATATTATAGAACTGCACATGGTAACAATTATTTCTATCAGAACTCAATTAGATGGGGTAGGCGATCTTGTCATTCTATATTTTCATATCCTTTGTGTTTTTTGCTAGATTTCCGTTGCTAGACGTTCCTTGCTAGATCTCCTTGCTAGATGTTCCTTGTTAGATCTCCATTGCTATATGATCCTTGCCAGTTCTCCCTTGCTAGATGTCCAGCTGGCACCAGACTCTACATTTTAGATTAATTAATGAAGATCTAAAGATTATGACAACTATAGTGTATTGCCTCGTGGTTGAATGTTCCATCTTCTTTTTTTTTAGCTAAATCTCGCTGAGGAAAAATATATCAAAATCTGGAAAGACTAAATAGAGCAATTCAATGAGCACAGACATAAATATCTGAATTACATTCTCAATTTATGCGGTATAGGTAACGAAATATTCGTGAACATTCTAGAAATCTACTCAGTTTAAAAAGAAACATTAATTTCACAACACTATCTTTACATTTAAACGTGAATGGGAATCTCGTAATCCGAAGAAAATATCGTGCGAATTCAGACAAAAATTAGCTTTGCTGATGCTGCTGAAGTAAATTTCCAATACAAGCAGCACGATTTGTTGTGCTGCGTTAATATATTATTCTGCTTTGTTTCCTTGTGAGTGAAAGACGCTATCCTTGCAGCTTGTAAGCCAAGTATGCTTACAAATGGAAACCGTTCCTTTTACATTTAGCTTAGAAGAACTATCTGTTTCAAAGATAAGTCTTCCGCGAAGTCTGATAAGACGCAGTTGAAGAATATGAGATCACCGTGCATGAGGAAGACCTACGAAGGATATCTAAAACTGCGGTAATTTTATTAACTGTGACATCATATATACAAAGCTGCAAGTTTAGCGTTATATGGATATCCATTTTGAAAATATTATAACAGCAGGAAAAATAGAGGGAAGAAGATCCAGAGGAAGACAAAGAGAAATGATACTGGACAGTCTGACGGGATGGTGTGAGAGGAGATCACCAACTGAGCTGATGGCCTGCATGAAGGACCGTGTACTCTGGAGAAGCATAATACCCAACGCCAGTGGGCACGGCACATGATGATGATGATGATGATGATTATGATGAAATTACTGAAAGTACACCAACGTATGAGGCGGCAAATAAACATACTTTTAGTACAGCCTTTACTGTTTCCTTGCAGGTTTGGCGATCTCTGACCTAGGATGTCTGGTAACTCTGATATGGACAAACATTTGCTTCACTCCAGCCTTCGCTGATTTGGATCTACCGTTTGAACCGCTGGAGCTGCAGTATCTGACTGGTTCGTGGCCACACGCTATCTTCACACGTGTGTCCAGCTGGATCACCGCATTCATAGCTCTGGAGAGATGCCTGTGTATTACAATGCCACTGAAGGTTAATGAAACCATAGTCATGCATCTAATACAATTATGTTCTGCATTTGTCGTTTAGTAGCCTACATTACGGGCCGGCTAGCGTAGTGGTTAGAGCACTCGTCTAGCAACCAAATGGTCGAGGGTTCGAATCCCCAGCTGACCGGGATTTTTTTTCCGACCAATACGGCCCCGAGGTCGACCCAGCCTCGTAAAATGGGTACCAGAGAAAATCTGGGAAGTAAAGGCAGCGAGGAAAGGAACTGGTCACCCTACCTCATACGCTGATGACCCAGCATAATGAGGTCTCTAACGCTTCACCCCCTACGGCATTTGCTATGGGACTATCTTTACTTTACTTTTAGCCTACATTACTTTAGATTGAATAGAAGATCTGTGAACGTGAGTGCTAGATGTACTTGTGTACATTGTTCTAGTTCATTTTCCTTGCACGCAGGTATGTACTCTAGTGAGCGGAGGTAAACAAAAATGTCCTGTCACTAAATTTTCGACAGTAATAATAACTTATTACACAATTCAGAAGGTGTTGATGTGAGTTTAGAGGTGACAGTTTAATTGGGAAAAGAAATTAATTTATGAAAAAATAAACACTTTATTTTTTCTCTAAACATTTTAGATATCATGCAGCTTTTGTTAAGTACAGCATAATTAATTAGGACAGCTTCACAATTCACATGTTAATCTTCTCAGAGAAACGTATAGTACGAGACATATTTTTAGTATATGTATATACTTGAGGTTTACCATAAGATATAAATATTTTAGTTTGAAACCACATGGTAGTGTTAAGTGCAAAAACTATCATTTCCGTACGATTACTCGTATTATTATGTATCGAGCAGGACAGTGTTGACGATCATGGTTCTCCATCTTGTCTGGTCCTTGGTGTTTCCATTTAGTTCAGATGATTTTATTTCTCCATGTCACTTGGTCAGTCCACTGAGATATTTTTTTCTCTTGGTCTTTCTCTGTTTCTTTCTTTTTTCGTTGAGATTTCCAATAATTTCTATCTTCTCTAACTTGTGTCTTCTCATGCCTTGTCCAAGAAATTTTGATTGTGTTTTTCTTATCATTCTAACTATTTTTGTTTGTTTGTTCTGAAACTTATTTGAAGACCTATAACAGAATGAAGACCTAAGCGTTCAAACTTTGATCTGTGTTAGGAGTAACGTTTCTATATTATTATTATTATTATTATTATTATTATATTATGATTTACACGTTAGATTCACTGACTGATGATTATCCCTTCAATGTGTAAAGTCATTGGCTGCACGCGATGTCATGGCCTGTGCGGGACCTGATGATAGTCTGATATGTTACGTCCGTGGTGTACATTGTTCCTAATGTCCTTTGTTACATAGTGTTTATCTTTGTAAAGTGGTGTTTTAGTGTTATTTATAAAATAACACAATCAATCTAGCTGTTAAGTATTTGGTGCCGTACAAGGCACATGCGATCTTATATCTCTTCTTTTCTTGATCTGTCCGTCCTGGGTATTTGTTGCATCTTTCTCCAAAACCACATCTCTGTCGTTTCCAGTTTCTTTGTCATCTTTTTGTCGTAAACATCATAAACATCAAAGCTTCAAAACCATATAGCAATATTTTCTCCATATACAGTAAAGAGATATGATGCAGAGATAAGACAGATGACTGAACAACAACCAGTCTCATGGGTGATTAGGAAAAGGAGATGGACATATGTTGGTCAAGTGATGAGAAGAAATGATCAGAGAATCTCACAAAAAGCTGTCAAGTGGAACACAACAGGCCGAAGAAAAAGAGGCAGACCGAGTGAAACTCTAAAGAGGACACTGTTAAGAGAGGCCAAGTTAACAGGCATAAAATCCTTTGATGAGCTTGAAAGACTCGCCGAAGACAGGAAAAATTGGCGAACTACTTTGCGAGCCCTATGTGACGTTTAACGGCACGGGAAGGATATAAGATAAGATACTGTAAAGTATTGCAATATTATTTTTCATCACTTTTAGGCCCATTTTTTTTTATTCACATGTTCTCTAAATTGTCCTCGATTTCTGCTATTAGAGCGCTGTTATCTGCATACATCAGATTATTGATATTTTGGCCTCCTATTTTAATTCCTTTAACATATTTAATGCCTCTGATGATGTTTTCACTATATAATGTGAATAGATCAGGTGACCAAACTCACCCTTGTCTTACGCCTCGTTGTATGCATGATACTCGTTTATGTCGCAGTTAATTTATTTCTTCCCCAATGATTCCAGTACATATTCGCAATAATTCTCGTATCTTTACCATCTGTATTAAGTTTTATTCTAGCAAACAATCTGAATTCTAGAATTTATGTCATATCTTCATATCTAATTCTGTCAAAAGCGTTCGTTTAGTCAGTAAAGCCCAAACAGATCGTTTTGTTGTAGTTATTAGTATAAATATTGGATCACTTGTCCTTTTTCCTTCAGCAGAACCACATTTTTCTTTAGTTTTGATCTTATTTCGTATGCTCAGGTTAATGATTCTTAGTTAGTATTTTTAAGATGTGGCTCATTTAAAGTGATTGTGCGACGTTGATCACACTCTGTTGTTCTAGCTTTTTTTGGAATTGTAATGAAACCTGATTTTGGACAGATGTGCATGCATATGTGCTGTGTCATAGATCATGTTTAAGAGGCTTCTTACTTTTTCTGTCAGGATATTTTCTAATGTCATGGTCATTTCTCGTATGGTGTTATCAGATTCTGGTGGTTTCCTTGCCTGCTTTTGTTTGAGTGCATTTCTTACCTCAAAATGCTGCACAGGTAACACAGGCATTGACTGGGCTCATGGGACCCAACTAGAAGATCTTGATTTTGCTGATGACATAACTCTTATCAGTAATAATGTGAATTCCATGCAAGAAAAAGCAGATAGCCTGTCTTCACTGGCTAGCAAAATAAGACTTGAAATTAACAAGGACAAAACAAAAATAATGAAAATTCCCTTTAATCAAAATGGAAAAATACACAAAGAAGGGACAGATATTGAAGAAGTCAATCAGTTTGCATACCTTGGCAGCTACATAGACCAGAATGGTGGTAACACTAGAAAGGAAGTTAGGATCAGAATTGCAAAAGCAGCATCAATCTTCAAGAATCTTGAGAACATATGGAATTCAAAAGTTATAAGCACAAAAACCAGTTAAGACTATTCAATTCAAATGTAATATCTACCCTCATTGATGCATGCGAAAGCTGGAAAACAACTAAAGAAATAGAAAAGAAATTAGACTCTTTTGAAAACAAATGCATAAGGAAAATACTCGACATCAAATGGAACGAATTCAAAAACAATGCAAAAATAAGACAGATGACTAAACAACAACCAGTCTCATGGGTGATCAAGAAAAGGAGATGGACATATGTTGGTCACTTGATGAGAAGAAATGATCAGAGAATCCCACAACAAGCTATCAAGTGGAACACAACAGGCCAAAGAAAAAGGGGCAGACCGTGTGAAACTCTGAAGAGGACATTGTTAAGAGAGGCCAAATTAACAGACATAAAATCCTTCGATGAGTATGAAAGACTCGCTGAAGACAGGAAAAATTGGCGAACTACCTTGCGAGCCCTATGTGACGTTTAACGGCACGGGAAGGATATAAGATATAAGATAAGAAGATAAGATTTCCAGTATTGGCTGTCCTTCATTATTCATACTTACACTTAACTGCTCATTTCTATGTTCATTATACGGGTCTCTTAGGTGCTGAGACCCGCTCTCCGTGATTACCTTTTTCCTTAATAACTTCAGCCTTCTTTTTTGTTTCTCTACATGTTCTTTCCCGCAGTTATTTTACCTCTTTTATGAAATTCTTTGCCGTTATAAAACTTTTTTAAAATCTCACCATACCTCATCTCATCTAATAGAAACCTTTCTTTCTGTTCCTTGCACCGGCTTCTTACTTCTCTGATAATCTCTTCGTAATGTTTTATTTATTTTTCTTCTTCCTTCTCTTCTCAATCAATTCCAGAATATCGTATGCTGTATATTTTTCTTGGCTTGAATTAGTGCCTTTTGTTCTGATGCCTCTAATACTTGGTGGAATGATTCTCTTAAAGTTTATTTCTTGACCTTTTCCTAACATATCTATATTTAGTTCAGTGTTTATGATCAGTACTTTAATAATCTTTCATTTTAAGTTTGCTAGTACAAATCATCTGCCAGAGATATCTTAATAACAACAGCTAAAGACATGGTTCTAGTAAAGAAAGCACAACAGAATGGATGGATTAACGATAAAACAACGTAGAGAAATGAAGACGCAATGGAAAGTGACAAACAACAACAAAGAGAAATATAAAACTTTAACAAAAGAAGTACGAAGAAACATAAGAAAAGACAAAAAACAATACATACAAGATTGTTGTGAAAGAACTGTTGTCCTGATTAGTCATGCTAGTAAAATTATGTTAAAAATCATAACGTGTAGACTTCGTAGACCAACAAGCAGCAGTAAGAATAAATGGTGAAACAATAACTTGGTTTGACATAAAACAAAGGGTCCGTCAGGGGTGCATATTGTCGCCTTACTTATTTAACTTGTATAATGAAAATATAATTAGGAATGTTAAAGAAGACGTAGACAAAGAATATTACGATGCCATAGCAATTGGAGATTATGAAATACCAGAGATTAGATACGCTGATGACACAGTATTACTGTCCACAACACAAAAAGGAATGGAAAAACTAATTATGTGAAGAGTACAACCTCCATCTTAATGCGAAGAAAACTGAATTAATGACAACTGACAAAGCAAACAAGGCAGCCGATATATGTATAAATGATGAAAAACTGTAAAAAGTGGAGAGTTTTGAATATCTTGGATCACAGCTAACGAATAATGGAGATACAATGAGGGAAATTAAAAGAAGGACATCTATCGCTCTTCAGAAAGTAAAACAACTAAAGAATCTGTGGAGAGGAACAGACAGAAACACAAAAATAAAATTTTTAAAGCGATGCATCTTTCCCATCGCAGCATATGCCCGTGAGACCTGGACACTTTACAAACAGCTGAGAAACACATAAATGTCTTTGAATGTAAATGCTACAGAAGAGTTCTTCAAATATCATGGGCACAAAAAAAGAAAAAAGATGTCCATAGTACAAGAACTTAATATTGAAGAAGGCTGGGTAATAAAGAGGACTAAAGAGAGAAAACTTAAATATTTTGGACACATTAAACGTCATGATAATCTAGAGAAAACCATCTTTAAAGGGTACATAATGGGGAAAAGAAAGAGAGGAAGACAAAGGCGAATATGGTTGCAAGACATCGTTGATGATCTGCAAATGTATGCATCAGCAGCAGGCCACCTTGCTCACAGCCGAGATGCCTACAAGAATGCTGTTAGGAAGGCAAAGTTTGGCAAGGGACATGCAAATGAATGAATGAGTACTCACCTGTGATCAGTGTGAGATAGCCTACTCCGGAGACTGTTTTTAGCTACATGGAGGTCAGTTTTTTATCTTCTACTAATAAGAATAAGAATATTTGATCCGGGATTTACTGTCGTGGGTTTTCCAAGTGTACAGTCTTCGTGGGTGATGCTGATAGCGTTGATGACAGTGACTATACTAGTCCATCAATGATCTAGGTGTTGTTGGTTGTGACTATACTAGTCCATCAATGATCTA
Organism: Achatina immaculata; assembly: GCA_009760885.1. NCBI lineage: Eukaryota > Metazoa > Mollusca > Gastropoda > Stylommatophora > Achatinidae > Lissachatina > Lissachatina immaculata. The sequence continues at coordinate 20,572,792 of CM019702.1, read as the reverse complement.
GGTGTTGTTGGTTGTGACTATACTAGTCCATCAATGATCTAGGTGTTGTTGGTTGTGACTATACGAGTCCATCAATGATCTAGGTGTTGTTGGTTGTGACTATACTAGTCCATCAATGATCTAGGTGTTGTTGGTTGTGACTATACTAGTCCATCAATGATCTAGGTGTTGTTGGTTGTGACTATACTAGTCCATCAATGATCTAGGTGTTGTTGGTTGTGACTATACTAGTCCATCAATGATCTAGGTGCTGTTGGTTGTGACTATACTAGTCCATCAATGATCTAGGTGCTGTTGGTTGTGACTATACGAGTCCATCAATGATCTAGGTGTTGTTGGTTGTGACTATACGAGTCCATCAATGATCTAGGTGTTGTTGGTTGTGACTATACGAGTCCATCAATGATCTAGGTGTTGTTGGTTGTGACTATACTAGTCCATCAATGATCTAGGTGTTATTGGTTGTGACTATACTAGTCCATCAATGATCTAGGTGTTGTTGGTTGTGTTTTTTTTAGTTGTAAAGTCATTGTCCACTATGACATTGTACCACGTGATCAGTTTGTGAACGAACAGTTGTGCCAGGACGTTTTAGCATCTTTCAATGATCTTGTGCGCAGGAAGAGGCCTGAAGTGTGGGAAAACCAGACTTGGACGTTGCGCAACGGCCTGTCGCTTCGCATACTCACTTACCTGGTACAACATCAGATATCACTACCCCAATTACCCTGTTCTCCAGACTTTTTTTCCTGTTCTAGAACAACCTTGAAAGGACATCGTTTCCAAACGAAAGAGGAGATTCAGGAAAATAAGATAACTGCGCCACATCGTAGAGAGCGTGTTCAAGGATACATTCCCACAATGGAAGAAAAACGTTAAAAAGACTGTATCGTCAGCAGAGGGGATTACTTTGAAGGGGGATAGTGATTAAATGTTGTCAAATGAACAATTGTGTCTTTTTAGCAAAGTATGCTTTTTTATGAACACACTTGCATGCTGATGTTTAGTGTCTGCGTTTCCTGCTGTGTTTTCTTCTGTCCCGTTCGCGTTCGTTGTACCTAGATTTATGACGCTCTTTCTTAATAGCACAGTATCTTGCTGACGGTCTGGTGGTCACCTGGCCTAAAGACACCCTATCGGGATTAGACTGCTCCATTAGAACACCCCTTTAAACCAATACTCTTATTCATAGATTTTTGATGAATGATTTGACAAGGGAAAGATGATAGGGCGTTGGTCTACCGCTTTGCCATCCGCTCAGCATGTATGTAGTTTTCTCTGCTAATATCCATAGTAAGTTTAAATTCAACATATTGTTTTAGATCTATAACAAGCATGGGGTCAGATTTATCTTTCATATTTTTTCTGTATGTGTACAAAAATATTAATATCAAAATTCCTGCCTTGTAAGACGATATTGTGTTTTGCATGAGAAGACTGAACAAAAAAAAGACAACCTGTGAAGTATAAATCCAAACAAAAACAGGAGCGAGACATCGTAAATTTGTATGTAGAGTAACATTTGTTTTAAATCTCCAGAATTTCTCTCATTGGGTACGAGTTTCCACTTTTATCGTAGTAGATAAAATGCATGATCGAGAAGAACATACAACCTTCAACTTGTGTTTCACGGGGAGAAACGCTTCTTGTTGTTACTGATAAGTCTCACCTGGGTACGACACAGAATCATCGCATTCTTCACCGAGAATTTGTAGGTTTATGTGAAAACATGTGAAAACATTCATGAGTTGGAAACTGGACAAGAAATGACAGAGAGTATAACAGTCAGGTTAAACATATTGGCTAGGAAAGAAAATAAAAAAAAATCAACAGATATGGTTAGAGAAACAAAGAATTTCGCACAATAGAAAATAATAATCAACTATGTCTGTGGTACTCAATGTCTGAAAAAAAGTGAGTAACAAATACAAATTGATGTGTGAATGTCTAAAAGGATGTGTGAATGCTGAATGAAGAAGAAAGACCATGCAATCTTTTGTTTGTTAAGTGCATTTTAAAATTACCCCAAACATGAAAAATTTTCGTTTCTCCTTTCCTTCAGGTAAAGACGGTCATCACACCAAAGAGAGTCGCATTCGTAATCTTCGGCATCTTCTTTGTGCTCTTAGCAAGTGCCCTGCCTGTCTACTATGTCAACACAATCGGGGTGAAGTTTTCAGTGATCAAGAATAGAACCGTTTTGGGCCTGATTTTCAAAGACATTCGAGGGGAAGTAGAAAAGATCTCCACTCCTATCAACAATGTATTTACCCCCCTTGCCGCTTTCCTATCTGTCATCGCCTGCACAGTTACCTTGGTCGTTAGCATGAACATTCAATCAGAATGGCGGAAACGCTCAACTCATTCAGGACAAGCTGAGGCTACTTTCAGTCGTGACCAGAAGGTGACCAGAATGATAGTTGTGGTTGCTGTAGTGTTTATTGCAAGCAACTTTCCACTGTGTGTTATTATCACTGCTTTGATCCTTGTACCTGACCTGGCAGTGGATGGCGAGTATGTTAATACTGTGGTCGTATTCTGTGGCTTTGGTTTCCTTCTGGATTCAGTAAGTTGTAGTATGAACATTTTCGTTTACTATCACATGAGTAGTCGTTATCGAAGTATCTTTCGCCAGACAATATTAAGAAAGTAATAATTCCTCTCTCCCTCGCTCCCGCTCTCTCTCTCTCCGTGTCTCTTTCTCTCTGTCTCGTTCTGTCGTACACTCTCTTCTTGCTTCACTTTATTACAACTATGAAGTTGTTAATAATATATTCTCATTTCTTGTTTAGTGTGCAGTGTAAAATGTAGAAATATGCTTACAATGATCAGAGTCAGAGCACTAGAGTCTTAACTAAAAGAACTGAGGTCAAGACCCGCTCCCAGCGTACTTCTGTAAGCAGGGGCTGGAAACGAACAGCTGCCACTCAGGTTCAAAAGTTTTAATCTAGGAACTGCTTTCCTTTTAGCCATCTGGCCGGCTGGGACTCCATGAGAGACACAAGTTTTGAAGAGAATGAAACAAGGAGCCCACGGTATCAGAGAAACCTAAGATGTTCGGAAGATACAATGTTAACAGACAAGAAACAAGAGAATGCCATTAAAAGTGAAATCCAGAGTTGTAACGCGCTGTATGCACTTAACATTGGTGAAACTCGGAATTTTTCACACACGACTTGAAACCAACCCAAGCGGTTTTTTTTAACTCGAAACAGCGAAAAACATATCAGAAAGAAAGAAATGCAGCTCTCAAGTTGTAGAACAAGGGGAGTTAATTAAAACATTAAGAAAACAAATCGTCAACATTTCTTGGACAGAAGTTAGAGAACTCAGTAGTCAATGGAAAAATCAGTGGAAAAAAAAAAGAGAAAGGAAAGACATGAGAAAAAAATAAATCTCCAAGCACTGACTAAACTGTCTAGAAAAAGAAGCACATCTGAACTGACCGGAATCAACAACGATCGCAAACAAAGGAGGAGGAGCACAATTCACAGCGTGATTCAGCACGCAGCGTGATAATGATGGTGCTTACGCGGCTGAGCTCAGTGAAATGACTTCCATAAACTGTTTCTTGTTTAAGCAACTGATCTCTGTCAAACTGTGTCTTGATTTAAACAGCTGGTTTCTATAAAAATCTATTTCTTGAGAACTGAAATCTCTAACATGGAACAACTTTATGACACCCTTGTATCTTGCTCAAGTGTTCACATAATCAAACAGATTTTGTTTTTGAAGCAGTTTTTAAAAAAAAATCACATTCTTGGATTTCTGTGCTTAAGTATTAAATCGTACACCATCAGATTACCACGTAATGTGTGTTTTTCTTTAAGCAATACAAGCAATTGTGGTGGCCAGTAAGCTTTAAATAAATGAAACAGTTTCTTTAGAGGAAGATTTCAAATCTTGCTGGTTGTGCGAGGAAACTAAACACAGAATTCTGTTTCCAACTGAGAACATTCGGGCACAACGCTGTACATAACATACTACTATGTGTGGCCTACATGAATGGCCTACAACTTTATATTAACCATCTTATGGTGACCTTTCTTGCTGAAAACTCGAAGGCAGTCTGCACTAAATACTGAGACTGTGCAGACATTCATACATTCAACTCTTTTAAGTAAAATAAACTAAAGAGAAGATTAATTAAATTAATTAATTAATCAATAACAGTGCCGTGCACATACTTACCGACATAACAAAATATGTACTCGTTACGAGACAGAAATGAAAAAAAATTATTAAAAAAAAACAACTTTACTGATCTTTATTTTTTCCCCTGGAAATTCAGAGATACTAAATGTTATTAAAAACATAAAACTATATGCCTCAGTTGTGAGTAACACTCGATTTGGCCTCTCTCGTACATAGAATAACAAACTAACAGCATTAACAGGTAATATAGCAGCTGAAGTTAAGCACTTTCTCGACCAAAAAACAATGAAGCCATACTATACATCATATATGCAAGCATGTTTATTCTACTCCTCCAGTACAAGATGGCTGAACAAATATGACGCACTTATTTCAATAAAGTTACTTAACATAAAAGAACAAGTTCAGATTTCAGACCAGCATAAACATCTGAGAATCTTACATCAGCAAAAGAAAGAAAAGATTCATTTTCAGCAGCGCCATATTAGTTCATAGAATTTTGTAGCAGAATGCTCCTCCCTTCTCAGTGTAAGGCAGTAATATGATTATACATTGTTATTACTGCTCTATGTGAATTATTCTCATTATATTCTCTAGCAGAATAAAGAAGTCGACACTGACGTAGAAAAAAAAACTACCAGCTTATACTCAGGTTAAATAAAACAGCCGGAAGCTATCGTGAGAATGGATTAGTATTTTTTATGACGTGTCGTTTATCCATAAAATAACGTCATGTCAAGACGTATATACTTTTCTTGAATCTATTTATTGACTGGTACGGACAAAACTATAGAACTCGGACACATAATAAAAGCATTTTCAAAATTACCAACTTCGTGACCTATATTTGAGTAAGTAGTATTCTGGGACATGTAAATTATCGTACCTGAAACGCTAGTGAGAATTGTTTCTCATTTGTCACATATATTTAAAATTAATATTTGTGACTTACTTGCTCGCGCCAAGCTATCCAATGATGTCAGAATTAAAATGGGTGAGATGTAGAGTAAACATTAACTAAATAAATTTATATAACTCAGTCTATGAGCAAACAAATAAAAATGATAGAACAACAAAGAAGTAATAGCATGGAGAAAACGTTATTACATTCTTAAACATTGAAAATATAAAGACAACAATAATAGCCAGTTCCTGTCAGTACTCAATAACCAAAGTTGGATAGCTCCCCATTGAGCCTTTATATAAAACTTTTTAAACATTCCTCATCCTGGCTTTTCTTTTTATCCTAGCTTTTCTTTTTATCCTGGCTTTTCTTTTTATCCTGGCTTTTCTTTTTATCCTGGCTTTTCTTTTTATCCTGGCTTTTCTTTTTATTTTGGATTTTCTTTTTGTCACAGTCAGTTTCATCAGAATGGAATGTATATTTTAGTATATGTAATATCATTTTTTCATTCTCTGAGAAAATGTTAAAAGCCTTTTTTTTTAAAGAAAATTCCCAGAAATATGACGTCCTCACAGTCATGACCGACAAAATTACAATGGAAGAAAACATGTTTTGTTATATGTAATCCCATTTTATTTTTCCAGAGAAAGTGATGAAACATTGTTTTTTTTTAATATTATCTTTGTAGGATATAAGACAGTGAACGCATTCACACGCATGACAGAGAATGATGATGACGACGACAGGAAACACAATAAGACACCTTGATGACCAAGATGGGGAAGTTCTTAGCACGTTTCCTACACAGTATCTGACAAACATATTTGTTACCGAGAGTTTAAGGATAGTTTTTCAGTGGATAGTTTATGTAGTAATAAATCAACTAGTGTGTATTTTCGGCACCGTGGCAAATATAATTAACATCATCTGTTTTGTCAAGCAAGGATTCAATGATCCAGTGAACATCAGTTTATTAGGTAATGTGACGTGCATTAAATAATAATTTGAATATCCTTGTATTGTTAAGGCCAAAAGCAAAATAAATGTAGAACTAAGGATGAAATAACACGGTCTCAGTAGTCGAAGGCTTTGACAAATCCTGGACAACTGTTCCCTGTGTTAAACTGCCCAGAACTTGCCAAAGCTCAGCCATTTTTTTTTCTGGTAAAGCCGCTTTATTCATCATGGCGAGAAAATGTCTGATATTGCTGGTGTAGTAAGCTTAAACGTTTTTAACCGTAAAATACCCCACAGCCAGCCTAACTTCTTTGAATCGAAATATAATATTGTATTGTCTTGTGCTATCTCCCTGTCACTGTGGGCTGGTGTTCCTTGCAGCCGATGCTGTAGAGATGTTGAGGCACAGCATCGTGTCGGCGTGGGAGCGGGTTATGGCATCTACTTTTTCAGTCCCGGAGTACAGCTAAAAAGCGGGGGACGTGCAATGCTTCTTTAGCAGACTCCACCACCATGGGGACTATAGCGATCCCTGGCCCTTTAGGCCAGGCAATGCCTGGTACCGAGTGTACCAACGGAGAGATGGTACAGGGTCTTGGTCAGTTATGGTTAGCTAATATAGAATCTAGCATATCAGCCATGGTTCGCTAACCTAGAATCTAGTATATCATCTATGATTCGCTAACCTAGAATCTAGCATATCAGCTATGGGTCGCTCACCTAGAATCTAGCATATCAGCTATGATTCGCTAACCTAGAATCTAGTATATCAGCTATGGTTCGCTAACATAGAATCTAGCATATCAGCTATGGTTCGCTAACATAGAATCTAGCATATCAGCTATGGTTCGCTAACATAGAATCTAGCATATCAGCTATGGGTCGCTGGTTGCCTAATCGGTCTGGGTCTTCACCCCCCTCGAAATATAAAGAATTAAAGCATTAGTTTACAAGTTAATCGACAACAACAATTAGACGAAAGTTTGATTCGAAAGAAAAATGTTTTAAAACATATGTTATGTAAGTAAGGGGATCAGATGGATGAATACCTAGACACTGGCTAGTAATTTCTTGTTACATGTTATCAGACTGTATCTTGTATGTACATGTGACGCTGCGATTCATCCTACATTTTGTAATCAAATTATTTTCACTAATTTGTGTTTCAAGGTCTTAGGTTGACCTGACTTCTCCTTGTCATGTCTACCACTTCCTGCTCCGGCATTTTGTTTCTCCTTTCTGATCTTCTTATCTTATCTTATATCTTATATCCTTCCCGTGCCGTTAAACGTCACATAGGGCTCGCAAAGCAGTTCGCCAATTTTTCTGATCTTGAAGATACTTAAATACATAGTGCATGCTACAATGAGAGAAGAACAAGCAGGGTTTCGGAAAGGGAGAAGCTGTCTCGACCAGATCTTTACTCCAAGAATAATACTTGAAGAACATATTGAAAAGCAAAAATCATTAATACTGAACTTCATAGTCTGTAAAAAGGCATTTGATAGCACATACAGAGATTCATTGTGGAGAATTTTAAGTCTATATAGAATACCATCTAAAATTGTCAACATTATTAAGGACATCTACAGTGGATATGTTTGTGCAGTCAACACAGAAGAAGGAATGAGTGAATGGTTCCAGATTGAAACATGCGTGAAACAAGGATGTATACTATCTCCTTTGCTTTTTGGAATTGCAGTAGACTTCATAATGAAAATAATTCTGCACATGTAACACAACTGGTTACATGGGACCCAATTAGAAGAGTTTGATTTTGCTGATGATATAACTCTTATCAATGACAATGTGAATTCCATGCAAGAAAAAAACCAGATATCCGGTCTTCACTGGTTAGAAAAATAGGACTTAACAAAAAAGTAACAAAAATAATGAAACTTTCCATTAATCAAAAAGGAAAAATATGCGTAGAAGGGATAGATGTCGAAGAAGTCAACCAATTTGCAACCCTTGGCAGCTACATAGACCAGGATGGTGACACCAGAAAGGACGTTGGAATTAGAATTGCAAAAGCAGCATCGATCTTCAAGAATCTCGAGAATATATGGCACTCAAAAGTTATAAGCACAAAAACCAAATTAAGACTATTCAGTTCAAATGTAACATCCACCTCATTTAAGCATGTGGAAGCTGGAAAAAAAAAACTAAAGAAATAGTCAAGAAATTGGACTCTTCTGAAAACAAATGCCTAAGAAAAATACTCGTCATCAAGTGAAACGAATTCACGAACATCGCAGAGATAAGGCAGATGACTGAACAATAACCAGTCTCATGGGTGATCAGAAAAATAGAAATGGACATATGTCGGTCACGTGATGAGAAGAAACATAGAATCCCAAAACAAACTATCAAGTGGAACACAACGGGTAGAAGAAAAAGAGGTCGATCGCGTGGAACTCTAAAGGGGACATTGTTAAGAGAGGTCAAATTAATAGGCATAAAATCCCTTGATGGGATCGAAAAGCTCGCTAAAAACTGGAAAAATGGGCGAACTACTTTGCGAGCCCTATGTGACGTTTAGCGGAGCGGGAAGGATGTAAGATATAAGAAGATCTTGAGGAATAAAAAAAATCTCTCAGATAATCCACTCGTTCTCTTTCCTTGTCAGCTGTCATGTGAAGCATCTGACAGGCTACCCTGAAAGTTTGTCTCAGTATTCCACATTCTGATCTGTTTTGTTACGCCTGTTCTGGTCTGTAAGGAGTGTTTGTGACTGTTTTTTTCTGCTTTTCTACCAAATCTCTTTAACTGCGAACTTGAGTTGTTAGTATTGTGGAATATCTGATGTTTTATTAACTGCTAGGAGAAGCGTTAAGGAAAAATGTTTCTCACTAAACATTACCACTTTGGAGAACTGGTCGATTACAGTACTTAGAGAGATAGATTCAAGTACTTAGGAACGATTATAACAGCTGATGGGAAATGTCACAATGAAATTAAAAAACAGACGTGCTCAGGCCAAATCAGCATTCCAGAAAATGAGACATATCTTGTGCAACAGATCCATATCAATGGAAACAAGATTCCAAGTACTTAAATGTTACATCGAGCCAAATCTGTTTTATGGATGTAAAGCATGGTCCAAGAATAAGAGAGTACAACGAGAAATGGAGGCAGTGAAAATGTGGTTTATAAGAAGGATGTTGAAGGTACCATGGACAACTAAGAAAACCAGTGAAGAAGCCTTAAGAGAGGTTGGAGTTAAAAGGCAAATTATAGCAAAGATTAGAGGCAGAAAAGCGATATTTATAGGACATTTTCAGAGAAGATGAAAATTGGAACACACTGTGGCAACTGGAAAAACTGAGGGAAGAAGAGACAGAGGAAGACAGAGAGAGAGAAGTTACTGGATGGGCTGTCAGTGCGGCTAGGAAGAAAGTCACTGGCGAATCTTATAATCAACGCAAAAGACAGGGAATTGTGGAGAGAAATGATCGCCTATGCCACGAGGCACGGCACTTAGAATTAGACAAGGATAAGGCAGAACAACGACCTGTTCCAGGAACAACTTCGTCGAGGTAAGATAGAGCAACAGTTAACTTACTGTGACTCTATGTCCTACATCTAACAGACACTTTATATTTTACAATCCATTACTCTGCCTGGGGTTCCCCAGCGATCTACGCTTGTGACGCCTTCTCTATCAAAATGTTTACAGGCCTGGCTGTATCTGACCTTGGGTGCCTGTTGTCGTTGGTTTGGATCAACATCTGCTTCATCCCAACATTCGAAGAAATAGATTTGCCTTTCGTGCCTCTAGAAATTCAGTACCTGACAGGTTCTTGGCCTCATGCAACCTTCACCCGTGTGTCCAGCTGGATCACTGCTCTGATTACCCTGGAGAGATGTTTATGTATTACAGTGCCGTTAAAGGTGAGCATTTTCTTTTATCAACACCGTCTAAAGATCTTTATATGTAAGAAATAACTGAAGATTCCTTTATTTACTTCTTTAAAGTTAAGATGTTTTATACTTTACTCTCATACAAAAAGCTGAATTTTATTTATCACCCGTCATTTATCAGTTTGTGTATTGATTAAGTGCAATAATGTTTGTGCCCTTAATTGTGCATTAATACTTTTGAGCTGCGGTGGCCAACTTCAGTGGCCTCAAAGGCCACAAATGAATGCCAAAATCGAGGGGCGATTCTCATCTAAAAGAAGTTGCTTTTGCCAACTTACATAAAAATTAAGAAAAATAACAGTTATAAAGTAAAGGTGAAAAGATTTTTAAAATTAGCTTTGCACTTTTTTTATAAGCTTTAATAAAATAAAAGAAATTTCTGAATGCACTTTTTTAGTTAAACATTTTGTTTGTCTCGTATATTTGGTGTCCCGCGGCAAATACCTCGCAGACTGGTAGTTGAGCATACCTTATAGACATATTGATTGTCGTCATTTGTAACAATCTCTTGTTATTTATTAAATCATTTTTAATTATTGTTAACATTCCAGGTTTATGAAATGACTTTGGAAGGGAAATAACTGACACATCAATGTCTGTTTTCTAGTGGAGGCAGCTACCTCTGTTTACTATCTTAAACCGACAGGAAGAATTTGCACTCTTTGGTTCCACGTTCTAAAGCATTGAAAACAGCGTTTTTGAAAGTTTTTGATCTTGAAGGTAGCATTGCTACACTTGTTGGTCTTAAAGAGAGCATTTCCAAACGTGATGATATTTTAAAGAAGCATTTTTTAGAGCTTTGGGTCTAAGGACATCGTTGATGATCTGCAAATGGACGCATCAGCAGCAGGCTATCTTGCTCATAACCGAGAGGCCTACAGGAGTGCTGTTAGGGAGGCAAATTTCCGCAAGGGACATGCAAATGAATGAATGAATGAATGAATGAATGGGTCTAAGGACAGCATTCAAAGAGTTTCCGTTCACGTCTGTTGAAAGCGGATGCAAACAGAAAAATTAGATTAGGCAGAATTGGCAGACGTTTAATCAATGCCTACCAGCTGTCTGAAGTCTATCTTTTCTATCTAACCTGGCAGAGTTTCTGAGAGAAACATTGTAATATTTTTCATACCTCTGCTTACATTGGTCTTCAATCATTCTGCTCTCATCGACTACATGTCTTCCGTGAGACAGGGGAAACTACCCGGGGTCCAGAGACATGAATGCACTCCCCTCCCTCCTTCCCTTCCCCTAAACCCCTTCCGGCCTGTCAACTAAAGCTAGGTGGTATCAATATTTCACTGTCCTGCAGATATATTTCTGTTATTGTCAGTATGTAGACACTGGTATAAGTTACTGTAATGATTCCGAATAATGTATCACTACAACAATTTTATTTTGTTTAGGTGAAGACTCTCATCACATCAAAGAGAGTTGCTGTTATTATCGTGACAATCTTCATCAGTCTCTGGGCCAGCGTCTCTCCTCTTTATTTCGTCAACAAACTCGGGCTGAAATTTATTCCATGCAGAAATCGAACAGTTTTGGGACTCGTTTTCACAGAAGATAGAGGCCAGATCGAGAAAATATTCACTGTGAACAACATTTTTATCCCATTCAGTGCTTTTTTAGCAGTCATCATCTGTACGACAGTCCTGGTGATCAATCTAAACACGCAATCAAAATGGCGGGCTCAATCATCGGTTTCAGGGAAGGTTGCCAAAACAGCTGACAGAGATCAGAAACTGACTAAAATGATTGTGGTCGTTGCTGCACTTTTTATAGCAAGTTATTTCCCATTATGCATAATTATCATAGTCATGCTTCTTGTGCCAGAGTTTTCAGTTGACGGTTTCTATGTAAACATGTTAATTGTAGTTTGTTCTTTTAGTTTCCTCCTAGAATCTATAAACTCGTCCATGAATATTTTCATCTATTACCACATGAGCAGTCGGTACAGGGCTGTGTTTCGAAAAGTAATTTAACGACTTGAGCAGTATTTCATGCAAACCTCTGTTGGACAACAACAACCAACTTATGTTGTAGAACTAAGAGGGTCATACCGAAAGTCGTGAGCAATTTATTTTTAAAATCAGAATTTATAGATTGAGAAAATATAAATATATCAACTTAACCTGCATCCTTTACACATCATGTAGAGTTCACATGACGTCACCATCATGTGTCACGTGACCACGCAGAGCAGAAACAAAATAGAGGGGGGGGGGGGAGATGTTGAAATTTAGTTTCGTCAGAGTGCTGTTATTGAGTTCTTCGTTAAAGAGGAAATCCAGGCTGCTGAAATGCACCAAGGACTTCAACTTTCTTATGGAGATGTTGTATGGGTGCTAGCAGTGATGTGAGGTGGGTGAAACATTTTAAAAATGAAAACACGTGCATCCAAGATGTGCCCCGCAACGGTCGCCCTCGAACTGCATCCACTGAATGCAACGTGGGAAGAGTTGACAACATCATTAAGCAAGACAGACGTGCCACTGTATTTTGAATTGCTGTAAATCTTGGAATAGGACACAATGCAGTACAGGAAATGATTGAAACCCTAGGCTATAGAAATGTTTGTGCTATCTGGGTACCACGTTTGTTGACGGAAGATCACAAAGCCGTGAGGAAAACCGAACAACTGAAGAAATTTAGAAAATAGGTTGGGAAATTCTTCCACATTCTGCCTATAGTCTCAACCTGGCACCTTGACATTACCATCTTTTCGGTTTTGTGAAAGAACAAATGCGAAGCCATCACTACGACACAGGAGAGAACGTCCAGACAGCAGTGCATCTGTACCTTCGGTCAGCTGGAATGGAATTCTGCTGTGAGAGTATTTTCAAACTTGCAGAGCGATGGTGAAAATGTGCGCAGAAATGGAGATTATATTGAAAAGTGAATAAAAGGATGCAGATTAAGATGGTACATTTCTCAATCTATAAATTCTGATCTTTAACACATTTTTGCTCACGACTTTCGGTATGACCCTCGTATAATACAGTTTCTGCGCACAGTCAAAAAGTATGTCAAACGAATATGTCATCCAACATAAATTGCTATGTTAATACTCTGACTTGCTCAAATGGGACAACTATGTCGTCAGGAACATACCAAGGACATATACCTGCCAGTATGGACATATACCTGCCAGTATGGACATATTCCTGTCAGCATTTCCTCGGATATTACGAATGAATGTCCTTTCATTCTAAATATGCAATGTCATCTAACGTATGTGAGCTACTATCATACCTCCACTAGGCAAAAATCTTGTGACTTGGTATAGAGAGGAGAAGGCTGGACAGTGAGAAAACATGAAAAGGTGTTGAATAAGATTCGTTTCTCTGACAAACGTAACACATTATTATACCAAAGCAGAGTTTGGACTTTAGGACAGAATGAGATCAGCACTACGCCATGACTGTGTGTCTCAGTGGCGTTTTCTTTAGTGCTCTCATCTCTCACGGCGAAGGTCAGGAGATCAAGGCCCTGGAGGCGAATAAATTATGCTTATTTTTTTAAACCCTGTCATCAGTAATTACTCAAGAGAAGCGGTTCTTGGAATCAGCTTCGGTCATGAAACATGTAGAACTGTTATGATTTTCAGTATAAATAAAGTCAAGATTTAAAAAAGAAAATTGTAATTCCCTAATGTTGACGGGTTCTTTCTCGTATTCTTTCTGCCTAATTTCTTTATAATGTTCATGATAGTTATTCGTTCTTGTAAAATATGACGTCGCTTCTATTTATCTTCCTGCTTAGTTACTGTTTTTAAACATTGCTGATGAATTTTTCAATTTATTTAGAAAAGAAATAATGAGCAGAATATTGTTTTATTATGTTTTCTGTTTTTTTTTAAATTTGTCAAAAATATGTAAACTTTAGATAAGATACTTGTTATTTTAGTAAAAAGTTATCACTCACGGTGAAATATGTAAACCTCAGATAAGATACTTGTTATTTTAGTGAAAGATTTTCACACACTATGAAATATGTACATGTATATGCATGTTTGTTTGTCTGTGCGTGTGTTTGTGTCAGTTTTTTTTAACGTGAGAATTCGGGTTTATTCACGAATCACGAAATTGTGACACATCGAAACTTGAAACTGTAGCTGCAGAACATTCTTTAAAAGTCTTTTATAGATACAATTTAATGTTGTTTTACTCTGAATTAATTAGAGTTTTCTAAAGAAATAATGTATGAAGGAAAGTCATTGCTGGTTATGCTTTTAGATTATTCATATAAGCGCCTGATCATGTTTAGAAGAAATGTAAAGAACTGAAGCGACACAAAACAGAATGAGAAAGATCTATGACATGAGAAAGAAAAAGACAATAAAGATCTATGACATGAGAAAGAAAAAGACAATGAGAAAGATCTATGACGTGGGAAAAGAATAAGACAATAAGAAAGATCTATGACATGAGAAAGAAAAAGACAATGAGAAAGATCTATGACGTGGAAAAGAAAAAGACAATGAGAAAGATCTATGACGTGGGAAAGAAAAAGACAGTGAGAAAGATCTATGACGTGGGAAAGAAAAAGACAATGAAAAAGATCTATGACATGAGAAAGAAAAAGACAATGAGAAAGATCTATGACGTGGGAAAGAAAAAGACAATGAGAAAGATCTATGACGTGGGAAAGAAAAAGACAATGAGAAAGATCTATGACGTGGGAAAGAAAAAGACAATGAGAAAGATCTATGACGTGGAAAAGAAAAAGACAGTGAGAAAGATCTATGACGTGGGAAAAGAATACGACAATGAGAAAGATCTATGACATGAGAAAGAAAAAGACAATGAGAAAGATCTATGACATGAGAAAGAAAAAGACAATGAGATAGATCTATGACGTGGGAAAGAAAAAGACAATGAGAAAGATCTATGACGTAGGAAAGAAAAAGACAATGAGAAAGATCTATGACGTGGGAAAGAAAAGACAATGAGAAAGATCTATGACGTGGGAAAGAAAAAGACAATGACAAAGATCTATGACGTGGGAAAGAAAAAGACAATGACAAAGATCTATGACGTGGGAAAGAAAAAGACAATGAGAACGATCTATGACGTGGGAAAGAAAAAGATAATGAGAAAGATCTCTGACGTGGGAAATAAAACCAAAATGATAAAGATCTATGACATGAGAAAGAAAAAGACAATGAGAAAGATTTATAACGTGGGAAAAGAATAAGACAATGCCAAAGATCTATGACGCTGGAGAGAAAAAGACAATGAGAAAGATCTATGACGTAGGAAAGAATAAGACAACGAGAAATCAAAATTCTAATGTGCTCCTGCATCATATAACAAATAAAAAGATGAATTTCAAAAGAAATTTAGAAAAATTAATCTAAAGCTAACCTTCTTTTTTCAGTTCAATCTGAAACATTTGTATCCTGCTGCAGACACAGAATGTAACTGATTATTTTCTTTTCTAAATAGATGGTAGATATTCATTAGAGTGAGACTGTGAGAATATTTTCTTTACGTATATGTAGTTACTTTCTACAAATTGGAAACAACGAGACTTTCGCAGATAAACTAACAGAACACTATGGCTAGAACTCGAAAAAAAAATCACATACAAATCATTTTTAGACGTTTGAGAAAGAATAATGAATATTACCGGGGACTCAAACTACGCCCTCCGGTAGGACAAGCAACTGCCTAGCCACGAGAGAACAGCGCATTAATCAACTTATTACAGTGACTCAAACATTCATCACGTTTTTCTAAATCCTAACTTCGGTCAAGGTTCCCGTCTTTATACGCTGTACTGGTACCTATAACGTCGTGCTGACCTTATGTGTTGCGTCCATCTGAAAATCTACGTATCTATTTTTAGGCAATGAACCACCAGATCAGTGATCACCTGAAGGAAATATGGCGGACAGCAAAGATGACGTTGGCGTTCTCCTGAGGCACTATTGGAAGAAATGGTTCAGTGCCTCCGCCTGCAATACTTGCAGCGTGGAAGGGTAAGGGAAAGTTGATGACATCGCTGTCGGGAAGTGGTTCCAAAGGTTCAGACCTGGAGACATCGACATCAAAGACAAGACCAGATCGGAACCCCCATCAACCACCAATGATGACGCCCTGCCCCAGTGCTGATGAAGACAGCCTCACTACCCGATCTCGGCGCTAATCAGTCCAGCTGGGCATTTCTCACAGCACTATAATCTCAATTTAGTACCACACAATAATTAGTGTATAATTAAATTATAATTAAATAATAAAGCTGTTCCTACTTTTTTACTAGTATACACATTATAATCTAAATTCGCATGAGCACTGCTTCAGCAGCAGTCAGTCTGGAAATGTCCCCCACCAGCTCAGTCACCAGCGAGGGCAGAGACGTGTTGACATCTGAGACCTACTGTCGGCAAATTCTCACATGACAAAAGGTTTCCCCGCCGTATCTTCACTGGGGATGAAAAGTAGATTCTCTGGCGGTGCGTCAACGCACGTCTCCCAGTGTCTCTAGCCGGGCCGGGTGGCAGAAGCGGTTGTCCGACGAGGCTGGTTCGATGAGAAGGTTGTGCTTTGCATCTGAGGGAACTTGAGGGCTAATTGCACTGGGAGTTGGCTCCATTTCGTAGTTCCGTAGTACGGGGATCTGTGTGCTGAGCAAATGAAGCAGCTGCATGATGTTCTGCGCACACCACACCCAGCACTCAACAACAACAACAAGAGGCTACATCTCCAGCACGACAACGCGCCAGCGCATACGACACCCAGCACTCATCAACAACAAGAAGAGGCTACTTCTCCAGCATGACACCGCGCACATTCAACGCAGTCCGTGGACAACTCACGGAGTTGGAGGGAATCGAGATCTTGCCTGATCCACAGCCAGTCCCGTTCTTGCGCCCTCTGACTACAGCACAATGGTTCACATCATTCAAGGGTGGAAATTCTGTTCACTGAAACGAGTTGAACCCGTGTGAACCATTTCTTAGTTTCGAAGTCTTCAGAGTAGTATTACAAATGATTCCTCGGTTGGACTGAGCACAGATAGAAAACTATTGAAAGTTGTGGACTGTACTTTGAAGAGTGAAACTACTCGTTATTAACCTTGGGTACCAACGGGACACTATTAATATATATTATGTTTCATGGCTTTGTACGGTGGTGAAACAAGGAGTCTACAATGTCAGGGAAATCTGAGATACAGTGAAGATACACTGCTGACAGATAAGAAAAAAAGAGAATGTCATTAAAAGTGAGAACCCAAGTTTTAACTTTCTCTGTTCAGCTCAACTAATAACAATGATGGCATTCAAACAGCAGACCTCAATGAAATAACTCTTGTTTTAACAGCTGACTTCCATAAACTGTTTATTGTTTCATTATCTGACCTTTGTAAAACTGAGTCTTGTTTTAAACAGCTGATTTCTATAACAACATTTTCTTGAAACTGACGTCTATAGCACGGAACACCATTACGACACACTCGTATATTGCTCGAATGTTCAGACATTTAAACACAAAGTTTATTTTCAGAACCCTACATCTTCACATGTTCATTTTTAAGCGTAACGTAGAATTTCTATTAATCACATTCTTACATTTTCGTGATTTAAGCACTAAATCGTACATTGTCAGCCTCTTCTGTAATGGTCGGTTTACTTTCAAGGCCAAAGAGCACATGTGCTAGACAAAAAATGTTAAATAAATTAACCAGCTTCTCTAGCACAAAAACAGTTTCAAATCTTGCTTGAGGAAAAATAAACATAAAGCTCTGTTTCCAACTGAGAACATTCACACAAATGCTGTACACAGCAATCTACTCTTTTGCTGTTTACGTGAATGACCTCCCATTACATAATAAGCATCTTAAGGTGATCTGTTTGCTGACGACTCGTAGTCTGTACTAAATACTGAGACTGTGCATATATTCTTCTTCTTCTTCTTCTTTCTTCTTCTTCTTCAACTTTCTGAGGTATTAAAACTCATTGCTGCAGACAAAGTTCGCCTCCATTCCTCTCTGTTTCTAATCGTCTCTCTGCATTTCGTAACACAATTTCCTTTGTATTTTCTTCTACATTCTCTTTCCATCTCTGTCTGCCACTTGATCTTGTTTCCTTTATCTTTTGTATATACATTATTTTCGTTTGTCTATTCACTTCCATTCTTTCCATAAATGCCCAGCCAGCGTAATCTGTTTCGTTGTAAGTAATTTATAATCAGATGTGATTTAAATAAGCTGTTAAGGTCAGCCCTTTGTAGCCCAAATATTTTTTCTTAGGATCTTGTTCTCAAAGACATGCAATTGTTGTTTATCTTTCTTTGTTGTTCTCAGAGTTTCTCATCCAACCATGACACCTGACCTTTTATGTTGTTTTTGATTATTATGTTGTACTTTGAGACATGATTTTAGATTTTAACATGTGTTGTAAGGCATAATATATTTTGGTCCATCTCTATACTTTACATTTAATTTCCAAGGTTACTATACTGTAGATGCTGAAAGTTTCGCCTAGATATTTATCAGCTAATGTTTTCCTGATGGTCATATCTCCAAGATTTTTATAATGTGCAGGCATACATAGTCATAAAATAAGAAACGGTTAATTAAATTGATCAATAACAATGGCATGCAGATACTCCTTACAAGACATAAACAAAAAACTCATAAGAAACAACTTTCCTCATCTTTTTTGCTGGAACTTCAGTGATACAAAATTTTATTCACCATAAAACTATATGCCTCAATTGTAAGTCTTATAGAAACACTTCATTTGACAGCAAACCATCCTCTTTCACTTTAGGACAGGCCACTGTAGACTACTGAGCCACCTGCATCGAATCAAAATGTCTCAAACAGACGAATTTCCATGTGGCAGTGGAGTCCAGACTCCAGAACATATCATACAAGAGTGCCCAAAACATGCAGACCCGAGACGTGAGACATGGCCAGAGGACACAAGCTTGGGGCAAAAGCTTTGGGGCTCCTATCAGAATCTGGAGAGGACTGCGCGCTTTGCAGTGTCGACAGGGATACGGATCTGAAGTAACCAACAACCTCGAATGCAGAATAAGACTTGATTTGAAACTCTCTCGTACAGTGGATAACACACTAACACCGCTGACAGGTAATCGACTAGCTGAAGTTAAGCCTTTTATCGACCAAGACACAATGAAGCCAAATTATATATCATATATGCAAAAATATTTGTTCTACTGCTCCACAGTATAACATGGTTGATCCATCTAAAAAAAACACGTATGACACACTTATTTCAATAAAGCTACTTAACAACAAAGAACAAGTTCAGACTACAGACCAGCATAAACATCTGAGAATCTTACATCAGCACAAGAAAGAAACGATTCATTTTCGTCAGCGCATATTAGTTCATAGAATTTTGTAGCAGAATGCTCCTCCCTTCTCAGTGTAAGGCAGTAATATGATTATACACTGTTATTACTGCTGTATGTGAATTATTCTCATCATATTCTCTAGCAGAATAAAGAAGTCGATATTGACGTACCAGAATATATTCACTTTAGATGAAACAAGCGGAAGCTCTCGTGAGGACGAATTAGTAATTTGTATGAAATATACTTGATCCATACGATGACGACACGTCGACACATGTATACTTTTCTTTAATATCCCTAATGACTGGTACGTGCAAAACATTAGAACTAGGACACATAATAAAGATTTTTTTCAAAATTATAACCTTGATGATCTATAGTCAAGAAAGCAGTATTCTGGAACATGTAAAATATCGTTGTGAAACTTTAATGAGAATTATTTGATATTTGTGACATATATTTAAAGTTAACATCTGCAACTTAACTATTATAGCTAGCGATTCAAATTTAATACGTGTGAGACATATACTAAAGATACAAGTACGTAGATAAATGAAAGTAAAAATAATAATAAAATGATAGAAATATAAAAGAAAATAAAAACAAAGAGAAAATTACAATAAATTTTTCAACAGGGGAAATATAAACAAAACAGCAACAGTCAGTTACAGCCAATATTCACTACCTGATGTTGATAGTTCTACATTGAATTTTTACATCGTGTTTCGAATATTGTCTCTTTTAAAGAAGCAACAGTGTGTCTAAATCCCGAAACACAACTTTACTTGCAAATATAACAGAACAATATGAAATAAGTTCATTCACGTATTGAAAAACAGAACGGTTTTTGGAAATTAATATCCTATCCTGTTAGATATTACAGGCAATATAAGGCTGTAAGTTCGAACACGTTTAATAATGCTATTCATTTGCAACAGTATAAGCACGTATCAAGCTTTTGATACGTTTTAGACTGATAATACTTAATATTCTTTCAATATAGTGAAACGGACAGCAAGTTTGTCCTAGCCAGCTACTGGTCACGTAAAGTATTTACAAATAGGACACAATAACCAAGATTCAAAATTCAGAAAAATCTTTATTTAATTTTAAAAAACAAACCTTTTCTTTTAACCTAACATATATCACACTTAGTTTAACTAAATCTGACGTGTAAGTTATACACTTCAGTATTTGTAATGCCATTTTTCGCTTTTTGAGAAAGCATTGAAATAGTTTTTTATTGTCTTCTCAAAAGATGTAATGTAATAAAAGCTGTGAAATCCATAAGAGAAAAATAAAATTATGATGAACGGAAACATATCAAGACATCTTGATGTGCCACATACAAAAGTGCAAACTACGTTCTCTGCACAAGATGTGACAAACATATTTATTAGTGACAGTTTACGGATAGTTTTTCAGTGGATAGTTTATGTTGTAATAAATCAGCTAGTGTGCATTTTCGGCACCGTGGCAAATATAATTAATATCATCTGTTTTGCCAAGCAAGGATTCAAGGATACAGTGAACATCAGTTTATTAGGTAATATAATGTGCATTAAATAATAACTTTAATATCCTCTTATTGTTAGTGCCAACTGCAAGCTTAAGTAGAGTTAATAATGAAATATTACCTTCTCACTAATCGAAAGTGATAACTGTAACAGAGAGGATAAATTATCCAGCATTTGCCGAAGCTGAGTCATATATTCTCGTAACGTTCTTAGAAACCAAATTATTTACCTTGGCAACAAGATGTCTCCGACTGGTGGTGCAGTCTGCCAATACATCTTTATCTAACTGTACTATGTATCATGACCCAGCCTACGTCTATGAATTAAAATCTCAGGAATAACAAATAACTACAAGATGTCATTTCGATTCCAAAGAAAAATATTTTATAAAAGCTGTCGTGTAACAAAAGAAGTTATACTTAGGCAATGACTTGGAATTTATTTTTGCATTTATCAGATGTTATCACGTTTCCAGTTGTGACATAGCATTTGATCTCAAACATTTCATGAATTAAACTCACTAACTTTAAATTTCGCTAAAGTAAATTCGAAGGTCTTGGGCTGACCTGACTTCTCCTACTCTTCATGTCCACCATTTCTGTTCTGGTATTTGCCATCTTCAGCAATGAATAATTTTTCACATAATCTATTCATTCTTAATGTCATATGAAATTATTGAAAGACTGCACTGAAAGTTGTCTCAACATTCTATTTTCTTATCCCTTTTGTTACAAGTTATCATTTGTTATTCAAAGTGACATTTTTAGGCTTTTGGTTGTCACGCGGTTGTTATCTAAACTGCCTGGAACAGAGTTAAAGAAAAATGTTTCTCACAAATTGTACCACTTCGGAGAATACATCGATTACAAACCTGTAACCAAGGAAAACGAACCTTTATCAGGGATAACTGTGAAGATAGTAACTGTGTTAAAATAGCAACAGATAACTTACCATAACACTATGTCCTACGTCTAACAGTAACTTTATTTTTCAAGAACAATTATCATGATTGTATTTGTTTATAAAAATGTTTACAGGCCTGGCTATATCTGATCTCGGGTGCCTGTTGTCGTTGATATGGGTCAACATCTCCTTCATCCCAACATTCGAAGAATTAGATCTGCCTTTCGTGCCTCTAGACATTCAGTACCTGACAGGCTCCTGGCCTCATGCAACCTTCACCCGTGTGTCCAGCTGGATCACTGCTCTGATTACCCTGGAGAGATGTTTATGTATTACAGTGCCGTTAAAGGTGAGCATTTTCTTTTGTCAACAAAATTTGTAAGACATTTATTTCTCAGCAATAACTGAAGATTCCTTTTACATATTCTTAAAGGCCAAAGCTGTATGTGGAAACCTGGAGGTGGACGACATCTAAATCAACTAATTTCTGTCAAATTACACACAGCGTTCGACAATTAAGTAATGAGACTAATTACGTAAAAATAAAATAAACAATAGTTGAAGATATAACCTGTATTTTACTCAAAGCAAGCCCTTTGTACATTGATGCAGCGAGTGGCACGATCTAACAAACAAGTGAACGACCTTTGCAGTTCTTCGATGTTACGGCCCTGTGGATATCATTAGTATCATCAAAGAAGCGTCCTTTCAAAAGTAACTTTAATTTTGGAAATAGAAAATAATCACAGGGATACATATATAGGGAATGGGGTGGATGGTTGAGAACACACACTTGTTTTTTGGGCCAAAATTTCCTGTACAGCTACCGCCCAGTGAGCTGGTGCATTATCATGAGGAAGGAAAAAAAATGCTAGGTGTTGAATACTCGGGTCAGACTCGGAGAATCCTTTTCAACACGCACTTCAAAATACTTAAATAAACTGTGGCAGCGGCAGTCTGTCAGTCTGGAATACATTCTTTGGGAATAACGTCTTTGCTGTTGTAGAAGCACGCAAACAATGTCTTCATTTTCGACTTTTGAATACGAGTTTTGTTGCCTTTTGGTGATGATGATGACCTCCACCAGGCACTTTGGCGTTTAGTTATGGGATCATAGCGGAAAATCCATGTTTCATCCTCTGCAACATTCAAATTTAAGAAATGTTTATTTTCTGCACCAAGTTTTGATGATGCCGTTTGCGTATTCAACGCGCTGATGTTTTTGGTCATCAGACAACGAATGTGGTAGAAACCAGCAAGCAACTTTTTTCGTGCCCAAAGCTACCACTAAAATTTTAAGAATGGCCTCTCGGTTAACATCAAATTCGTATGCTATCATCCTCACAGTCAAACAACGATCTTCGTGTATCCGTTTTCTGACTTTTCCCGTTATTTTCTCATTACGAACAGAAATTGGACGCCCATGTCTAGTTGCATTTGCAATCGTTTCCACACCACTTTTGAATCGTGAATACCACCTGACTATCTGTGCACGAGATAAACAATTATCTCCATAAACTTTACACATGAATTCAATTGTCGCAATGGCACTTTTTCCGAGTTTTAAACAGAATTTAATGTTAGCTTTTTGCTCCGTTCTTATTACGTAACAATGCACCTCTGACTAGGTCAACAAAATGGCGGCTTGTTTGTCGTCTGCTTATCAGGCAACGATGGAATGTTGTGAGATCATAGATGAAGGTTGCCTCTTTCGATTCCATGCTTTGCTTCATAGATGACATTTGTGTCTTGGCCATAATAAAATCAACCTCATTACTTAACTGTCTAACCTTGTATATACGAAAAAGAGTGATAGTTATAAAGGTGAAATGATTTTATTTTTGCAAATTTTAAAACAAAAATTTACATACTCGTACTTTGAAAAAAAAAAGAATTTAAATATTTAATATAAATATTTTGTCTATATCTTATATTTGGCGGGCCGCTGGATACACCTCTGGGACTGCTTTTTGAGCAATACGTGTAGATCTTACTTTCATCTTTTAGAACATTCTCTATTCTGGTCTTCTAAAGTGTCATAACGGACCTGGAAGTGATAAAAAGTGCTTAGCGTTTATAAAATTGTTGTTAATTAGTGCTAACTTTCTAGCTTTTTTTGTGTTGACTTCAGTGGTGAAAGAACCGACGTATCAGTTTAAATGTTTGTTTATTAGTGGAGGCAGCTACCAGTAATTGCTACGTTAAGACGACATGAACAATGAGCATATTTGGGTTTCAAGTTGTAAAGTCTTGAGGACAGCATTTCTAGAACTTTTTATATTGGAGACAGGATTTCTATATTTGTGATTCTTGAAGAATAGTTCTAGGGTTGTGAATCTTGAAGACAGCATTTCCAGATTTATGGGTCAGGAAGATAGCATTTCGAGAGTTGTGAGTCTTAAAGATAGTATTCGAAGAGTTTCCTTTCATATCCGTGTAAAGCAAATGCAAGCAGAAAAATTACATTAGACAGAATTAGCAAACGATTAAAGGAGGATTACTGGCTACCTGAGTTCTACCTTGTCTGTCTTATCTGCTAGAGTCTCCGAAAGAAACTTTGTAAAGATGTGCAAAAATATGGCCCCTACCTCTGCTTGCATTACTGATTAACTATTCTGTTTCCAGTCGCTATAGGCCTTTCTTCACAAAGGGGAAACTATCAGAGTTCCAGAAACATGCGCCAGTTAGACTTTCCTCACAACCCCCTACCCACATTCGGCCTGTTACCTGAAGCTAGATCTCTCTCTCTCTCTCTGAACCTTAAGTGCCCAGGGCACATGGGGCTTCCGCAAGGGTTTTCCACAAATGCCTGTCTTTCGCCTTTTTTTCTGCTCTTGCCCAGGTAAGTCACCTGAAGCTAGATGGTATCAGGATTTTATTATCGTGTAGTTGTAATTCTACCACTGTCAGTTTCAGTAATTAAGTATACATAGTGATATCAAAATTCCTAATAATCTGTCTTGTCTCCTTCCTCATATATCTTTCAGTGTTGATGGGACAAATAGACGTCTTGATAGGCCTCAACGATTTTCTTTATATAATGGGATATTTAATGCTTCTGTAATTTCCTCTCTCCATCTCCTATTTGGGCAGCCTCTTCCTCTGTTACCTACAAATCTTAGTGTGAATGTTGCTTGTGATGTACTGTCTGGTGGTAACTGTGTAACATGGCCAAATCATTTGATTTGCTGTTTCTGGATATAGTGTAATACTAGTGTTACTCCATCCTCTGTCCTGATGGTGTCATTTCTTATTTGATCTCTTCTTGTCCCATTTAGTATTCTCCTTAAGCATGTTATTTCTGTCGTGATGATTTTTCTTTTGTTCTTGGCTGTTATTGTCCATGTTTGACATTGATAGCATAGAGTTAGGAGGAAAACTGTGTTGTACAGTGCCCTTTTTGTTTCAGCTGTGGTGTATGTGTTTTTCAATAAAGGATTCATTTGTCCAATGACCTAATTTGCTTTATTGCATCTGTTCTCGATCTAATGTCAATTTTCCTTGAGCACGATATTATGCTCTCTGTGTATTTGAAATGTTTCGCCTGTTTCAAGGGCTGGTTGTCTAGGAAGATCTTTGTGTTGGATTTCTTTTTTCGCTATGATCATGACTTCTGTTTTTTTTCGGCAGCGATCTTCATGTTTTGCCTTACACATGGCCTTGCTAACTTATCCATGTTTTGCTGTAGGAATTTTTCTGACATGGCTATAAGTTCTTGGTCGTCAGCAAAAAGGAGTTCGTTTATGGTCCTACTATTGGGCACGTCTTCTGGAAGGTTTTGTTGGTTTATCAGCATTCTTTCTTGGGAAGGACTGTTCGGCAGCTTTGTTGTGGAGTTTTTTCTATGCATGTTAGCTTCCTTGCAGATGTTGTCAATGTATAGTATGTATAATAAGGGAGGTAGTGCACAGCCATGCTTCACTCCAGATTATATGATGAATGGTTCAGAGTTTTCCGCATTTCTTCGAACTGTTTTCATATGTTTCTGCATAGGTTGATTGGGTGTGTACTAATTCCATAATGCTGTAAGATTTCCCATAGTTTATATCTATCTACTCTATCAAATGCTTTTTCTTGATCTATGCAAGCTATGTGCAGTATCTAATTGTGTTCAACCGATTTTTCTGTTAGCTGCCTTCTATTTTTTTCTAAATCCCATCTCAGTTTCATTTAATTGTGGTTCAATCAGTCGTTGCAGTCTGTTATCTAGGATTTCGCAGAACATTTTTCCAGTATGGCTTAGCAATGAGATGCCTCTATATTGGTTGCAGTCCCTTTTACTGCCATCTTTCTTCCATACTGGAATAATTATAGCGCGTTTCTCCATTCCTGTGACGTTTTTTTGTTTTCCCATACCAAGTTATAGAGCCTGTAAAACCAAGCTATTTCATCTTCTTTCGCACATTGGGTATTCCATCACATCCTAGTGCTTTGTTCATTAGGGCTTTTCTGATGTCTGGTTCCAGTTCTATGGGGTCAGCTGTGTTGTTATCATGAGTTTGGCTTGCCTCGCATGATATTTTATTTAACCTGTCAAAGTACTGTCTCCATCGCTGTACTACAGTCTCGGGTTTGTACATTGGATCACCATTACCATAGTTCACAAGCTCATGAGTCGATGTGCTCTGCTCGCTTTTTCATCCCACTGATCTTTTTATAAAAGGTTTTCGTAGCTTCTTTGTGATTGTTGTTTTAATATTCCGCTGTATTCCTGCCATGATTTTACCTTTTTTTTTTGCTTCTTATAGTGTCTACTTACAATTCGATATTCAACGTAGTCTAGATCATCTTTACTTCTCATCCATTCTTTATATTTACTTTTCCTTTACAGCCTTTTTCACCCCTCATTCCACCATGTTGTTATTTTCATTTCTCTACCTCCTTTTTTCATAGTATCACATGTTTCCTCTGCTGCATGCAAAAAGCTGGTTTGAACAAAACCCATTCCTCTTCCACTGATTTTGTTTCTGTTGGTAAATTTATGAACAATTCTCCTATTGTCTTCTCTTATTCTTCTATCACATTCTCTTTCATGAGCTGGCTTAGTTTTATTGTCTCACTTTTCGTCTTGGGAGTTCTTGGCGTTTCATGTGTGCTCTGATGACTGGTACTACTGCTTTGTGGTCTGTGCTTGAACTCAGGTTGGGTATTTCTCTTGCACAATGACCGAACTTTTCTTGTTCTTCCTTGCTAGCATGAAATACATTTTTCTTCTTTATGTCACATCTTTCCATTTGTACTAGGTATATATTTGAGACTATCTGTGTTTAAAGAATGTGTTTGTGATAAAAGATCACGCTGGCTGCACAGGTCTAAGGGTCTGTTACTATTTTCATTTCTAACGCACTGCTGGTCACCGAAGCACCCATGTGGACCTTCTACATCAGCTCTACTAGATCCCAGTAGTGCATTGAAGTCCCACATGATTATAACTCTTTACTTATGTTGTTTAGTGTATCATGGAGGTTGTCAAAGCAACTATTCACATTCTTTCTCCATGTCTGGTGCATTACAAGGAGCATATGTTTAGGCATATGTTGTGGTCTCCTCATTTTATTTTATTTGGACAGTTATTCTTTCTGATATATATTTTGTTTCCAAGATTTTGCCAGAGGTGTTTGGTTCTATGATCATTCCGACACCCTGGATTGGTCTTTCTTGCTCATTCCGACACCCTGGCTTGCTCTTTCTTGCTCATTCCAACACACTGGCTTGCTCTTTCTTGCTCATTCCGACACACTGGCTTGCTCTTTCCTGCTCATTTCCTCACCTTGTTTTGCTCTTTCTTGTTCATTCCGAACCACTGTTTAGCTCTTTCTTGCTTATTCCGACACCGTGGTTTGTTCTATGATCATTCCGTCAGTCTGTTTTGTTGTATGCTCCTTCTGACACCCTGTTTTGTTGTATGCTCCTTCTGACACCCTGTTTTGTTGTATGCTCGTTCTGACATCCTGTTTTGTTGTATGCTACTTTTGACACCCTGTTTTGTTGTATGCTCCTTCTGACACCCTGTTTTGTTGTATGCTACTTTTGACACCCTGTTTTGTTGTATGCTCCTTCTAACACCCTGTTTTGTTGTATGCTCCTTCTGACACCCTGTTTTGTTGTATGCTCCTTCTGACATCCTGTTTTTATCTATGATCATTCTAACACCCTGTTTTGTCGTATGCTCCTTCTGACACCCTGTTTTGCTCTTTTTTGCACACTCACTCCAGAGTAGAGAAATAAATAATTCTTTATATTCTTGGTCTTTGGTGTCTGCATCTTTCACTATCTTTATTTTTCTCCTTTTCATTTCCTCCAATAATTCTACCCTTTTATCATTTATGCCAAATATTTTTATAGTACGTACTTTAGGAATCGTTTTTCTTTCTCTTTGAAGTTTAACTTTTCCGGATCGTTTTCCGTTTATTTCAGATAAAAGTCCGTGAATCCTAAAAATATGTCACTAAAATAACTTTATTTTATTTAGGTGAAGACACTTATCACATCAAAGAGAGTTGCTGTCAGTATTCTTATCATCTTCATCAGTCTCTGGGCCAGCGTCTCTCCTTTTTATATTGTCAACACACTGGGACTGAAATTTATTCCATCCAGAAATCGAACAGTTCTGGGGCTCATTTTTACAGAAGATAGAGACCAGATCGAGAAAATATTCACTGTGAACAACATTTTTATCCCATTCAGTGCTTTTTTTGCAGTCATGATCTGTACGACAGTCCTAGTGATCAATCTAAAGACGCAGTCAAAATGGAGGACTCAGTCATCAGTTTCAGGGAAGGTTGCCAACACAATTGACAGAGATCAGAAACTGAAGAAAATGATTGTGGTTGTTGCTGCTCTTTTCATAGCAAGTTATTTCCCGTTGTGTATAATTATCATAGTTTTGCTTCTTGTGCCAGAGTTTTCAATTGACGGTATCTACATAAATATGTTAATTGTAGTTTCTTCTTTCAGTTTCCTCCTAGAATCTATAAACTCGTCCATGAATATTTTCATCTATTACCACATGAGCAGTCGGTACAGGGCTGTGTTTCATAAAGTAATTTTATGCGTGGAGTAAAATTTGTTGCAAGCCTCTGTTGAACAGCAACAAACAACTTAATTTACAGAAGTATATGATATACAGGTGTCAGAAATATATCAGATAAATATACCAATCCGTATAAATTATTATTTTAATACTCTGACTTGTTCAAATGCTACGGTAAGGTCATCAAGAACACATCAAGGACAGAATGTAACAGAACAGGGTGAGATCAGTAAAGATCGAATTTTGTAGTACAAGGGATATAATCAGTTGTAAAGGTAAGGGTAGTTAGTTCAGTCCTTTGGTTAAATATTAATTTTTTTAGTCAGGTCACGTTGCACGTGAGAAGAAAGTTAGCATCAGCAGGGAGTCTTGACCAGTATGTAAAGTTTGACGTGGGATTTGCAGTAGACTGTCTGTTCAAACAGAAGACAAATAGTAGTCACAGGCGGGTATCTTGAGGGGATGTTTGTTTAAGGTTCTCATAGAGATAAGGAATAAAGAGTCTGGGGATATTAAATTTTAGGGTAGATTTTTAGGAAGGATGAGTAAAGTTCAAGGTGGGGGGGGGGGGGTAACCGGCTAATTTTTGTCAAGGATTATTCTTGTGAGAGTTTTTGTAGCAGTCAGTAGCAGTTTTAAGTGAGATCGATCGTGTCTTTGTTCGGTTGAAATAACGCTTGTGTTGTACTTTTTAGGGCAAAGCTTTCTGTATTATTATGTATGAATTATGTAGCAGCGTCCTTGCTAGGACCAGAGATTATACTGTTTGTGTTTTTCCTAGTCTTGTAAGATGATTTGTTATTCTGGAGATGTTACATGTTCCAGAATTTGTAAGTAGTAATTTCTTGTACCTTCTTTGTGGTAGAATGTTCTTCCTTATGGCATGGACTGAGTGCCCAGGAAGTTTCATGTTACATGTCTTGTCCGTGCCGTATGGTAGCAGTTTTTCTCCATAGTCATTGTCATCATCCTCATCTTCCGCATAAATAAATATCATGTCTATGAGATTTGAACTACACTCTTGGCTGTTCTTAAAAAAGTATGTTACTGTTACGTAGTAAGCTTGCAAAGAATAAAGTATAGTTGTACTATTGTCGTGCAATGGGAAGAAGGAGAGTGGCTGGGTGTGAATGTTCAGAGCATATTGCAGAACACAATTTGAAGACTCTTAGATCAATCTATTAAACTTGTTCCTGAGAGAGTTAACCAACTACCAATTAGTTGTTCCTCTGGAACCCTTTGAGACAACAGTAGCTTCTAACTAAGCTCTAGCAAGGATCCTTCTTCTTCACATATAAAATGGTTTCCTCTTCAGTTAAGTAAGAAGAGAAGGATACGTCTTTAAGATTCCTACACTCATATGCTTGGGATATTACGAATGTATGCCCTGGATATCTTCCTAGATCTATTCTGTCACCTTATGTTGACGTTAGATCACACAGAATTTATCGGCACAGTGAAAACAAATATATAAAATAAGCTGCAACTGCGTTAAAACTTGTTCTAGCAATGAAAATAGATGGAGGTTTGTTACAGTGTTACAGAATGAAAGAAAGAGTGATGAAAGTGGACCGGACAAGAATGACAGAAAGTAAAATGAGTACATATAAATGAAGGACACACAAAAGTACAATATTTCGGCAAAAGTCTTTTTCAAGGATCGCATACAAAAACAAAACAAGGTTCACAGGTGTAGGGAAGTAACTGTATTATTTACGAGTAATTTTGAGACACGGTTGCCAAGTTATGCCGTGGAGACACCTGGGAGATGTGATGGTAGTGTTTATATTTTCCTTGACCTGCTGGTACATCACGTGGTCAACATCACGCATGGATGCCTTTCCTTCCCTGGTTGCAGAAGAAGCCAGGTATGACAGTATAGAAGTATACATTGCAGGACCCGGGGATTCCCTTTTTCTTTCTTTCTTTCTTTTTCTTTCATTATTCTTTCTGGCTTTTTATTTTCTTTCTTTCTTTCTTTCTTCCACGTGCATGTATGTAATACAGGCTTGTACGAAATCATATCAAAACAGAACGTGAGCTAAAAGGCGGGCACACAGTTTTGGCGTTGTTCGTTACAGGAGGGTCAAGGAAGAATGCCTCGGAAAGCGATGGAGACTGGTTGGGTCTGCGTTAGCGTGTAGTTGTCCTTCATCATAGTTTGGATGTAATTTCACTACTTTGTCAAAGATATTGATGTATGTAGTGGTCAGATATCCTCCCTGATTCGTAGTGAAGGCTTAGAGCTACAGTAGAACAATATACTGGCTCCGTCAAATGGAACTTCAATGTTGTGTGATTCAGAAATTCAGTTACAGTTCAGTGTGTGAATTCTCGGAAAGACTGATCTGGTAATGATCAGACTTTCATCACATTGCCTGTTTTCATCTTCAAATTTCGCACATTAAAGGTGTTTGTAGACATTAGACTAGGTTCCCTGTATGTGGGATGTCATACGTGGGCGTACAAAAAGCCTGGGAATGTCTGAATAATGTATAATCACGTCTGCACTGTCACGAGACAGTCACACAGGTATCCCTTTCTACAGTGTTAAGTCAGTATCCCTATACGTTTGTTAGCCGAAGATACGTAAAGCTCAAAGGCTGAAGCGTGGACCATGATACGGTTGTTTGTGTTGTACATGAGCAAAAATGAGGAAAAATGGAGGCGTTAAGCAATTTTATTTGTATTGCTGATTTTGATTCTATAGATTTGTGGGGAGGGGGATGGTTCGCTTGTTCCTGATGCCTGCGTGTTCATGGATGGATAACAGGGTCGTTAATGGAGAAATGTTTTGTTCCACTTCACTATGAACTGTCTTTTGTTGTGTAATGGGGTTCGTCAAGTATATGTAGACATGTAATGGGGTTCATCATGTCTATGTGGGCATGTAATGGGGTTCGTCATGTATATGTGGACATGTAATGGAGTTCATCATGTCTATGTGAATATGTAATGGGATTCGTCATGTCTATGTGAACATGTAATGTTTTTCATCATGTCTATGTGGACATGTAATGGAGTTCGTCATGTCTATGTGGACATGTAATGGGGTTCGTCATGTCTATGTGGACATGTAATGGGGTTCGTCATGTCTTTGTGGACATGTAATGGGCTTAGTCATGTCTATGTGGAGATGTAATGGAGTTCATCATGTCTATGTGGACATGTATAAGTGCTGATGTTAGTTTGTAGGCAGATCTTAGGTGTACCTTAGTTTTAAATATACATCTAATATTGCTCAAACTGTGAATGAAGAAATTGGAAAAACTCAGTACATTTTCTATACATATTTTAAACCATTTTCTGTTATCATTTTATTTAAGTGTAAGTGAAAAGTCAGGGTAAACCTGATTTTAATTAACCTGATCGAAACGTTGAATAATTCTGCTCATTTTGGTTTCCGCAGTAGTTCCATACATACGTTTCCATATGTCAAACCAAGTTGTTGTTTCACCATTTATTCTTACTGCTGCTTGTTGGTCTAGATACAGCAGTGATGTTAATTGTATCAAATGTGTTGGAAATCCCATTTTTTCCATTATTTCCCAAAGTTTCTGGTGTTGTACACAATCAAATGCCTTTGAGTAGTCTATAAAGGATAAATATAGATTCACATTAAACTCTCTGCATTTCTCTATTATTAATCTTAGATTGAATATATGATCTCTTGATTGTCTTCCTTGGCTGAAACCAGCTTGGACCATATTGACTTCTTCTTCTATTGTCTTACGAAGTCTACCCATTATGATTTTTAACAGAATTTTACTGGCATGACTAATCAGGGCAACAGTTCTGTAGTTTGTGCATAATTTCAGGTTACCCTTTTTACCATTCTTTTGGCCAAATACCTGAATGCCATATCTTTTTGCACAGTGCATGATAGATTGTTGCACATTCCTTTCCTCCTGCTTTAATAAATTCAGCTGTTATCTCATCACATCCTGGTGATTTACCATTTTTCAGATTCTTTATTGCCCATAAAACTTCTTCTATTGTCGGTTCGGGTTCTTTCTCTTCCAATAATAATTCACACTGTTGATTTCTGTTTCCACAGTCGGTTGTTTCATACATTCCTTTGCAATATTCCTTCCATCTTTCTAGAATTTCCTCTGTCTCTGTCAAGGTATTCCCCATCTCATCACAAATTACATTTAGCTTAGGTGTGACATTTCTGGTCAATGTCTTCATTTCTTTAAACATTTCACTATCTCTTCCACACTTCTGATGTTCTTCTATTCTTTCACAACAATCTTGTATGTATTGTTTTTTGTCTTTTCTTATGTTTCTTCGTACTTCTTTTGTTAAAGTTTTATATTTCTCTTTGTTGTTGTTTGTCACTTTCCATTGCGTCTTCATTTCTCTACGTTGTTTTATCAGTTCTAGTTTACCTGCTGTAATCCATCCATTCTTTTGTGTTTTCTTTACTGGAACCAAGTCTTTAGCTGTTGTTATTAAGATATCTTTGGCGTGCGTAGCCAATTCATCTGGTGTCATCTCCTCCTGTACAGCCATCAGGATTTCGAAACGGTTCTTCACTTCTATACCGTATTGTTCTGGTAAATTTGTAAGATCAAAGCGGATGGGTCTTTATCCCGTAACTGTCTTTTTTATCTTTATCTTCTTCTTGTCTGGCTAGCTTCTTCAAATGTATCGTCTGGACTACAAGATAACACTGTTAGCTTATGGCACAATAAATTATCCCAGCCGTTACAGTCTCACCTGGCCACACGATGACCTAGTTACAATGAGGAATCGTTCGCGTAGTCACGTGCTTGGCCAGTATTAGACAAAGAGATATATAACGTTGTAACATTGTGGTAAATATTTAATAAATTACACATATTTTTAAATTTTCACATATTTCACCACAAGCACAAACACAAGTGAAATCCAGTGCTATCCATTTCATGTCACAAACTTATAAAATGACACTTGTAAAAATTCAAATGTAGGATCTAAAATAAATACGCCCAATCACAACACGAGAACATGGAGGGAGAGAGAGATGGAGGGGAGAGAGAGAGAGAGAGAGAGCGATAAAGTGAGAGAGAGAGAGAAAGAAGTAGAGAGAGAGGGAGAGGGGGGAGAGAGAACTATGTCTCCCAGGCTTCTGTTTTTGTATAAGAGTGAAGGACCGGCGGTCAATGTTTCTGTCTGCCAGTGTGCTTTATTTTTCTTGGATATGTTACCACCTCGTCAGCTACAGAGAGATACCAATAAACCACAATCTTTCGACTAGTAACTAGGCACTGAAGACTTTAAGGCACCTCTATCGCCTCAAAATATCACAGATTTAAAAAACGTGTCCCTGTAGCTTTGGGATCTAGACACCAGAACATTCTACTAACTTGTCCAACCCACTGATACCTCCGAGTATAGACCTTGCCTCAGGGAAAGGACCTGAAAGAAGACCTGTCAGGCTCACGTTTAGCTAGAGAAGACGGCACACAAGGTTGCAGATTTAGAATGAGCAAACTTCCTCTAACACTGAAGAAGAAGAATACCGCCACTAATATGAATGATAAGAAGCCTGCCTTTTCAATGTTCATCATCAAGCATTGTAGTTTTATCATCATCTGGAGTCATCATTAAAGATGCCTAAAGAATGCTTTTCATGTCTAGTTCGTCTATTATAAGTTTTCTGTCAAGTGTTTAACAGACAGGAAAGGTGTTGTCATTGTCAAGATGTGACACTGTTATCTACATTACTGCATACTTAATTTTGACACATTTTTTTTCATCACGCTACAGCAAAGAAATAGAGAGTGAGCCGTCGCACTTGGACCGTCGAAGAAAGAGCTCTTTTCCTAGTTCAGAACTAATGGGGAGTAGCTGTTTTTCTACTAGGTATTTGCAAGAGGTAGCGGGTGACGAATGTTCAGGGTTAGGCATCTTTGACCTGGGAAGTCCAGTGACTCTGATATGGACGAATATCTGCTGCATGGCATGTTTAAGTTAGCTGGACTTACCATTCGACCATGTAAAAGTTCGGTACCTGACACGAGGTTGGCCTCAGGCAAGTGTTACCCGCGTCACAAGCTCTATCACTACCTTTATCACATTGGGGAGATATCTTTGTATCACTACGCCACTGATGTTTCTTGTTGTAAATTCCCAACCGTGTTCTCTCTTGCTTTTTCCTCTTTCATTCTTTCTTCCCTCTTTTATTTTATCTTTCTAGCATCATTTATTTCTGTATTTCTTTTTCTTTTTTACCATTTGTTTGCTTACCTCTATCATTTCTTTGGTTTTCTGGTTTTTGAAATCTGTATTTTATCTTATATTTCAGTGTTTGCATCATATTCCCTTCTCCTTTCAATGTTTAATAGTGTGTTTGTGATATAAATGGAGTTATAGCAAAATCGATAATTAGTACTAAACGGTAAGCTGAATTATTCCACGAAGATATATTGTGAAACAGTCGTTTACTTTCTTCATTTTAAGCTGCTATTGATTACTCTTCTCCCTTTCACTGTTCCCAGTCAATGTGTGTGCTCTTTTACGGCGCCTTTTAGGCCAGGAAGCTTTTCAAAATCTCTTTTACACCTTCTTTTATTTATTCTGTGAATGGTCCTGCATTATCACATGCTCTAATTTTATTTATTTTTTTATTTTTACACGAACTGCTAAAACAATTTCCTTTTGTCTTTTCCTTCATTTTTTTTTGGTTCTATAGCTTCTCTCCATTTCTTTTTCTGGCAATACATAAAGGCTGCATTTTTCTTGTCATCCAAGAGTCATAAAAACTGTTTATTACACAAGCAGCACGAGAAACACTCGACAGAATCACTAGACTAGATTGCAACACATAATACATAAACCGATTAGATGCAATTATATCCAACACATAATAATTGCTCAACATATTACTAATCCAATTGATTACTCTTTTACCAAGTTCTACCATCTAACTAGTAACTAAAATATGTCATCTCATGTGAGTCAACCAACCTTCATAGCTATATTCTTTATTGCTTACGCAACTGTCTTCCTAGTCCATAACATGTTATTCATATCTACTCTATGGAACTATATGTGGTCTACATGATTCAATACTTGAATTCTTGGTGCAAAACACAAAAATGTAAATGCACCAACACATTGATGAACCACACATAATCAAATCAAATTGTGAGTTACAAAGTCAATCCTCACAGCTACAACATGGTGACAACAAACTGATGATTCATCAGTATGAATCATGAGCTGACTCTTGTGTTATGAGAGCAAGCACAACACACGTAATTAACATTTATGAAACTCACAATGATTGAAAAGATGAAGGACACGATAAACTAATGCAATGCAATAGCAAAAAATGCATGACTAAAGAAAATTGGCGTAATAATCAATGAAAATGGTAAAGTATGAGAACTACACAAAATAAGAGTCATAGTGTTCACAACTTACTTCCACCCGACCCATATATCAGGGCTTCTACATCATTCTAACGTCTTCTACTTAATCTAAGCTACCTAAAAACTTATCTATCAGGATTTTAAACTCTGCTGCTGATTTTCACTTAATTAACACCACAGTTATTTCGCCCACCAATTATTTACACTCACAAAACATCTGCGACTTACAATAAATTACATTACTGAGCGTGGCACGGAAATAAACTCACAACATAACGCGTCATCACGAAACATAACAAAACGTCCAGGACAACACAACTACACTTTTTCTCGACGTACCTAACGATATAGCAGTATAGGCTAGGGGTTATAACCAGGATTGGTATTTAGGAAATAATTAATAGAGTGAGTACCCTTGTTTGAGAGGTAAGTTAGTTGAGACCATTGAGCGGGGGTCTTGGGAAAAGCGTGCAGCATGGAGAAAACTGAGTGGATAGGGATAGTATAAAAACCACTCACGATTTAGTAAAAAGGAGAGCCTTACTTGTTTTGTGTAGCAAGAGCCTTACTTGTTTTGTTGTAGGAAGAACATTAGTAGTTTTGATGTAGATGGAATCTCGTTTAGGAAGAGTTTCTAGCAGTGGGAATTTGTTGGTAGTTAGTTGGAGGAATTAGGTTTCTTGATGGCTGAGGTTTTTGGTGGAATGTTGTGAGTATGATTTTATGTGTATATGACATTGTAAGGTTTCTGCCCATGTGGCGTAGAGTTCTCTCACGCCGGGCATTTGTTACTGTGAATTTTGTTCAGCCTGATGGCTACATTCCCATCATCATGATTTCACCCCTCATTTTGGTCCATTAATAAATGTGTGTTGTCTGATGATAAACTACACCAATTGGCTTTGTTGGAATTCTCATTGTTGACCAGTTTGTTTTGGTTGGAAGACTGCCAAGTTCTGTTAAGTTGTTGTACCTGTATTATTCTGTGGAGTTGGAAGCCTGGGTATCTTGTTTTATTTTCTCAGTATAATATAGAAAATTAGGTGGATTTTAGAACACCAATAACAAGAAGAAATTTATAAGTTGAAACTATACTCCACAAGAAGATTTAATCAAACCAGTAGTCATACTATTTCAGTGGTCCCCTTTGAACAGAGAAATAGTAAATTTTGTTATAGTGATGCCGTGACCAGCCCTTTCTTTCACGGTCTGCCACAAAGTGTTTTAGTTGTTGCTCGTGGGCCGCTGGTTTCATGCACGGTCCATATTTCTAATTGTGAAGTCTTGGCAAGTCACCAGTGGTGTAGCACGCACAGAGTTTTTTCTATTGTTACCATGCCCTAGATTACGATTATCGATCGATGACCTGTTTACTTAGCCTCGTTTTTGTCTCTCGTGACATGCGTAAACTTGTGTTTTGGTCAGTAGGGAATGTGTTGCAGAGTAAGGATAGCTAGCTTAAGTTATGGAAGTGGCCTGCAGATAGATTAGGAGTTGATAGGTTTGTAGTTAGTTAGGGAATCAAGATTGGAGTTCGGTTAGTTAGTTAGCGTTCGAATTTCGGTTGGTAGTTCTGTCAGCATTGGCTTCCCGACATCTTCTGCCGGAGAAGAAAAGGAGTCTAGATTAGGAAAAGAGTTGAGTTACATTGGCGTCCTTTTCTTCCTTCGAATTGGCGTCAGGGGTGTGTTGACGAGTCTTGGTGGCGTCTACTCAAGGCGGCGACGATGTCCAGCTTGCTCAGAATCTTGGGGGGCACCTCTAGCTCCTGGGCCCTAGGCAGCATAGCGGATGAAGCCATACCAGTAGCTTGTATCCAGTCCAGTGAAGCTGATCCTGAACCAGTATCCTGCCAGGAACCAGTGCAGTTTGTTGCAGCACATTTCGCTGGTACTACGTAGGAAAGGACAGGTAACAATTTGTAACTTAACTGTGACCTCTGAAATTTCAGCAAGAACTCAAGCCAGATCGTGCAGACTGAACATTATTAATTATAGCTCAAATAGTGAATGTTGGATTTATTTACTGTCATTGTCTTTGGAAGTTTGTTGGACAATTGAGTAGTTATGATTCATCCAGTCGCCAGACATTCATACGGAGGGATATATTAACTTTTTGGACTACTTTCAACTGTGAAACAGTTTGTTTTTGGAAATGAACATTCTGTTGATTTGAAGTTGCCAGATATGCTTCTTCTGGATAGATTATGTAGAAATTTCAGGAACATTACTGTGTTTATACATTAGGGACAATTATTTTGTTCTGCTGTGGAATTTTTCTGGATTGCGATTAATTAGCATTTAGTTTACCATTTTGTTGTGATTTTGCATTAGCAATGATGTTATTGAAATTAGTGGCATTAGTGTATGTGTCATTGTTCTTAGTTTGTTTACTCTGATAGGTGCTATAAAACTGAGGATTCTTAGCTAAAAATGTTTTTTGAAGATTGCCACTTGCTGTTGTTACGTATTTAATTAAAAAGTACAGCAATATTCTGGTTAGTATTACATGAAAGTATGGTTGGATTATTTTGGGTAGATTGTATAATTCTAATATTGTTTTTTGTTTTTGTTTTGTTATAGATATTGGTTACATGTCTGAGTTTTTCCAGAAACAGTCTTTGCACAATGGAAGAGGTTAGGCTTTGTCACGCGGTGCATTGGAAATGTAACAGAAGTCCTGGAAGTATTATTGCTACATATGGGATGTCCCTGGGAGATAAGGCTACAGTTAGAGATTCTCTTAAGCATATTTTTTTATAGATTATATAGTTCTTGTGCAGCAATTAGTGAATGTATTTTTTTCCTCTGTTTATTTTTTTGTATAACGGATTTATTAGTAGTTAATTAGGATTGATGTTAAATCATGTAGCCTTGAATAAGGTGACATTACTGATGATGACTTATAGATAGCCATTTGTTCTGGCATATACCATGTTCAAATTGGTTATTACCTTTGATGTGACATTATTACCTCGGATGTGATGTTATGAGGAGATTGCACAAACAGGTGTAGTTCTCTGATTGGGTACCTAGGCCGGAACATGGAATTTCCATGTGACCGAGCCTAAGGCAAAATTACCAGAGGGGGTCTTTTTTTTTAAGGACCTAGATATTACATTGTTTTGTTGCGCGTACATGTGGTACGTGGCACAGTCCCTTGGGGGATAAATAAAAGGCGGATTAGCCTAATACCAAAGTTTTGCCTGTTCTGCATATGTTAATGGATAATTACATATGATTAAGAATGGATGAATATATATGATACCTAAAGTTTTGCCTATTCTGCATATGTTTAATGGATATTTACATATGTTTAAGAATGGATGATCATATATGATACTCAAAGTTTTGCCTATTCTGCATATGTTTAATGGATATTTACATATGTTTAAGAATGGATGGTTATCTATGATACCCAAAGTTTTGCCTGTTCTGCATATGTTTAATGAATATTTACATATGTTTAAGAATGGATGATTAATATTTGTAACCCAGATGAACCTATTCTGCGTATGTACAGCATATAGCTGCATTTGTCAATAATAGCAGATTATATATGGTACCAGAGTTTACCTATTCTATGTATGTGTATTGAGGAGTCACACATAACAGAAATAGATGACTGTATATGAAGTGGACATGGGCTGAGTATAGCCGAATGTCACAGGAACAGTTTATGGGTATAGTCAGAGTATGAAGTTCTATGTTGAGAGTCGATTATTATCTTTGAATTAGCCTGGAGTTATAATTTAGATACGTAGATTGGTTTTTTGAGAGTTTTGACAGGCAAAACTCTACTTTTTGGGAGGGGGGAATGTTATAGCAGTATAGGCTAGGGGTTATAACCAGGACTGGTATTTAGGAAATAATTAATAGAGTGAGTACCCTTGTTTGAGAGGTAGGTTGGTTGAGACCATTGAGCAGGGGTCTTGGGAAAAGCGTGCAGCATGGAGAAAACTGAGTGGATAGGGATAGTATAAAAACCACTCACGATTTAGTAAAAGGGAGAGCCTTACTTGTTTTGTGTAGCAAGAGCCTTACTTGTTTTGTTGTAGGAAGAACATTAGTAGTTTTGATGTAGATGGAATCTCGTTTAGGAAGAGTTTCTAGCAGTGGGAATTTGTTGGTAGTTAGTTGGAGGAATTAGGTTTCTTGATGGCTGAGG
This sequence comes from Achatina immaculata, assembly GCA_009760885.1. Lineage (NCBI taxonomy): Eukaryota > Metazoa > Mollusca > Gastropoda > Stylommatophora > Achatinidae > Lissachatina > Lissachatina immaculata. The sequence goes on along the minus strand of CM019702.1, from coordinate 20,532,542 downwards.
TTTTTGGTGGAATGTTGTGAGTATGATTTTATGTGTATATGACATTGTAAGGTTTCTGCCCATATGGCGTAGAGTTCTCTCACGCCGGGCATTTGTTACTGTGAATTTTGTTCAGCCTGATGGCTACATTCCCATCATCATGATTTCACCCCTCATTTTGGTCCATTAATAAATGTGTGTTGTCTGATGATAAACTACACCAATTGGCTTTGTTGGAATTCTCATTGTTGACCAGTTTGTTTTGGTTGGAAGACTGCCAAGTTCATGTTAAGTTGTTGTACCTGTATTATTCTGTGGAGTTGGAAGCCTGGGTATCGTGTTGTATTTTCTCAGTATAATATAGAAAATTAGGTGGATTTTAGAACACCAACAACAGGGAGGAAATGTATAAGAAGAAACTGTTTTAGAACGGCGCAACACTACTTTAGTTGGCGCTAGGTATAGTAAATTCTGTTATAACGAGAACAAACGTTGACTGACTATTGTCTCTCACTCTGCACAACTCTTACACACTGGACAATCACATGACCAGATAGCGTGGCGCTGACCCTCAGCCCTTCGGCCGGCCTTAACCGAAAAAGCCAGCTCCCAACCTCACAATCCTCACATACACCTAACACATGTCCCAAACACATTAACCCAACACATGTACCCAGCACATGTACCCAACACATAAACACAACACATGTACCCAACACATGTACCCTGCACATGTACCAAATGTCTGCTGGAAGACCAGGTGGCAGAGGCAATGGTCCGATGAGACCATTTCGAGGAAGCTGCTGTGAATCTGGTGGAACTTCGTGGGCGCCAAGCATTGGGAATTAGTTCCATTCCGTCGTTCCGTGGATGGAAATCTGTGTGCTGAGCAAATGAATCGGCTGTCTAATGTCTTGTCCACACGATACCCAGCACTCATCAGAAGGAAAAGACTACTTCTACAACACGACAACGCGCCAGCGCTCACTTTCAACGCAGTCCCTGGACAACTCACAGAATCGGAGGGAATCGAATTTATGTCTCATCCACCCTGCGGTCCTGACCATACACCCTCTGATTACCATCTCTTCCGCACAATGGCACACTTCATTCACTGGCAGGAATTTAGGTCCTTGAAAGAAGCTGAAGCTAGTGTGAGATTACTTAATCTCAAAGCATTTCGAGTAGTATTACACATGACCTCTCGCTTTGTCTGAACAAAGGAAGAAAATTATCGAAAGTTGTCGACTGCACCTTTAAAAATGAAACTACATCGTTATTAGCCTTACTTACCACCGGGACACTGTTATGTATATATTATCTTTCTTGGTTTTGTACGGCAGTGAAACAAGGAGTCTACAATATCAGGGAAATCTGAGATACAGAGAATATACAATGTTAACAGATAAGAAAAAAGAGAATGTTGTTAAAAGTGAGAACTCGAGTGTTAACTTGTTCTATGTAGCTAGTGTTTCTACATACTCGTCAAACTTCAACAATTCACAAAACGAATTGAAAGCTTCACGTGTAGTTTTTTTTTAATGCACGGTACAGCAAATAATAGACATGTCAATCAGAAAAAAAGAACAAACCCTCAGGTTGCAGAACAACGTGCAGTAATTAAAATATTAAAAAGGACCATCACAATTTTTGGAAACAAGAACACAGTACTAAACGGGACGGTAAAAGTAAAAAGTAAAAGTCCCGTTTGCAGGCTAATAAAGCATATTGGCGAAACAGTGATAAGCCCGTATTTCCACGACCTTCATCACATGAAAGTCTGATGTGGTCAGTATCACGCCTGGTCGTATTTAACTTTCCAGTTTACTCTGCTACTCATTTTCAAAGGTTAGATGTATCCCCGGTTCTTTTTTTCGTGTGCCAGAAAAAAAAATCACACTCATGCGGCTTACCTCGATACCACCTGATTAGTAAACCGACCTCTTAACCATACAGCTAACAAACCGCCATTAATAACTGGGAAAATCAATAGCAAAAGAATGAAAGAAAGTCAGGACAGCCAACAAAAATCTCGAAGCACTGATTAAACTGGATATAGAACGAAATACATTTGATTTGAGTAGAAAAAGCAAGGACCACGCAGAAGAAAAAAGCACATTTCTGAGTGTTATTCAGCCCACCTAATAATAATGATGGCACTTAAACAGCAGAACTCAGTGAAATGATTCTTGTTTTAACAGCTGACTTCCATAAACTGACTGAGTCTTGATTTTAACTGACGTCTATAGCACGGAACACCATTACGACGCACTCGTATATTGCTCGAATGTTCAGACATTTAAACACAAAATTTGTTTTCAGAACTCTACATCTTCACCTGTTCATTTTTAAGCGTAACGTAGAATTTCTTTTAATCACATTCTTACATTTCAGTGATTTAAGCACTAAATCGTACATCGTCAGTCTCGTCTGTAATGGTCGGTTTACTTTCAAGGCCAAAGAGCACTTGTGTGGGCAAAAAATGTTAAATAAATTAACCAGCTTCTGTAGCACAAAAACATTTTCAAATCTTGCTTGAGGAAAAATAAACATAAAGCTCTGCTTCCAACTGAGAACATTCACACAAATGCTGTACACAGCAATCTACTCTTTTGCTGTTTACGTGAATGACCTTCCATTACATATCAGGCATCTTAAGGTGATCTATTTGCTGACGATTCGTAGTCTGTACTAAACATAGAGACTGTGCATATATTCTTCTTCTTCTTCTTCCTTTTCTTCTTCAACTTTCTGAGGTATTAAAACTCGTTGCTGCAGACAAAGTTCGCCTACATTACTCTCTATTTCTAATCGCCTAACTGCAATTCGTAACACATTTTCCTTTGTATTTTCTTCTATATTCTCTTTCCATCTCTGTCTGCCACTTGATCCTGTTTCCTTTATCTCTTGTATATACATCATTTTCGTTTGTCTGTTCAGTTCCATTCTTTCCATAAGGCCCAGCCAGCGGAATCTGTTTATTTTCAAGTAATTTATAATCTGATGTGATTTAAATAAACTGTTAAGGTCAGTCCTTTGTGGCCCAAATATTTTTTCTTAGGATCTTGTTCTCAAAGACATGAAATTGTTGTTTTTCTTTCTTTGTTGTTTTCAGAGTTTCTCATCCAACCATGACACCTGGTCTTTTTATATTGTTTTAGATTATTATTTTGGTGATTTGGGACAGAATTTTGGATTTTAACATGTGCTGTAAGCATAATATATTTGATTCCTTCTCTATACCTTACATTTAATTTCCAAGGTTACTATATTGTAGATGCTGAAAGTTGCACCTAAATATTTGTCAGCTAATGTTTTAATGACGGTCATATTTTCAATAATAATAGAATGTGCAGGCATACATAGTTATAAAATAAGAAAAGGTGTGATCAATAACAATGGCATGCAGGTACTCCTTACAAGACAGAAACAAAAGAAACCCACAAGAAACAACTTTCCTCATCTTTTTTACTGGAACTTCAATGATAAAAAATTTTATTAAACATAAAACTATATGCCTCAATTGTAAGTCACACAGAAACATTTGATTTGACAGCAAACCATCCTCTTTCGCCTAAGGACAGGCCACTGCAGACTACTGAGCCACCTGCATTGACTCAATATTTATTCTACTTCCCCACAGTATAACATGACTGATCCATCTAAAAAAAAACAAATATGACGCACTTATTTCAATAAAGCTACTTAACAACAAAGAACAAGTTCAGACTACAGACCAGCATAAACATCTGAGAATCTAATATCAGCACAGGAAAGAAAAGATTCATTTACAGCAACGCCATATTAGTTCATAGAATTTTGTAGCAGAATGCTCCTTCATTCTCAGTGTAAGGCAGTAATATGAATATACACTGTTATTACTGTTGTATGTGAATTATTCTCATCATATTCTCTAGCAGAATAAAGAAGTCGATATTGACGTACGAGAATTTATTCAGTTTAGATGAAACAGTCAGAAGCTATCGTGAGGACGAATTAGTAATTTGTATGAAACATACTTGATCCATACAATGACGGCACGTCGTCACATGTATACTTTTCTTGAATATACTTACTGACTGGTACGTGCAAAACATTAGAACTAGGACACATAATAAAGGTTTTTTTCAAAATTACAACCTTGATGATCTATAGTCAAGAAAGCAGTATTCTGGAACATGTAAAGTATAGTTCTGTAAGGATAGTGAGAATTATTTGTTATTTGTGACATATACTTAAAGTTAATATCTGCAACTTAACTGTTATCGCTAGCGATTCAAATTTAATAGTGTGAGACATATATTAAACATGCAAGTATGTAGATAAATACAAATAGAACACATAAAAAATGATAGAATTATAAAAGAAAACTAATAACACAGAGAAAATTTCAACAGTGTAAATATAAACAAAACAGCAACAGTCAGTTACAACCAATATTCACTACCTGATGTTGATAGTTCAACATTGAAATTTTACATCACGTTTCGAATATTGTCTCTTTTAAAGAAGCAACAATGTGTCTAAATCCCAAAGCAAAACTTTACTTGCAAATGTAACAGAACAACATGAAATAATTTCAGTCACGTATTGAAAAACAGCACGGTTTTGGAAATTAATATCCTGTCCTGATAGATATTACGGGCATTTTAAGGCTGTAAGTTCGAACACGTTTAATAATGACGTTCATTTGCAACAGTATAAGCACGTATCAAGCCTTTGATACGTTTTAGACTGATGATATTTAATATTCTTTCAACATAGTGGAACGGATAGCAACTTTGTCCTAGCCAGCTACTGGTCACGTAAAGTATTTACAAATAGGATACAATAACGAAAATTCAAAAGTCAGATAAGTCTTTATTTAACTTTTTAAAACAAACCTCATTGCTAGCTTTACTTTTTACCTAACATATATCATACTTACGAGTAGTTTAACTGAATCTGACGTGTAAGTTATACACTTCAGTATTTGTAATGCCATTTTTCGCTTTTCGAGAAAGCATTGAAATAGTTTTTTATTGTCTTCTCAAAAGATGTAATGTGATAACAGCAGTGAAATCCATAAGAGAAAAATAAAATTATGATGAAAGGAAACATATCAAGACATCTTGATGTGCCGAATACAAAAGTTCAAACTACGTTCTCTACACAAGATGTGACAAACATATTTATTAGTGACAGTTTACGGATAGTTTTTCAGTGGATAGTTTATGTTGTAATAAATCAGTTAGTGTGCATTTTCGGTTCCGTGGCAAATATAATTAATATCATCTGTTTTGCCAAGCAAGGATTCAAGGATACAGTGAACATCAGTTTATTAGGTAATATAGTGTGCATTAAAAAAATAACTTTAATATCCTCTTACTGTTCGGGCTCAATGCAAACTTATGTAGAGTTAATAATGAAATATTGCGTTATCAGTAATTGAAAGTGATAACTACAACAGAGAGGATAATTATCCAGCATTTGCCGAAGCTGAGTCATATACTGTCGTAACGTTCTTAGAAACCAAATTATTTATCTTGGCAACAAGATGTCTCCGACTGGTGGTGCAGTCTGCCAATACATCTTTATCTAACTGTACTATGTATCATGACCAAGCCTACGTCTATTAATTAAAATCTCAGGAATAACAAATAACTACTAGATGTCATTTCGATTCCAAAGAAAAATATTTTATAAAAGCTGTCGTGTAACAAAAGAAGTTATACTTAGGCAATGACTTGGAATTTATTTTTGCATTTATCAGATGTTATCACGTTTCCAGTTGTGACATAGCATTTGATCTCAAACATTTCATGAATTAAACTCACTAACTTTAAATTTCGCTAAAGTAAATTCGAAGGTCTTGGGCTGACCTGACTTCTGCTACTCTTCATGTCCACCATTTCTGTTCTAGTATTTGCCATCTTCAGTAATGAATAATTTTTCACATAATCTGTTCATTCTTAATGTCATGCCGTATGAAATGATTGAAAGACTGCACCGAAAGTTGTCTCAACATTCTATTTTCTTATCCCTTTTGTTACAAGTTATGATTTGTTAGTCAAACTGACATTTTTCGGCCTGTGGTTGTCGCCTGTTTTTCAACAAATATCAACTTCAGCTGCTAGTGTTGTGGAATCCCTAGTGGTTATCTAAACTGCTTGGAACAGAGTTAAAGAAACATGTTTGTCACTAAACTCTACCATGTTGAGGTGTCTGAGTGGCGAAGTGGTTAGTGCACTGGTCTCTCATGGCGAAGGTCGGGGGTTCGAATCCGGCCGGCGGCCCCCCACTCACCCAGCTGTAGAAATGGGTACCTGACTTCTTCTGGAGTTTGGGAAGGAAAGGCAGCCAGGTGTGATACTGACCATATCACCCTCTAGTGTGCTGACAGGTCAAGGAAAATATGGGCGCTAACACCATATCCCTATGTGCCTCTAAGGCATAACAGGGTCACCTACCACCTCTACCACGTTGGGGAATACATTGATTATAATCATGTAGCAAATGAAAATAGAGAGAATGAATCTTCTCCAGGAATAACTGTAGAGAGGTAAATTAGATCAACAGATTACTTACCATGGCACTATGTCCTACGTTTAACAGTCATTTTATTTTTCTAGAACAATTACTATGTTTATAAAAATGTTTACAGGCCTGGCTATATCTGATTTTGGGTGCCTGTTATCGTTGATATGGGTCAACATCTGTTTCATTCCAACATTCGAAGAATTGGATTTGCCTTTCGTGCCTCTAGAAATTCAGTACCTGACAGGTTCTTGGCCTCATGCAACCTTCACCCGTGTGTCCAGCTGGATCACTGCTCTGATTACCCTGGAGAGGTGTTTATGTATTAGAGTGCCGTTAAAGGTTAGTATTTTCTTTTGTCAATAAAATTTGCAACACATTTATTTCTCAACAATAACTGAAGATTCCTTTTAAATATCCTTAGAGGCCAAAACTGTGTGTGGAAACCTGGAGGTGGACGACATCTAACTCAACTAATTTCTGTCAAATTACACACAAGGTCCGACAATTAAGTAATGAGACTAATTACATAAAAATAAAATAAACAACAGTTGAAGATATAAACTGTATTTTACTCAAAGCAAGAACCTTGTGCATTGATACAGCGAGTGGCACGATCTAACAAACATTTGAACGACCTTTGCAGTTCTTCGATATTAGGGCCCTGTGGATGTCATCAGTATCGTCAAAGAAGCGTCCTTTCAATGGTAACTTTAATTTTGGAAATAGAAAATAATCACAAGGAGATGTTTTTTTTTTGTTTTCCCATAACAAGTTATAGAGTCTGTGAAACTAAGCTATTTCAACTTCTTTCGCACATTGAGTATTCCATCACATCCTAGGGCTTCGTTCATTAGGGCCTTTCTGATGTCTGGTTCCAGTTCTATGGGTTCAGCTGTGTTGTTATCATGAGTTTTGCTTGCCTCGGATAGTATATTGTTTAACCTGTCAAAGTACTGTCTCCATTGCTGTACTACCCTCTCTGGTTTGCATATTGGATCACCATTATCATAGTTCACAAACTCAGTTGAGTCGACGTGCTCTGCTCGCTTTCCCATTGCACTGATCTTTTTATAAACGATTTTCGTAGCTTCTTTGTGATTGTTGTTTAAATATTCCGCTGTATTCATGCCTTTGCTTCTTAGAGTGTCTACTTACAATTCGATATTCAGTGTAGCCTACAGCCTCTTTACTTATCATCCATTCTTTATATTTACTTTTTTTTTATTTGACAGCCCTTTTCACTCCATCATTCTACCATGTTGTTACTTTCATTTCATGTTTCCTCTGCTGTTAGAAAAAGTTCGTTTTGAACAAGTCCCATTTGTCTTCAACTGATTTTGTTTCTGTTGGGAAATTTAAATACACTTCTCCTATTTTCTTCTCATATTCTTCTTTCACATCTCTTCTTGAGCTTGCTTAGTTTTATTGTCTCACTTTTTCACTTGGGAGTTCTTGGCGTTTCCTGTGTACTCTGATGACTGGTACTACTGCTTTGTGGTCTGTGCTTGAACTCAGGTTGGGTATTGCTCTTGCATCAATGACTGATATTTTCTCATTGTTCCTCGCTAGGTAGAACTAAATTTGGCTTCTTTATGTCATATCTTTTCATTTGTACCAGGTATATATTTGGGACTCTCTGTGTTTAAAGAATGTGTTTGTGATAAAAAGGTCATCCTCACTGCATAGTTCTAGAAGTATGCTACCATTTTCATTTCTAACGCACTGCTGGTAAGCGAAGCACCCATGTGGACCTTCTACATCAGCTCTACTAGTTCCTAGTCTTGCATTGAAGTCCCCCATGATTATAACTCTTTACTTATGTTGTTTAGTTTATCATGGATGTTGTCACAAAACTCCTCACATTTTTTCTCCATGTCTGGTGCATTACAAGGAGCATATGTCTGGACATAGGCTGTGGTCTCCTCATTTTATTTTATTTGGACAGATATAATTCTTTCTGATATATATTTTGTTTCCAAGATTTTGCCAGAGGTGTTTGGTTCTATGATCATTCATACAACTTGGTTTGCTCTTTCTTTCTCATTCCGACACCCTGTTTTGTTCTATGATCTTTCCGACACCCTGTTTTGTTCTATGATCTTTCCGACACCCTGTTTTGTTCTATGATCTTTCCGACACCCTGTTTTGTTCTATGATCTTTCCGACACCCTGTTTTGTTCTATGATCTTTCCGACACCCTGTTTTGCTCTATGATCTTTCCGACACTCTGTTTTGTTCTATGATCTTTCCGACACCCTGTTTTGCTCTATGATCTTTCCGACACCCTGTTTTGTTCTATGATCTTTCCGACACCCTGTTTTGCTCTATGATCTTTCCGACACCCTGTTTTGCTCTATGATCTTTCCGACACCCTGTTTTGTTCTATGATCTTTCCGACACCCTGTTTTGCTCTATGATCTTTCCGACATCTTGTTTTGTTCTTTCTTGCTCACTCACTCCAGAGTATAGAAATAAATAATTCTTTATATTCTCTGGGTTCAGCGTCTGCAACTTTCACTATCTTTTTTTTCTCCTTTTCATTTCCTCCATTAATTCTTCCCTCTTATTTGTGTGCAAATATGTTGGTAGTATACATTTTAAGAATCGTTTCTATTTCTCTTGAAGTTTAACTTTTCCGGATCGTTTTCCGTTTATTTCAGATAAAAGTCTGTGAATCCTAAAAATATATCACTAAAACAACTTTATTTTATTTAGGTGAAGACACTCATCACATCAAAGAGAGTTGCTGTCAGTATTCTTACAATCTTCATCAGTCTCTGGGCAAGCGCTTCTCCTTTTTATATTGTCAACACATTGAGACTGAAATTTATTCCATCCAGAAATCGAACAGTTCTGGGACTCATTTTTACAGAAGATAGAGGCCAGATCGAGAAAATATCTTTCGCTATTAACAACATTGTTATCCCATTCAGTGCGTTTTTAGCAGTCATCATCTGTACGACAGTCCTGGTGATCAATCTAAAGACACAGTCAAAATGGCGGACTCAGTCATCGGTTTCAGGGAAGGTTGCCAACACAACTGACAGAGATCAGAAACTGAAGAAAATGATTGTGGTTGTTGCCGCATTTTTCATAGCAAGTTATTTCCCGCTATGTATAGTTATCATAGTTTTGCTTCTTGTGCCAGAGTTTTCAATTGACGGTATCTACATAAATATGTTAATTGTAGTTTCTTCTTTCAGTTTCCTCCTAGAATCTATAAACTCGTCCATGAAAATTTTCATCTATTACCACATGAGCAGTCGGTACAGGGCTGTATTTCATAAAGTAATTTTATGTGTGGAGTCAAATTTGTTGCAAGCCTCTGTTGAACAGCAACAAGCAACTTAATTTGCAGAAGTATATGATATACAGGAATCAGAAATATATCAGATAAATATATCAATCCGTATAAATTATTATTTTAATACTCTGACTTGTTCAAATGCTACGGTAAGGTCATCAAGAACACATCAAGGACAGAATGTAACAGAACAGGGTGAGATCAGTAAAGATCGAATTTTGTAGTACAAGGGATATAATCAATTGTAAAGGTAAGGGTAGTTGGTTCAGTCCCTTGGTTAAATATTAATTTTTTTAGTCAGGTCACATTGCACGTGAGAAGAAAGTTAGCATCAGCAGGGAGTCTTGACCAGTATGTAAAGATTTGCAGTAGACTGTCTGTTCAAACAGAAGACAAATAGTAGTCACAGGCGGGTATCTTGACGGGATGTTTGTTTAAGGTTCTCATAGAAATAAGGAATTCTACATGTTTTGTCAGTGCCGTATGGTAGCAGTTTTTCTCCATCGCCGTTGTCGTCATCCTCATCTTCCGCATCAATAAATTTCACGTCTGTGAGACTACACTCTTGGTTGTTCATAACAACTTGTGTTATTGTTGCGTAATAAGCTTGCTTGCATAATGAAGTATAGTTGTACTGTTGTCGTCCAGTGGGAAGAAGGAGAGTGGCTGGGTGTAAATGTTCTGAGTATATGACAGAACACAATTTGAAGACTCTTAGATCAATTTATTAAACTTGTTCCTGATAGAGTTAACCAACTACCAATTAGTTGTTCCTCTGGAACCCTTTGAGACAACAGTAGCTTCTAACTAAGCTCTAGCAAGGATCCTTCTTCTTCACATATAAAATATGTTTTCCTCTTCAGTTAAGTAAGAAGAGAAGGATACGTCTTTAAGATTCCTACACTCATATGCTTGGGATATTACGAATGTATGCCCTGGATATCTTCCTAGATCTGTTCTGTTACCTTATGTTGACGTTAGATCACACAGAATTTATCCACACAGTGAAAACAAATATATAAAAGAAATTGCAACTGCGTTAAAACTTGTTCTAGCAATGAAAATAGATGGAGGTTTGTTACAGTGTTACAGAATGAAAGAAAGAGTGATGAAAGTGAACCGGACAAGAATGACAGAAAGTAAAATGAGTACATATAAATGAAGGACACACAACATTACAATATTTCGGCAAAAGTCTTTTTCAAGGATCGCATACAAAAACAAAACTAGGTTCACAGGTGTAGGGAAGTAACTGTATTATTTACGAGTAATTATGAGACAAGGTTGCCCAGTTATGCCGTGGAGACACCTGGGAGATGTGATGGTAGTGTTTATATTTTCCTTGACCTGCTGGTGCATCACGTGGTCAACATCACGCATGGATGCCTTTCCTTCCCTGGTTGCAGAAGAAGCCAGGTATGACAGTATAGAAGTATACATTGCAGGACCCGGGGATTCCCTTTTTCTTTCTTTCTTTCTTTTTCTTTCATTATTCTTTCTGGCTTTTTATTTTCTTTCTTTCTTTCTTTCTTCCACGTGCATGTATGTAATACAGGCTTGTACGAAATCATATCAAAACAGAACGTGAGCTAAAAGGCGGGCACACAGTTTTGGCGTTGTTCGTTACAGGAGGGTCAAGGAAGAATGCCTCGGAAAGCGATGGAGACTGGTTGGGTCTGCGTTAGCGTGTAGTTGTCCTTCATCATAGTTTGGATGTAATTTCACTACTTTGTCAAAGATATTGATGTAAGTAGTGGTCAGATATCCTCCCTGACTCGTATTGAAGGCTTAGAGCTACAGTAGAGTAATATACTGGCTCCGTCAACTGAAACTTCAATATTGAGTGATTCAGACGTATAGTTCAATATGTGAATTCTCGGAAAGACTAATTGCCTGTTTTTATCTACAACTTTCACACATTAAAGGTGTTTGTAGACACTAGAATAGGTTCCCTGTATGTGGGATGTCATACGTGGGCGTACAAAAAGCCTGGGAATGTCTGAATAATATATAATCACGTCTGCACTGTCACGAGACAGTCACACAGGTATCCCTTTCTACAGTGTTAAGTCAGTATCCCTATACGTTTGTTAGCCGAAGATATGTAAAGCTCAAAGGCTGAAGCGTGGACCATGATACGGTTGTTTGTGTTGTACATGAGCAAAAATGAGGAAACATGGAGGCGTTAAGCAATTTTATTTGTATTGCTGATTTTGATTCTATAGATTTGTGGGGAGGGGGATGGTTCGATTGTTCCTGATGCCTGCGTGTTCATGGATGGATAACAGGGTCGTTAATGGAGAGATGTTTTGTTCCACTTCACTGTGAACTGCCTTTTGTTGTGTAATTGAGTTCGTCATGTATATGTGGACATGTAATGGGGTTCGTCATGTCTATGTGGACATGTAATGGGGTTCGTCATGTATATGTGGACATGTAATGGGTCTCGTCATGTCTATGTGGACATGTAATGGAGTTCGTCATGTCTATGTGGACATGTAATGGAGTTCGTCATGTCTATGTGGACATGTAATGGAGTTCGTCATGGCTATGTGAACATGTAATGGAGTTCGTCATGTCTATGTGGACATATAATGGGGTTCGTCATGTCTATGTGGACATGTAATGGAGTTCGTCATGTCTATGTGGGTATGTATAACTGCTGATGTTAGTTTGGAGGCGGATCTAAGGTTTAGTTTTCTTAGTTTTAAATATACATCTAATATTGCTCAAACTGTGAATGAATGAATTGGACAAAATTCTCAACAAATTTTCTGTACTTATTTTAAACCATTTTCTGTTGTCATTTTATGTAAGTGTAAGTGAAAAGTCAGTGTAAACTTGGTTTTAATTAACCTCATCGAAACGTTGAATAATTCTGCTCATTTTTGTTTCCGCAGTAGTTCTATACTATACGTTTCCATGGTATCAGTTACTGTGCATTTGTTCTTCAGTAAAGATGCCATTCCTGGCACCTTTCAAAAGCCCTTAATTAAAAGAACTCTCGCTGGGACCTCTTCTCTGCAACGGTCATGACCTTGTCCCTACCAGCACTGACGGTCATACTGTGACCTTCATGTGTCCGTTCCAGGAAGTACACGGGGAAGATGCTAGGACAAGGTTTGTCTGATTTCACTTTCCACTCTCCTGAACATGTCACGAAAAGATAAGTGAAGCGTGCCTAGCCATGGATCTTGCAGCAGACTGGCGCTCTGAGAGTAACTCCAACACAGTACTCACTGTCTGTCTGTGGACTATTATTATACCTCTACTAAACACCAAGAATGTTAATTCAGTGAGGGAGGTGAGAGTCTTTGGGGAGTGGGGAATAGGTGTTTTATAAGATCTGATTCACCCAGAAACATAACGCAGTATTATTTCAAAATATGTTCGGACTTCAGGATGGAAAAAGATCAGCACTATGTCAAAACTTGGCGCTTTCTTGGCCTAGTCTTTAGCGCGCTCATCTCTCATGGTGAATTCTCTAGATCAAATCCGACTACATTGACTATCCAGCTGTCTGACTGCTTCTGATAAATGTTCATGTACATGGTCTGTTTCTTCAAGTCATTCAGCAGAATAATGTCATTAATTCATACCCCAACTTTCAAAAGCTCCAACAAACGTTCAAGAGAACTTCTCTTTCTGAACCTAAACCAGGCTTACGCGACAACTTTGCAGTGGTGTTACCTTGCAAAATCACTTGAAACACATCTTCAGTCTAACACTACTTCTCGTCCTTTCCTGTTCTCCTACTAGACTGCTTGTGTTCTCGCTATCTCTATCTCTCAATCTCCTTCTTCAGCCCACTTCCCTGACTTATATGTCGTAAGTTAACTGTCCGACAGACCACGCCTCCAAATAATGGATTGGTCCTTGGATCGTCCTTTGCTTCCCAAAACCGATCGCAAATAGCGTCCTAAATTAGCAACAACCTGTACGTGCTAGTCATTTCAATTTACCTCTCTCATCTTTGTCAGCGTTTTTCCTTTCTAATTATCTACTTTTCTGTTGCTGTTTGATTTTACTATTTTGCGTACATAACTATAATCATTACTTACAAGGCTATGCCACAGTGGTTCCGCCAGAGATCTTGACTGAAAATACCTCCCAACGCACATCTCGCGACACCTTAGGGTCCAGCTTATACCCAGTTGAGAAGCCATGACTCCAGCCTTACACTTCTATTTTCTAAACTTTGTGCCAAAATGAAATGTGCTCGGATGGGAGAGTACTGTATCAAATTTTGTTGTCATCTCCTGTAACACATAATTCATTCCCCTTTGACACGGAACATTGTAAAGACAAAGTTCACAATTCTCAGATTTACTCGCGAGACTTGCATGAAATGAAAGTAGCAGACTGCCCCAGTCAGATTACACAGCTGCGCCCAAATGTTAAATCTAAATGTTTCTTGGACTCTGTCCCAGGCATTTTAATATACTCTAAAGTGTCATACAGTGTGTCCAAACGGTGAAGTATTCTGTACAATTCTAGAAGTTCTACTTAAGAAGGAAAAAAACAGATGGCATATACAACAAACCATACCCCATTAACATTGTGTGTACTATACACAAATATATTATTCTTCTCTTCAGCGATGGCGATTATCTAAACAAACTAGAAGAAAAATGTTTTGTTCTGGTGACTTGATTAGATTTATATATTTTATTGTGTGTGTGTGGGGGGGGGGGGGGGTGGTTCTGATAGATGGGAGGTGGTGAGGGATGGGGCATGAAAGGACACAATGTAGCAGTATATTGATTTTTTCAGGATTGCTTCCTCTGTGATGCTTGTAAAGGGTGATTAGCGTGCTCAAGTTTTCGAGATGTATAAACTAGGAAAAAAAGTAGCAACAGCTTTATTACTCAACGACTACAAAGTGAGCCTTAGTCATACAAACACATACAGGACGAAGAATTAGAGAGAGGAGAGAAAGTATATATTCACATGATTCCTATGCTAATAAAATAAATTAATTAAAGGAATTGAGCACTTAGCTTGAAAGAATATGTAGCTTTTTCAGAAATGCGCCCGTTGCTACATTCAAAATGTGTTCGTTCAGAAATGCACTTAAATGCCCATGGCGAAGTGTAAAGAATGTTTAAATAGAGACTTGTGATGTGTGATAGGTGGATCGTAAGTGAGGGTGGTATAGTGGCTGTTTTTTCTCAGGGTACGGGGGGGGGTGGGGAAGACTGCCCAAATATGGCGGTTGATCTTTGCTGTATGACAGATGCTTGAGTACTCTATTTAGCTCTCGGCGACATATGAGATCTTGTCTAGGACTCTCATGTGGAGAGCTGTTTTTATGCCTTCCTCGTTACGACGTGATAGGGTTGAGAGAGAGAGAGAGAGAGAGAGAAAGAGAGAGAGAGAGAGAGAGAGAGAACTATGCCCTCCGAGCTCCTTTCTTGTATAAGAGTGCGTAACCGGTGGCCGATGTTTCTGTCTGCCAGAGCACTTATTTTTCCTGGATATTTCAACACTTCATCACCAACTAACTACAATCTTTCGACTAATAACTGGACATTTAAAACTTTAAGTCACCTCTATCGCCTCAAAATATCACAGATTTAAAAAAGTGTCCCTGTAGCTATGGGATCCAGACACTAGAACATCCTACTAACCTGTCCAACCCACTCAAACTTCCGAGTAAAGATCTGGCCTTAGGGAGAGGAGCTGACAGAAGACCTTTGGGGCTCACATTTAGCCTAGAGAAGACGGCATACTTCGTCAGGGTAGCACGGCTGCAGATTTAGCAGTGTTCTTTATTCTTCAGTGTTCTTTCCTCGAACACCGAAGGAGAGCAAGAAGAAGAAGCAGAAGAAGAAGAAAGAGAAGAAAAACACCGCCACTAATATGAATGATTAGAAGCCTGCCTTGTCAATATTCATCATCAAGCATTGCAGTTTCATCATCATCTGAAGTCATCATTAAAGATGCCTAAAGAATGCTTTTCATGTATAGCTCGTCTCTTACACGAGCTCGGTCAAGTGTTTAGCAAACAGGAAATTTGTTGTCATTGTCAAGATGTGACAATGTTGTCTACACTTCATTTTGACACATTTTCATCACACTACAGCAAAGAAATGGAGAGTGAGCTGTCATACTTGGGCCGTCGAAGAAAGAGCTCTTTTCCTAGTACAAGTAACAACTTTTATAAATAGAAACTACGAGGCTTTGGTACGGTAAAGTAAGAGAGTGCAGTTTTGTAGGATTAGACCTCGATTAGACAAAGCATTTTAGTGGTACGTGAGATAGAAAGAGAGATCACAAGACAATTTATCTGGGATTCGAACACGGACTCCGGTAGGACGAGCAGCCGTCTAGCCATGAGAGAACAGCGTACTATCGACATAGTCAGCTAGCAACTCAAAGGAAAGGTGTTTTATTGACATTAGTAACTGTTCAGTAGACACGAGGGATCGTGACACCCGGAAAGAAACGAGGTCGTGACAAAGAAATTCCATAGCTTAGATTCAGTCTCTCTAGCAGGTACCAACTTCCATGACGGAAGTTGTGGACTGTACTTTGAAGAGTGAAACTACTCGTTATTAACTTACGTACCACCGGGACACTACTAAGTATATATTATGTTTCTTGGTTTTGTGCGGCAGTGAAGAAGTCTACAATACCAGGGAAACCTGAGATACAGAGAATATACAATATTAACAGATAAGCAAAAAGAGAATGTTGTTACAAGTGAGAACTCGAGTGTTCATTTGTTCTATATAGTTAGTATTGCTACATACTCGTCAAACTTCAACAATTCACAAAATGAATTGAAAGCTTCATATGTGGTTTCTGGAAAGCACGGTATAGCAAATAATACACATGTGAACCAGAAAACAAAACTGGAGAAACCCTCAGGTTGCAGGACAACGTGCAGTAATTAAAACCTTAGTGCGACCATCACAATTTTTGGAAACAAGAAGCCAGCAATAAGTGGGACCGTAAAGATAAAAGGTAACATTCCCGTTTGTAGGCTAATAAAGCATATTGACGACACAGTGATAGGCCCGTATTTCCACGACCTTCATTACATGAAAGTCTGATGTGGTCAGTATCACGCCTGGTTGTATTTAACTTTCCAGATTACTTTGGTACCTATTTTCAAAGGTTAGATGTACCCCTCTGGTCTTTTTTTGGTGTGTGCCAGAAATAAATCAAACTCCTGGGACTGAGCTCGGTACAATCTGATTAGTAAACCGTGCTCCAAACCACTCAGTTAACCAGGCCGGATTAGTAAACCGTGCTCCAAACCACTCAGCTAACCAGACCGGATTAGTAAACCGTGCTCCAAACCACTCAGCTAACCAGACCGGATTAGTAAACCGTGCTCCAAACCACTCAGCTAACCAGACCGGATTAGTAAACCGTGCTCCAAACCACTCAGCTATCCAGGCCGGATTAGTAAACCGTGCTCCAAACCACTCAGCTAACCAGACCGGATTAGTAAACTGTGCTCCAAACCACTCAGCTAACCAGACCGGATTAGTAAACCGTGCTCCAAACCACTCAGCTAACCAGACCGGATTAGTAAACCGTGCTCCAAACCACTCAGCTATCCAGGCCGGATTAGTAAACCGACCTCCAAACCATTCAGCTAACAAGGCCGGATTAGTAAACCGACCTCCAAACCATTCAGCTAACCAGACCGGATTAGTAAACCGTGCTCCAAACCACTCAGCTAACCAGGCCGGATTAGTAAACCGTGCTCCAAACCACTCAGCTAACCAGGCCGGATTAGTAAACCGACCTCCAAACCATACAGCTAACAGGCCGCCATTAATAACTGGGAAAATCAATAGCAAAAGAATGAAAGAAAGTCACGACAGCCAACAAAAATCTCGAAGCAATGACTAAACTGGATATAAAAAGAAATACATTTGATCTGAGTAGAAAAAGCAAGGACCACGCAAAATAAAAGACCACATTTCTCAGTGTTATTCAGCCCGACTAATAATAATGATGGCAATTAAACAGCAGACGTCAATGAAATGATTCTTGTTTTAACAGCTGATTTCCGTTAATTTTTTATTGTGTCATTATCTGATCTCTGTAAAAAAGTGTCTTGTTTTAAACAGCTGATTTCTATCAAAACAGTTTCTTGAAACTGACGTCTATAGCACGGAACACCATTACGACGCACTCGTATATTGCTCGAATGTTCAGACGTTTAAACACAAAGTTTGTTTTCAGAAATCTACATCTTCATCTGTTCAGTTTTTAAACGTAACGTAGAATTTTAAAAAAATTACATTATTACGTTTCCGTGATTTCGTACATCGTCAGCTTCTTCTGTAATGTGCGGTTTATTGTCAAGGCTAAAGAGCACTTGTACTAGACAATAAATGTTAAATATATTAACCAGCTTCTATAGCACAACTTTGTAAATCTTGGTTGTTGTTCCAGGAAAACTAAGCACAAAGTTTTTCTTCCAACTGAGAACATTCACATAGAATGCTGTGCATGGAATTCTACTTTTTGCTGTTTACATGTCTCAGCTCTCACTTCATATTAGTAAAGTCTACATTAAATATTGAGTTCAGACATACATGCTGTCATAACATAAACAAGATTATTTAAATTGACCAATAACAATGGCATGCAGATACTCACCAACAAAATAAAATGTGTGGCGTTACATGATAAACAATGAAAACTCACAAAAAAAACTTTACTGAGTTTTTTAAACATAAAACTATCGGCCTCATTTGTGAGTAACGCTTGATTTGGACTCTCTCGTACACAGAATAACAAAGGAACAGCAATGACAGGTAATATAGCAGCTGAAGTTAAGCACTTTCTCGACCAAAAAACAATGAAGCCATACTAAACATCATATATGCAAGCATATTTATTCTACTCCTCCAGTACAAGATGGCTGATCCATATGAATAAAACAAATATGACGCACTTATTTAATTCTACTTAACAACAAGAACAAGTTCAGATTACAGATCAACATAAACATCTGAGAATCTTACATCAGCACAAGAAAGAAAATATTCATTTTCAGCAGCGCCATATTAGTTCATAGAATTTTGTAGCAGAATGCTCCTCCCTTCTCAGTGTAAGGCAGTAATATGATTATACACTGTTATTACTGCTCTATATGAATTATTCTCATCATATTCTCTAGCAGAATAAAGAAGTTGATATTGACGTAAGAAAAAAACTGCCCGCATATACTCAATTTAATTGAAACAGCCAGAAGCTATCGTGAGAATGAATTAGTAGATTTTATGAAATATTCTTGACCATAAAGTCGACACAGGGTAATTTTCTTGAATCTATTTATTGACTGGTACGAGTAAAGCTACAGAACTCTGACATATAATAAAGGCATTTTCAAAATTACCAACTTTGTGGCCTGTAGTCGAGCAAGTAGTATTCTGGGACGTGTAAATTATCGTATTTGTAACGATAGTGAGAATTATTTCTTATTTGTCACACATATTTAAAAGTAATATCTGTAACTTAGCCTGTTACGTCTAGCTATTCAAGGATATCATATTTAATAAATGTGAGACATAAACAGAACAAATGTAGATGAATTTATATAGCTGAATCTGCGAGCAAACACAAAGTTATAAAGAACTAACAAGAAAGACAAACTGCATTAAATTTTGAAACCGCGTAAATATAAAAAAACAATAACAATAAGTAAAAGTTCGATTGTTCTACATTGAATTTTTTCTTCTTGTTTCAAATATTGCATTTTCGTTAGTAGCAACAATGTGTCTAAATCCCGAAACACAACTTTACTTGCAAATGTAACAAACTGACATGAAATAACTTCATTCACATATTGGAATACATCACAGCTTTGGATTTTAATATCATATTCTGTTAGATATTGCAGGCAATGTAAGGCTGTTTTTTTTTCGAAAGCGTTTCATAATGCATTCATTAGCAACTGTATAAGTATCAATTTTTTTATAAATTCTAGACTTCTAATGCTTACTTTTTCTTTCAACGTAGTGTAACGTACAAGAGACTAGTCCTAGCAATCAACTGGTTAAAGTTTTTTTTTTATAAACGATATCTCACATCCTTCCTGTGCCGCTGAATGTCACATATGGTCCACATGGTAGTTCGATAAGATTTCCTGTCTTCGGCGAGTTTTTCAGTCTCATCAAAAGATATTATGTTATAAGCGATATACACCACTCAAAATTCAAAACTAAAATAAGTTTTTATTTAAAGTTTTAAGCTTTTCTTTTTAACCAGCATAAAGGGTAATTAGTTTCATTGGAAGGTCATGTCTTTTTTTAGAATATGTAATGTCATTTTTTATTACTCCAGAAGGTATTGAAATAGATTTTTTAAAAAAATTCTTATAAGATATGATGTAATAAACACCGTCAAATCTGTGACAGAAAAAAAGTACAAATTATGATGAAAGAAAACATAACAAGACATCTTGATGTGCCACATACAAAAGTTGAGACTGTGTTTTCTACACAAGATGTGATAAATACATTTGTTAGTGACAGTTTACGGATAGTTTTTCAGTGGATAGTTTATGTGGGAATAAATCAACTAGTGTGCATTTTCGGTTCCGTGGCAAATATAATTAATATCATCTGTTTCGTCAAGCAAGGATTCAAGGATCCAGTGAACATCAGTTTATTAGGTAATATGATGTGCATTAAATAATCATTTTAATGTTCTCTTATTGTCAAGGCCAGATGCAACACATATAGAATTAAGAATGAAATATTACCATGCCAGCAGTCGGAGATGATAACTGTAACAGAGAGGAGATGATAACTGTAAAAGAGTGCACAAGGATCCAAGACTTGAGAAAGCTCAGACATATTTTCTCGTAACACTTCTAAAAACATCAGTATTCATCCCGACAAACAGATGTCTGCTACTGGTCGTGCAGTCTGACTAAATGTTTTATCTTAATTGTAAAATGTGGCCTAACTGAGCTAATGTCTGTGAAGTAAAATTTGGGGCAAAAAATAACTCAATGGCAGGTATACTGACAAAAACAGCTGGATGAAGTGTTGATTTGAAAGAAATATGTTTTAGAAGAACGTCGTGTAGGTAAAGAGGACTAGGGAACTTATGGCCGTGGACGGCTTGGTAATTTAATTTTCTAAATTTTATCAGACTTCATCGCGCATGCAGTTGTGACATAGCATTTCATCCTAACATTTCATGAATCAAATTATTTTCACTAATTTGTGTCTGAAAATCTTGGGCTGACCCGACTTTTACTCCTAATTATTTCTACCATTACTGCTGTAACATTTTTCTCCATTCTCATTTTATTATTATTCATAGAATACTGACTTCAATCAGGAATAAAAAATTTCTCACATAATCCATTCATTCACTTTCCTAGTCGGTGCCATGTAAAGTAACTGAAAGCTACACTGAAGATTTGTCTCAGCATTCCACATTCTCATCTCATTTGTTACAAGTTATCATTTGTTACACGTTATCATTTGTTACAAGCTATCACTTTTTAGTCACAGTGACATTTTTCGGCCTGTTTTTCTACAAATATCACCTTGAATTGCTAGTGTTGTGGAATCTCTGGTGGTTATCTTAACTGCCAGGAACAGAGTTAAAGAAAAATGTTTCCCACTAAACTCTACCACTTTGGGGAACACATTGATTACAATCATGTAGCCAAGGAAAATAGAGAGCACGAACCTGCGTTAGGAAAAGCATAACTGTAGAGAGGTAAAATAGAGCAACAGATAACTTACCTTGGCGCTATGTTCTACGTCTAACAGTCATTTTATTTTTCAAGAACAATTACTGATGTTGTGTGTGTTCATTAAAATGTTTACAGGCCTGGCTATCTCTGACCTTGGATGCCTGTTGTCGTTGATATGGGTCAATATCTCCTTCATTCCAACATTCGAAGAATTAGATTTGCCTTTCGTGCCTCTAGAAATTCAGTACCTGACAGGCTCTTGGCCTCATGCAACCTTCACCCGTGTGTCCAGCTGGATCACTGCTCTGATTACCCTGGAGAGATGTTTGTGTGTTACAGTGCCGTTAAAGGTTGGCATTTTCTATTACCAACACCGTCTAAAGATTTTTATATGTAAAATAAAATAACTGAAGATACCTCTTACACACTTAAAAAAATGAAGATTTATTTTAGATTTTAATCCTGTATAAAAAGAGGAATTTTATTTATTAATTTTAAATAATGTAGTCTGCGGGCAAACACAGATAGACACTTGAATATTTTAGATACTTTGAAGAAAAGAAAGTTGGGTAAGCCGCTTTTTAAGTTAAATATTTTATCTTAATAATTGGCTGGCTACGAAAAAGACCTCGCGGACTGCCGTGTGAGCATCCCTGATATACACGCAGGCACCGATTTTCATCATTTGTAACAATATCTGTCATGGTCATTCTTCTAAAATGTTATAACGGGCCTGGAACTGATAACCCGTGCTTGGCGTTTAATAAATTATTGTTAATTATTGTTAACGTTCTACGTTTGTTGAAATGAATTCAATAGAGAAAGAACCGGTGTTTCAGTTTAAATGTCTTTTTTTAGCTACGACTATTTGCTACCTGAAGACGAGAAGAAGAATTAGCATACTTTATTTGTAAGTTCTAAAGCATTTCCAGACTTGTGGGCCTCTATAACAGCATTTCTAGAGCTGTAGATATTAAAGACAGCATTTCCAGGTGTGTGGGTCTTGAAGACAGCATTTCGAGAGTCTTGTCTTATATTGTCTCTCTCCTACCTCATATACCTTTCGGTGCTTAGGTGACAAATAGACGCCTTGTCATGACTCGATGATTTGCTTCATATAATGGGATATTTAATGCTTCTGTAATTTCTTCTCTCCATCTCCTGTAGTGAATGTGAATGTTGTCTGTGATATATTATGTGGCGGTAAACGTGTAACATGGCCAAACCATTTGACTTGCTGTTTCTGGATATAATGTACTCGTAATACTGGTATTCAACCTTTGCTCAATGTACTTTCATAGGACATGCAATGATAAATATTATAACTACACGCAAAACAGAAGGAAGAAGGTCAAGAGGAAGATCAAGAGAAATGATACTGGACAGTCTGACGGGATGGTGTGAGAGGAGATCACCAACTGAGCTGACGGCATGCACGAAGGGTCGTGTATTCTGGAGGAGCATAATAGCCAACGTCAGTCGGCACGGCACCTGATGATGATGATGATGATGATGATGATGATGATGATGATGATGATGATGATGATGATGATGATGAACCTTTGCTCTAATGGTGTTATTTCTTATTTGGTCTTTTCCTGTCACATTTAGTATTCTTCTTAAACATCTCATTTCTGTCGTGACGATTTTTCTTTTTTTAGCTGTTAGTGTCCAGGAAAAAGAAAAAGAAAAAGACCAAGACCAAGACGAAGATGGCTGCAAGACATCGTTGACGATCTGGAAATGGATGCAACAGCAGCAGGCCATCTTGCTCACAACCGAGAGGCCTACAGGAGTGCTGTTAGGGAGGCAAAGTTCCGCAAGGGACATGCAAATGAATGATGAATGAGTGTCCAGGTTTTACTGTGATAGCATGGAGCTGGGAGGAAACTCGTGTTGCACTGTGCCCTTTTTCTTCAATTGTGATGTATTTTTTTCAGTAAAGTAGTCATTTGTTGAAAGATCCGATTTGCTTTATTGCATATGTTCTCGATCTAATGTCAGTTTTCCATGAGCACGGTATTATGCTCTCTGGGTATTTCAATTGTTTCGCCTGTTTCAAGGGCTGGTAGTCTAGGAAGATCTTTGTGTTGGATTTCTTCTCTTGCTATGGTCATGACTTCTGTTTTGTCATCACTGATCCTCATGTTGTGGCTTTTACATGCTATTGCTAAATTATCCATGTTCTGCTGTAGGTCTTTTTCTTATGTGGCTAGAAGCGTTTATGGTTCGTTCACCTATTGGGTATGTCTTCTGGAAGGAGTTATGGGTTTATTAGCATTCTTTCTGGAGTTGGGCTGTTGGGCAGCTTTGTGGTGGAGTTTTTACTATGTATATTAGCTTCTTTGCACATGTTGTCAATGTATGTTATGAATAGTAAAGGAGATAGTACACAGCCTTGCCTCGCTTAAGATTTTATGATGAATGGTTCAAAGTGTTCCACATTTGTTCTAACTGCACACTAACTGTTTTCTTGTAGGATTTTGCATACATTGATCAAATGTTTACTAACTCCATAATGCTGTAAGATTTCAAACAGTTTATATATAATATATTTTTTTCAAAAGATTTTTCTTGATCAACGTAAGCTATACGCAGTATCTGGCCATGTTCAACTGATTTTTCTATTAGTTGTCTTAGAGAAAAGATGGCATCTGTACAGTTTCTACTTTTTTCTAAATCCCATCTGAGTTTTATTTAACTGTGGTTCAATCACTGGTCGCAGTCCGTCCTCCAGGATCTTGAGAACATTGTTTTCCAGTATGACTTAGCAACAAGATCTCTCTATATTGGTCGCAGTCCCTTTTTACTGTCTTTTTTCTTTCATATTGGAATAATCACAGCGTTTCTCCAATCGTGTGGCATTTCTTTTTTGTAAACAAATCAAGTAATAAACTCTGTGAAGCCAAGCTATTCCAACCTTTTTCGCACATTTGATGAACTCGTCGGGTATTCCATCACATCCTAGGGGATGTCTTCAGTGGGGACTTTCTGATGGCTTCTCTGATTTCAGCTTGTAGTATGACTGTTTCCAGTTCTCTAGGGCCAGTTGTAGAAAACACAGGAAGAATTTAGAGATTTCTAGGTCTTAAATATAGCATTCAATGAGACATCTTCCATATCTGTGGAAAGCGGATGTAAATAGAAAGATTACGTTACTCAGAATGGGCAAAAGATTAACCAGTGACAGCTCACTCTCCGAGTGCTACATTGTCTGTCTTACCTCCGATAGATACTTTGTAAAAAATATTGGAAAAATATTTCTCCTACCTCAGCTTAGATTGCTGATTAATCATTCTCACTCACTTCAGGCCTTTCTTGAAACAGAGAAAGCATTTCGTAGTTCAGAGATAAGCATAACTGGACTCTTCTATCCCTCTTTTCAGTCTGTTTCCTGAAGCTAAATATTATGAGGATATCTTTACTGTGTAGTTGTAATACTATCACTGTCAGTCAGGAATTAAGTATAGATACTGATATCATTTTTTGATGAATCCTAATAACACATAACTAAAACAACTTTATTTTGTTTAGGTGAAGACACTCATCACATCAAAGAGAGTTGCTGTCATTATCTTTACCATCTTCGTCAGTCTCTGGGCCAGCGTCACTCCTGTTTATTTTGTCAACAAACTCGGAATGAAATTTATTCCTTCAAGAAACAGAACAGTTCTGGGACTCATTTTCACAGCCGAAAGAGGTCAGATCGAGAAAATATTCACTGTAAACAACATTTTTATCCCAATCAGCGCCTTTTTAACAGTCATCATCTGTACGGCGGTCCTGGTGGTCAATCTAAACACGCAGTCAAAATGGCGGACTCAATCATCGCTTTCAGGGACGGCTGCCACCACAGCTGACAGAGATCAGAAATTGACAAAAATGATTGTGGTCGTTGCTGCAATTTTCATAGCAAGTTATTTTCCGCTATGTATAATTATCATAGTTCTGCTTCTTGTGCCAGGGTTTTCAGTTGACGGTATCTACATAAACATGGTAGTTGTTGTCAGTTCTTTTACTTTCCTTCTAGAATCTATAAACTCGTCCATGAATATTTCCATCTATTACCACATGAGCAGTCGGTACAGGGCCACGTTTCGTAAAGTAATTTTATGTCTACAGTAATACTTAATCCAAACCAATGTTAATTAACAACGAACGCCTTATATATATACATATGTGTGTATAAATTACATACAGGATTCAGAAACATGTCAGAGAAATATGTCAACCAACATAAATTGTTGTGTTCATCCTCTTACTTGTTCAAATGTGACAGTTATGTCATCAAGAACACACAGAGACAGAGTCTTGCATAAATATGCCTGGGATATTTGTGCAGGGAATAGATTAAGCTCATCGTTACCTTGGTTGACTGGCAACTATAGAGCGTAGAAAATGATCCGAGACAAGCTAGTACCGGAGGTGCGCAATTCTGAGAGGCCAGTCTCTGCCCAAGTATATAAAGACAAGATGATAGAGCTTTAAGCGGTATGGATTTTGTAAGCTGAGCAAGTATGAGGCTAGGATCGGGGGAGCCATATTATTGTTCAAGCGTGAGTGAGATATTTTATCCGTCGGATGAGAACCAATATGTGTTAGGTTAGTATGCGTGTTATTATGTGATGTGGATGAATCCAAGCTGTGCTGTGAGCTCCCTTGATCAATCCCGATCCACTTAGGTAAATAGTTTGCTAGGATTGTGTCATGTATGGTAATGAATAATCATAAATCAGGGCAGGTGTGACTGTTCTATATAAGATTTTGATATTGTTTTTTGTAAATGTGGTAGTCTATTTTTATGTGCACTTATATTTATATTACTGATTTTATGCAAATGTATTTGAATATATTCTTGCAAGTTAGTTACGTAGTTACAAGATGAATCGAACCCAAATATTTCGAGAAAATTGTTATAGTGATTTTATGCTGACAGCATAAAAATTGATGAATCATTTGTTGATGTTGCCAGCTGTGTAAAATGACGTTGTGACAATAGAAACTTATGATTATTTGAAGGATTGTTTAGTTATGTTCTTTCCATTTTGTGTAATATGTCAGCGTGTATTTTATTAATCACTTCAAACGATACAAATAAAAATACAGTATGACATATGTTGTAATATGTCAACGTGTATTTTATTAATCACTTCAAACGATACAAATAAAAATACAATATGACATATGAACTAACAGACAATTATTGCCCCCAGTAAAAAATCTCGTTTATTCCTACATTAGGAAGGAATGCCATAGATATCCTCCTAGATCTTCGTTGTCAAATTATGCTGGCTCTAGATCTCACAGAATTCATGCACACTCGGACAAAATTATCACTGGAATCAACGTCACGTTATCATGAAATCTAGCACGCCACAGATCTAATGAAGGAACCTATTGTTTACGTTGACTTATGAGAAAAAGTTGCCCTGTTATGTCGTGGCGACATCTGGGAGATATGATGTTAACGTCTACATTTTCCTTGAAGTGTTGATATTCAGATACTAACATCATGGCTGGTCGCTTTTCCTCCCCTGCTCCAGAAGAAGATAGATATCTATTTCTGCAGTGCTCAGACAGTATCTCTGTACCTTGGATACGTATCTATTTCTGCAGTGCTCAGACAGTATCTCTGTACCTTTGATACGTATCTATTTCTGCAGTGCTCAGACAGTATCTCTGTACCTTTGATACGTATCTATTTCTGCAGTGCTCAGACAGTATCTCTGTACCTTTGATACGTATCTATTTCTGCAGTGCTCAGACAGTATCTCTGTACCTTTGATACGTATCTATTTCTGCAGTGCTCAGACAGTATCTCTGTACCTTTGATACGTATCTATTTCTGCAGTGCTCAGACAGTATCTCTGTACCTTTGATACGTATCTATTTCTGCAGTGCTCAGACAGTATCTCTGTACCTTTGATACGCAAAGACAAAAACAAGTTCAGGCACTGAAGCGAACAAAGAGCGAGGATCACGATTCAAGCACTGAAGCGAACAAACAGCGAGGTTCACTATTCAGGCACTTCTGTTGGAAAAGGAGTTAAGCAAAAGTCTTGATTGCTGAGTTTGATTCTAGATGTGGGCAGGAAGTGGTTCAGTGATTCCTGGTGCCTGTATGTCCACGAGTAGACAACAGGGTCGTCAATGGCGACAAGTCTGGGCAGACGTCAGTGTGAACTGACATTTTCTGTAGTGGGATTCGTCATGTCTAAATACAGATGTAAAACTGGTGATGTCAGTTTCGAGACGAAGCTCAGATGTGCCATTAAGTTTAAATATAGAGCTAATATTATTGGAAACTGTGAATGAATGGGTTGGAATAATTACTCATTAATTTTTAAAAATCTATTTAAAAGTATTTTATGTGTCATTTTGAGAAAGTAAAAAACATTTTAAACGTCATGATAATCTAGAGAAAACCGTCTTGGAAGGGTACATAATGGGAAAAATAAAGAGAGGAAGACCAAGGCGAAGGTCATCTAGCTCAGAACCGAGAGGCCTACAGGAGTGCTGTTAGAGAGGCAAAGTTCCACAAGGAACATGCAAATGAATTTTCTCGTCGAAAATTAAAATAATGCTGCTTATTTTTTATTCTCAACAGTTTGAAACAATACGTTTTCATAATGTCAGTTACTGTATTTTTTTCACTAAAGATGCCATTTATCTAGTCCTCGAACATTTGACAGGTTCTCACCAGGACCAACTCTTCGTAACGCTCATGAAAACGCCCCTCTCCTTACTAGCACTGACCCTCGTCGCGTGGCCTCCACACGTCCCTTCAGAAGGTACACGAGGATAATGACAAGACAGGGATAGCCTGGCTTGATATGTCTGATTTCACCGCCCACTCTCCTCAGCACGAGTCCAAAAAATAAGTTAAGGCCGCCCACCCATTACTCTTGGGCAGTCTGACGTTCTGGGAGCAACTTCGCCACTGTATTCACTGAGTATGTTATGTACTGCATTAAATTATGTTTGTGGACTATCGTCATACCCATTCTAGACACCAAAAATTTGTTTCACTTCGACTGGAGGAAACAGACCATGAAGAGTTGTTGCATAAGATCTGATTCGCTGACAAGCGTAACATTTTATTATTCCAAAGCAGAGTTTGGACTTCAGGATAGAATAGGATCAGCACTATATCAGAACTTGTCGCCTTCCTGATGTTGTGTTTTAGAGCGCTCATCTCTCACGGCAAGTTCGGTAGATCAAGTCCGACTGGAGATGCATTAGCCACCCAGATTTACAAATGGGTATCTGGCCGTTTCTGATAAATGTTCATGCACGTGGTCTGTGTTGTCAAGTCAGTCAGCAAAGATTTCTGTAAATAATGACATTAGTCCTGGTTCACAACTTTCAAACTCTCCAGCAAACGTTCAAGAAAAGTTCTTTTTATCAACCTCAACCAAGATTTCTCAACCATGACTTGTCTGCAGGGGTTGTATCAGAGATTGGAACTAAAAAAAAAATCCCTACACAGCACGTTTCGGGATACCGTAAGGTTCCGCTGACACCCAGGTGAGAAAACCTGATTCCAGCCAACTCTGCTCTTTTCTAAACTTTGTGTCACACACCGCAATATTCTGAGAGGGGAGAATACTGTGGTAAATTCTATTATCATCTGCCGTAACACATAATTCAGTCCCCTTTAGCAGCGAGTGTTTTACCAAACAAAGTTCACTGTTCTAAGATTTACCTGCGAGACCAGCATGGACAGAGGGT
Organism: Achatina immaculata; assembly: GCA_009760885.1. Classification (NCBI taxonomy): domain Eukaryota; kingdom Metazoa; phylum Mollusca; class Gastropoda; order Stylommatophora; family Achatinidae; genus Lissachatina; species Lissachatina immaculata. The sequence continues at coordinate 20,503,323 of CM019702.1, read as the reverse complement.
AGAGGACTGTCCTAGTCGGATTACACAGCTGCGGACATATATCTAAGTGTTTCTGGGGCCCTCTGCCTGGCAGTGTTCACGTCCTATGAGGTGATCTGCGGGCTTTCCAATAGTAGAGGTATTCTCCAAAATTCTAGCAGTTTTACACAAGAAAAAAAAGACTAGCATACAAGCGTGCCGCACACCGCCAGCCATACATAAATAATATTTTGTGTATTATACGTTTTTATTCTTCTTTTCGGCGATGCTGGCTTCTTCGTGATAAAATACAAGGAAAATCTTTTTTCTTTCTGTCTACACCAGTGACTTTGTTACAAATGGGATATTTAAGATGTGAGGGCGATGCCGACGACAGCTGGGAGGTGGAGACGGATGGAGCGGGGCCACATGTGAAACAAAAAACGAGCTGATGTAAATATTTCAAAGCTGGGGTTCCGCTGGGGTTCCACAGATTCCTGTTGGGGAAAAGTATAACAGCATACTCATTTTTTTTCCGAGGTTGTTTCCCCTGTGATACTTGTAAAACGTTAATTCCCCTGACTTATTTAAACTTACTCGAGTTTTTCAGAAACGCTGAATTTCAGGTGTAGTGAGTGTCTTTTCTTAGAGCCCAGGGATTGTCAAAGGCTTTTGGGGGGTCTATTTTTTGTTGCATGAATGGTGTCTGAATAAGGTTCAGTATTTTAGTTCTGGACAAAGAAGGAGAGGTTGTCTGGAGCTGTGATTTGTGTTTTCCTTGTTATTGAATGATTGGATTTAGAGAGAGAAAGAGAGAGACAGATTGACTGAGTGATCTTTATTTCAGAGAGGGAGAGAGAGATTGATTCATTGATTGATTCATTGATTGATTGACTTTTATTTCTAAAGGGTTAAGATTGAGAGAGACGGAGAGACAGAGAGAGGGAGAACGAAGGAACATACAGTTCATACTTTGATTTATGTAACTATATGAAATAAACCTACATTATTACATTCATTCAAAACTAATACATTTATAGAACAGCAGTATAAAAAATTAAAACAGTTAAGCCATACTTTAAACTACTTTAGACTTTGACATGCAAGTACATACAGATACACATATAAATGCAACCACAAACAACAAATATACAAATACATACACACATATACATATACATATATATATATATATACTCATTCATTCATTTGCATGTCCCTTGCGTAACTTTGCCTCCCAAACAGCACTCCTGTAGGCCTCTCGGTTGTGAGCAAGATGGCCTGCTGCTGCTGCGACATATATATATATATATATACACATATATGTAAACACATAAATATATCCTGTCACATACGTACACATACACTCATATAATGCAAATATATATGTGCATATATATGTTATACACATATACATCCAAATACATATACATATACATATTTATAACACACATACGCATATAATACACATTCATACAGGCATATATATGTATATATATGCAGACACATACACACATATGTTTGCATACACATATATAGACATTCACACATATATAAATACATACTTACACATATTCATGCACATATAAGAATAAGCATAAACACAAATACGCTTTAAGGGAGGCATATAGTTCATATTAAACAGATACTGACAAATTTTGAAGACACAGAGAGAGAGAGAGAGAGAGAGAGAGAAAGAGAAAGATAGCATAGATCCCTTTTTTTGCATGAGACTGCAAAATCACTAGCCTGTGTTACCTTATGCGAGTGTACTTATTTGTCCTGGAAGTGTCACCAACAATATGACTGCTATGAAGACGGCCTTCTTGTTCTTCATCATCACTCACCGCCATCAGACAGGAGAGTTGTTGACGTTCACACTATATTATTTTACAATACGCACAGATTTTGAGAACGAAATGTCTGCTACTTCGTCGCTAGTACTATCACATCTAGATATCTTGTATGCTGTCCTGTTTCAGAATGCTCAGTGCAGCTCTTCTGTTGTTGTCCAGCGACGTTCCATTCCTGTTGCCTGAGCTGAGCTGAGTATTAGCTCAACTGTTCGTGTCCGGTACTGCCCATTACTGTCGCTCTCCTGTTCCTGATGACTGCATGAGGCTAAGGGTGAGCACCGCCATTCCCCACTCCGTTAAGGCTCTTGTGTGGGTGAGTAAAGTGTCTGCTCTATGGTCTTGGTCCAGACCAGCTGTCCTGTCTTGAAGTCGGAAGTTTGCTTTGCTGTCTCAGTGACTGTCCCGGTCTGTTTTTAGTGTGTCTACATTTCGGGTAGGGACTACAAGCCAAATGTAAGGGGGGAAGAAAGCCCAGTCATCGAGATCGGATTATGGGAAGAAAGACGTCATGGTCTGAAACAGAGATAGATAGATAGAGAGAGAGAGAAAGAGAGGACATGGCGGGAATTAGCAATTCTTATATCGGTTGGACAAGACGTAGTCATTCCTGTGAAATAAGGAATTTCTTGATGAAAAATAGTGATAACAAGTGCTAAAGGTTGATGACCAAAGCAAGACTCATCCACATGAAGTTCAGATCGGTAGAAAGGCGTATGCAACAAGTTTTATTTATTTATGGCTGCAGGTAGTCCAAGATAGGACGAGTAGAAGTGAAAATAAGTTTCACTTTTCAGTCGTGAGTATTGGTAAAACTCGAAGGCCTGCATCATACACATTTTAGATTTAAGTGACCGTTGAAGATGAGGAAGATTATTTGCATTGTGAATTGTCTGGGCCGAATTAGGAGAACATGAGAAGATTGTGGGAACTAGTGGTAGCGTGCTTATATGAATGATGCGACCGATACTGAAGAGAAATAAAGTGGTTTAATACTGAACTGAGGAGTCATGTTTTGTATCAGTGCTACATGTATATATACTGTTTGTGAACCTCCCTAGACTGTGCGCTGACTGTCGGCCCTGTATCTGTGTTGTTTTTTTTAATTTACAGACTTGGTTCCTGTTTGACATTCTTGTAAATGAAATGACTGCATCAGTATTTATTAGTAGAAGGTTAGGTTAGATTGTGATAATTACTATACGATTAGAAGTTAGTAGTTACTCCAGGTTGTGATAATTACTTTATGATTAGTAGATAGGTAGGTTGTGTGATTCTTATCCGTAAGGTAAGACATTTCTTTATTCTCTTTCTTTGCTGATGTATTATAGTATATTTACTTTTTGCTGCTGTTGTATTGCAGTAAATATACTTTTTTTTGCTGTTGTATTGTAGTAAATATACTTTGTGTTGCTGTTGTATTGTAGTAAATATACATTTTATTGCTGATATGCTGTAGTATATATACTTGTTGCTGCTGTGGCATTGACTAAGAGTGTCATAATGCGGACGCCGCACACTACATATGATGTGTTGTCCTGGTCACGAGATACTCTGTCTGAGATGTCTATCAGTCTTCGTAACTCTCGGTTACTGTCAGTTATGGATAGGTATGATGGCAATCCTACGCTCATAGCATATCCAGATCGATAAGCAGTTGTCTGGGGGGCAGTGGGAAGACACGATGGTGATAAATAGTCAGATGTGTACCAGTGTTCTTCAGGCCATTTGGCGGTTTTCATTCGAACCTGGCAGCCTTTAAAACATCGTTTGTCTTTCCTGACGAAGGTTACAAATTGAAGAGAACATATGAAGCATTGAGCAATATAATTCCGCTATTTCTACTAACCAGTCTCACGGGTGATCAGGAAAAGGAGATGGACATATGTTGGCCACTTGATGAGAAGAAATGAGCAGAGAATCCCAAAACAAGCTATCAAGTGGAACACAACAGGCCGAAGAAAAAGGGGCAGACCGCGTGAAACTCTGAAGAGAACATTATTAAGAGAGGCCAAGTTAACAGGCATAAAATCCTTTGATGAGGTTGAAAGACTCGCCGAAGACAGGAAAAATTGGCGAACTACTTTGCGAGCCCTATGTGACGTCTAACGGCACGGGAAGGATATAAGATATAAGATATAAGATTTCTACTAAATATAAATTGACTTTGCAGACGCCATCTGTCTACTATCAAGCAGCCACAAAGATATGCAAGATAAAATAAACAAGCTAACTCAGAATGCAAACAACATAGGACTAAAGATCAACGTAGGAAAGACAAAGTTAATGAAGCGAAATGTGAACAACAGAAATGTTAGTGGAGGAGGTCAACGAAGTTTTATATCTTGGCAATAGAGTAGTAGAAAATGGAGACAGACAGAGGACATCAACAGCAGGCTTACTAGAGCAAACCTGTCTTTTGCAGTGCTGCAGACTATACGGAAATCTAAAAAACTAAGCATGAATACGAAAATCAGGATATTTAAGAGTAATGTTCTAAGTGTACTACTACACTATGCAAGAGAATGCTGGAAAATCATTAAAACAATAGAAAACAAGTTGAATTCTTTCCCGACTAAATGTTTACGAAGAAATAGAAAAATATTTTGGTCAAACACCATAAGAAATAACATCTTGTTGGCAGAAATGCAGATGAAGCCACTGATTGCAGTTATTGAGGAAAGACGATGGCGATGGTTGGGACATGTGCTCCGAATGACTGACAACTCACTACCAAAAATAGCACTAAGATGGACACAAAGAGTAGACCAAAAGAGACATGGAGAAGAATAACAGAAAGGATGTTGAGCAATAGAGGGCTCACATGGGCAAGAGCAGAAACAAAGGCAAAAAACAGGCATTTGTGGACAACATTTACGGAAGCCCCATGTGCCCTGGGCACTTCAGGTTCAGAGAGAGATTTCTACTAAATTCAAATTGCTGATCACTGAAAACCCTAGAGAAACAATAAGTAACAAATGAAAATGCTTAAAGTCAGGCATCCAAGAGACAAGAAATAACTTATCAAACGAAGGTTTGAAGCTACACAAAACTGGATGATCAATGAAACAGTAACAAAAATTGAAGAAATAAGTAACGTCGAACAAGAACAACTCACCTGATTATAATAATATAGTAAAAGAAATACGCAAGATGTGCCTCTTGGAAGAAAATAAATGACCAGGTAAACAAGTGCAGAGAAATTGAAGAGATGGAGAAACATTAGACGATGAAATAAATATATGAAGAAACTAAGAAAATCAAATACGAATCATATTGTAAATCAGAGAGGTTGCATTAAAAGCAAGCAGGAACATCTTTTGATGGAATATTCAAACATAAATAAAAGGTGGAAGGAATACATCAGCGAGCTTCACGATGAAATAAAAGCTCTGTAGACACTGAGATAGGCCCAACAATCATAAAATCAGAAGTAGGAAAGGCGATAAAGATAAAGAAAAATAAAGGAACTCCAGTGGCCTGGATGACATCAGCATAAAAAAATGTTAGAAGCCCTGGAAGAATTTGTAGCAGAGAAGGTCATAGACCTGTGTAATGATTATACATCAAGGAATACCTACTACAGGATCTGATACTTCAGTGTTTGCAACATTACAAAAAAAAAGACTAAACTCAGCAGAGTGTGCTGACTATAGAATCATCAGTTTGATAAGGCTTGTTACACACATATTATGCAAAGTCTTTCCAGACAGAATCAGAAGCACAATAAATATGGACATCAGTGATCAGCTTTTTGGATCTAGAAGAAATAATGACACGAGGTAGAATCTGGATTGTTTCTTTAACAACAGAGAGTCATTCTCAACAATAAAACCTTAGACTGGTCCACAAAGTTTGAAAATAAATATATGTCTGGTGCGGACATGAAATGTGACTAAAACTGAAATCAAAAAGAAATGCAGCAAATAATATATGTTACACAATTCTCTAGTCAGCTACAGATGAAACTTCGTTGATATATCTTTCTCGGTTATTTGAATAAATGGGAAATTCTTCTCTTAATGTACGCTGATGGCTAAATTAAGAAATTTATACATGATTGGATGTGGCGCTATTTCTGCTCGTATCGCAGAAGTTTCAAGTCATTTCTTCTACGGGCGGCAAAGAGACGACTTGAGAGAGCTGGGGTTAGGCCAGCAGCAATTATTTCCAAGCTTTATACCTGCGTGGCCATTCTCCAGTAGAAGTAAGTGAGAACTTCACTGACAATATTTTTATTCACCACGTGTATTTAGAATATTCTGATGAGATTATGCTATTTATTATGTACTATTTAATGAAACAAAAATAATGAAAATTTCCATCAATCAAAATGGAAAAAATACACATAGAAGGGACAGATATTGAAGAAGTCAATCAATTTGCATACCTTGGCAGCTACATAGACCAGGATGGTGACACTAGAAAGGAAGTTAGGATCAGAATTGCAAAAGCAGCATCAATCTTCAAGAATCTTGAGAATATATGGAATTCAAAAGTTATAAGCACAAAAACCAAGTTAAGACTATTCAATTCAAATGTAATATCCACCCTCATTTATGCATGCGAAAGCTGGAAAACAACTAAAGAAATAGAAAAGAAATTAGACTCTTTTGAAAACAAATGCCTAAGGAAAATACTCGGCATCAAGTGGAATGAATTCAAGAACAATGCAGAGATAAGACAGATGACTGAACAACAACCAGTCTCATGGGTGATCAGGAAAAGGAGATGGACATATGTTGGTCACTTGATGAGAAGAAATGAGCAGAGAATCCCAAAACAAGCTATCAAGTGGAACACAACAGGCCGAAGAAAAAGAGGCAGACCGCATGAAACTCTGAAGAGGACATTATTAAGAGAGGCCAAGTTAACAGGCATAAAATCCTTTGATGAGGTTGAAAGACTCGCTGAAGACAGGAAAAATTGGCGAACTACTTTGCGAGCCCTATGTGACGTCTAACGGCACGGGAAGGATATAAGATATAAGATTTAATGTATGATCACGATCATTGATAGAAATCGCTTTTGAGTGCTAATTTAATGTTGAGTTAAGATGCGCCACGTGGGCTGAGCTTTCCAATCTTATTGTTCAGTATTCAAAGTTATTTAAATTTATTTAAGTTTCAGCATTATACTTCATATTTATTTCTACATTATTATCTAGGGATTTCAAGGAGGTTGTAGAAACCAATGTTTTGATATTTTCATTTTTTACATATGTCAAAGTAGATTCTTGTACACAAACTTTCAGGACTTATCCTGCTAGAGCTGGCTCACCGTTATATGGTCTGGATGTTTGGTTTCGTGAGGAGACTACGTTTGATTGCACAATGAAATAAAATAATGTTTTAAGATGGGGGATTCTTTGTACTATAAGTAGGAAATAACTCTATTTTGCTGCATTTTTTTGTGTGAGGGAGAGAATAACTATGTACTTAAGAAGCAGATAACGTCTTGGAGGAGTTATCCATGCTTAGGAGGAGATTATTAAGCAAATGCTTTAGGAAGTGTTAAGAGCTGTCATATAGTGATGATACAGAATTATGAATAGTTATTCTCTTGTGTTACATCAAGTGTTTCCGGCTAAATTTGGGACAGGTCTGTGTAAAAAAATCACAATAAACCCTGCTGCTCCTGCCAGCGATCCCTTGTATCTCATTTTGTTTCTTAATCAATGTTTTATTGTGTGGTTGAGTACGCCGAAAGATTAGTCCTCTGTGGCCTATGATGCGGCTTGGGACAAAAGGTTACACACCTGGGCTCCGCGTAGGCCAGGAACACGAAAATGAGTCCAAATCCTCAGCTTTCTAGAAGAAGTCAGAAGTTGTCGGTCATTATCCTGCTGTCAATCCTGGCTAAAAACCTCCACAGCGGCAACCACTCGTCGGCATGACAACAATGACAACCACGTACCCTGCAGCGCATCTCTCATATTTCTCCAGAGCAACCAGGTAAGTCTCCCCCCTCCCTCCCTGCACACCCATTGTGCGCCCACGCCCCCACAGAGAGACGAATGTTTCTTTCATATACGGGTATGTAATCAATGTGTAACAGTCGAGATAGTGGTTGTACCAAGAGTAATACCATTTTTTGAGAATGTACCACTTTTAGTGTTCTAATAATACTAGTATCCTTCGTTTTTAAATTCATGTATGTCCGTCGACCTCTATGTCTGTCAGAATAAAAAAAGAACGATTTTCAATACCATCAACACAAGAGCTGTGTGAGCGACTCACAGACACAAGAGCTGTGTGAGCGACTCACAAACACAAGAGCTGTGTGAGCGACTCACAGACACAAGAGCTGTGTGAGGGACTCACAGACACAAGAGCTGTGTGAGCGACTCACAAACACAAGAGCTGTGTGAGCGACTCACAAACACAAGAGCTGTGTGAGCGACTCAAGTGTGAGGGACTCACAGACACAAGAGCTGTGTTAGGGACTCACAGACACAAGTGCTGTGTGAGCGACTCACAAACACAAGAGCTGTGTGAGCGACTCACAAACACAAGAGCTGTGTGAGCGACTCACAAACACAAGAGCTGTGTGAGCGACTCACAAACACAAGAGCTGTATGAGTAACCCACAAACACCTGGGGAAAAGTAGTCTGGTGTGAACTTATCTTCAAGGACATGCGTCGACGGGTTATTTTAAAAACTTGCCTTTCCTTGTGGTCTTCTTTTTCCTGGACCATTAACCACGTCTTTTGTGCTGTACTGAAAGCCACTTTTAGCAGAACAACAACTGAGTTCAATCAGTTTCAACACACTGTATTCTGTGGGTTTCTGCTTTTTTATTTGCATTTACTGGATTACAAAGAATAGACAAGAGAAAAAGAATAATATATACGCTGAGAATATAGTCCGAGAAATTATATATAAGTTTTATATTCGATTTAAAACATTGATTGAGAAAGTTATTACATAACCGCGTGAAGAATGAGTTGAACTATAATCTCAAAGTATTGCAGTTTAGAGGTTACGAAATATGCAAACCTGCAGGGGATATAATAAGTAAAGATGATAAAAAATTAATCTCGCTGCATAAAAAGAACTTCAAATTTAGAAAGTATCCTTTTCTAACAAAAATATCAAGACTGCACTGCAATAAATTTGGGCAAATCATGTCATTTATACTCTGACAATGGATACATTCTAAAATCCTGCGAAGATGCACCGACCGTTATGCATAAATGAGATGACAAATTGACTTTCTTTAAAATCTTTCGTAGATTATGAACAATTGACACTTATTGTAATTTGAATGGTTATATTAAGTGTCTGTGGCCTTTAATATGCAAGTTCAAATAGTCTACAAGTTTTAGAATTAGCAATCGTTATCAAACCATCGATATTCAAAGCACGATATCATGTTACACTAACACCAACATGTGATGCCTTTTGCTGAGAAAATTATGTTCTGTATTTTTGATAGTTGTTAAGATTATGGATAAAATGATAAAACATACCGCCTTGTTTAGTTAATGTTAGCAGATATTAGGTTTATGGCAGTGACGCATCGTGAATATTGATCAGGATATGCGATTAACGGCTGCAGTTCTGACCTAAGATTTCAAGTAATTTACCAGACATTACATTTTGGGAACAGCACTGAAAATTGTAATATGAATTTCACTCTCTTTATTCAATGCATTGCTATTTCATGACGTTTAGCATCGCTCTATACATAATTAATTATTCACCCTAGAAATGACTATGCTGGGAATAAAAATGTAAAAGAATTTGTATGATTTGAATGAAAAAAAAAAACCGTGCTTATTGGGGACAGATTTTAATATTTGTCATAAAAATAACATTTCCAGCAAGGTCACGTTAGTTCTTATAATTTTGTAGCAGAACGCACGTCCTCGTTTGTGGCCCCGACTTTATTCTAGATCTTAACAGAGCCCACTAAATAATTTCTTTCCCAGACTTTAGGTTCAACTTGCAGAGGAAAAGTCTAGCTCATTCTGCTGCACAGATTCAGAATATCGTCTAAAACATCATTGCCTGTAATAATTTCAACATTTTCCAATCTCCACTTGACCTCAGATGTGTGTCGTTTGTGACGAATCAAGGTCACGTATCAACCACACCAGGGACACAGTACATATAGACAGATTAGTTCATAGTTGTTGTGTTTTGGACAGAGCCTGGTATAGAAAGACAACTGTGATTGTTTGAGGGAGCAATCAGCTACACTTTAGATCTTCATCCGTCCTCATTATTTGTACCCTTACTGCCAGCTGATATGATGATAACACTGAAACAGTACTTTCTGTCGCTAAGATCACAAAACATGGGTGCTACAAGGTTCGCTTTCCTGCAAGTTAGCCAGACCCCATTATTCCCGTCTTAGAGAGAAGCTTCTACAGCAGAAAGAAATCTGCTTCTGGTAGTAGCCAGCTGTGTCCTCCCTGACTTCAACTGGATTGAGCTTTTATAGAATATAACTCGACGTCATGTATTGCATCATCATCATCATCATAATCATCATCATTATTATCATCATCGTCTGCTATGCCGGTAGGTTTTAATGTTTATGCTTCTTCACAGATTTCGTTTCTCGACATTTTTTTACCAGCTCTGCTGGACTTTTATGTTGTGCCATCGCTTTAGATTACCCATGTTTTTTTTCTTGGTCTTCCTCTGCATCTCTTTCCATTTATCTTGCCTGTTGGTACTATGTTTTCAAGCCCTCCACTTCTCATTATATATCCAATGAAGTATAATTGTAGTTTTCATATTGATTTAATTAGATTCCTATCTACATTTGCTTTTTGTTAGACATTCCCTGTTTGTCATCTTAACTGTACATGGTATTCTTTACATTCTTCTAACGAACCACGTTTCTGTTGCCTCTAGCGATCTTGTCATTGATCTGTTGATTGTCCGTGATACACTTTCATAGGGTAGGATAGGCTCAATTTAGTATTTTAGAAATCTGTTCCTGATGTTCTCTGATAGAGATGCATTGCACACAATGTTTCTAATTTATGAGAAAGCTGTTTGATATTGCATATTCTATTCTTGATTTCAGAGGTACATTTTCCATCTGATATTACTCGACTTCCCAGATATTTACATGTATGTACTTGTCTCAAAACTGTTCCTTGTAGCTTTACATTGCATGAGGTGGATTTTTCTTTCCTGATATGACTAATACTTCTTTTTTTCGTGCTATTTTTGCAGCATCCTTTCTGCTCACTTCCTGACAATCATGTACCTAGTAATTTCTACAAGCTTTTCTCGTTTGTGGCTGTTAGTACTGTATCATCTTCGCATAAACCGGGAAAGCCAGCTTCGAGCTGCGACGTGAATCTCGATTTTCTGTTTTATTTTTTCGGTATCAGCATAGAATACTAAATGGTGGAAACGCCGCGATGTTTTTTTTGTTGTGTTTGCGATTGCTTGCAGACTCAGCTATATAAATGTATCTACATATATTCAGTTTATGTCTCACACTTATTACATATGACATCTTCGATGTATTTCTCTACAGCATTGAACACAGCTCCTTCGATCTTATCATGTTCTCCTAATTCGGCCCAGATAACTCACAATGCAAATAATCTTGACCACCTCCAATAGTGACTTAAATCTAACAAAAATAACAGCGTATAAAAAAACCCTAGCAGAAACAAGAAAATTTCATTAAATTTTAAACATGGAAAATATAAATAATCAGTTACAAACAATATTCATGAACTGAAGTTCCATAGTTTTCCATTTAATTTTTACTTCAAGTTTCATATAATACCTTTTATTATAAGTGAGACTATGTCCCAATCCCGAAACACAAATTTACTTGTAAATACAACAGAACAATATGAAATAACTTCATTGATGCGTACGAAAATATCACGGTTTTTGGACTCTTAATATCCTATTTTGTTAGATATTGCAAGCAATGTAAGGCTGTTAATTTTGAACAGTTTTAATAATGCTACTCCGTTGCATCATTATAGGTTTCCAGTCTTTGATAAGTTCTGGACTGCTAATGTTTAGTTTTCTTTCGGTATAGAGAAAAGGGCAGTAAACTTGTCCTAACTATTAACTGATTAAGTAAACAAGATACGATTCCCCGAATTCTGAAATCAAATTTATTCTTTATTTAACAGTTTTTTTTCTTCATTCCTGGCTTTTTTCATCTTTTCTATTTAGTTTTATAGGAATCTATCTATGAGTATCTAAGACAGTAAACATCGTCACATTATTGACAGAAAAATATGATGTAAGAAACCATAACAAGACATCTTGATGTACTGGATGCGGAAGTTCAAACTATGTTATCTACACAAGAGATGGCAAACACATTTGTCAGTGACAACTTACGGACAATTTTTCAATGGATACTCTATGTAGTAGTCAATCAACTAGTGGACATTTTTGGTACCGTGACAAATATAATTAATATCATCTGTTTCGTCAAGCAAGGATTCAAGGATCCAGTGAACATCAGCTTATTAGGTAATATAATGTGCATTTTATAATACTTTCTAGAATCCTCTTATTGTTAATGCCAACAGCAAAACTATGTGAAATTAATTATGTAATATTACCGTCTCAGGAATGGAAGGTGGTAACTGTAACAGGGGAGATAATAGGCCGAGGCTTCTAAAGCTCAGTCATATTTTCCTAACTCTGACAGAAACCGCAACAAGATGTCTGCTAATGGTGGTGGAGTCTGGATAAATGTCTTAATCTTAGATCGAACTGTAAAATGTTCTCTGACATTCAGCGTCTGTGAATTAAAATCTAAAGCATGAAAACATTCATTTACATGTATATCATAATCAACAACTAGATGATATTTTGATTCGAAAGAAAATAGCTGTCGAGTGGGTAAAATTGTAACTAATAATGGATATACAATGAGGGAAATTAAAATCTATAGCTCTTAAAAATAAATAAATAAATAAAGAAGCTGTGGAAAGGAACAGACAGAACTACACAAATAAGATTTTTAAAGACATGTATCTTTCCCATCACAAAATATGCCCGTGAGACCTGGACACTTAACAAAACAGCTTTACAGAAGAGTTCCTCAAATATCATGGATTCACAAAAAAAAAAAAAGAACAAATATATCCATACTACAAGAACTAAGATTAAAGAGAGAAAACTTAAATATTTTGGACACATTAAACATCATTAGAATTTGGAGAAGACCGTCTTGGAAGGGTACATAATGGGAAAATGAAAGAGAGGAAGACCAAGGCGAAGATGGCTGCAAGACATCGTTGATATTCTGCAAATGGATGCATCAGCAGTAAGGCATCACGTTTGCAAGTGTGACCTAGCAGTTTGTCCCTAACATTTCATGAATCAAATTATCATCTTTAATTTGTGTTTGAAGGTCTTGAGTTGAGTTGGATTCTGCTGTAGTATTTTTGTCACTTTTCATCTTCGGGAATAATGAATCTCCAACACAATCCAGGCACTCTCTATTTTTGTCACTTTTCATCTTCGGGAATAATGAATCTCCAACACAATCCAGGCACTCTCTATTTTTGTCACTTTTCATCTTCGGGAATAATGAATCTCCAACACAATCCAGGCACTCTCTATTTTTGTCACTTTTCATCTTCGAGAATAATGAATCTCCAACACAATCCAGGCACTCTCTATTTTTGTCATTTTTCATCTTCGGGAATAATGAATCTCCAACACAATCCAGTCACTCTCTATTTTTGTCACTTTTCATCTTCAGGAATAATGAATCTCCAACACAATCCAGGCACTCTCTATTTTTGTCACTTTTCATGTCTGGAATAATGAATCTCCAACACAATCCAGGCACTCTCTATTCTTGTCAGTGTCATTCGAAGCATCTGAAAAGCCACACTGAATGTTTGTCTCAACATTTCACATTATGATCTCTTTTATTACAAATTATCGCCTGTTTTAGTCACAATGACATCTGTCGGGGGCTGTGATTGTCGCCAGCTTCTCTACAACATCCCTTGAAGTGTCGTCTTGAATTGTTAATATTGTGGAGTCTCTTGTGGTTTTTGAACTGCTAGGAAGAGATTAAAAGAAAAATGCTTCTCTCTAAAGTCTGCATCTCAGTGACCGCCTTGATTAGAGTCCTCCATGCAATGATCCTTTAGAATATTGATCCACATCCATCAACAACGGTGGCGACGCAAAATAGAAATAGTTAACTTACTATGACATCATGTCATACATCTGTCAATAGTTAACTTACTATGACACTATGTCCTACATCTGTCAATAGTTAACTTACTATGACATCATGTCATACATCTGTCAATAGTTAACTTACTATGACACTATGTCCTACATCTGTCAATAGTTAACTTACTATGACATCATGTCATACATCTGTCAATAGTTAACTTACTATGACACTATGTCCTACATCTGTCAATAGTTAACTTACTATGACATCATGTCATACATCTGTCAATAGTTAACTTACTATGACACAATGTCCTACATCTGTCAATAGTTAACTTACTATGACACTATATCCTACAACTGTCAATAGTTAACTTACTATGACATCATGTCCTACATCTGTCAATAGTTAACTTACTATGACACCATGTCCTACATCTGTCAATAGTTAACTTACTATGACACTATATCCTACAACTGTCAATAGTTAACTTACTATGACATCATGTCCTACATCTGTCAATAGTTAATTTACTATGACACTATGTCCTACAACTGTCAATACTTAACTTACTATGACACTATGTCCTACATCTGTCAATCGTTAACTTACTATGACACCATGTCCTACATCTGTCAATAGTTAACTTACTATGACACTATGTCCTACATCTGTCAATCGTTAACTTACTATGACACTATATCCTACAACTGTCAATAGTTAACTTACTATGACACTATGTCCTACATCTGTCAATAGTTAACTTACTATGACATCATGTCCTACATCTGTCAATAGTTAACTTACTATGACACTATATCCTACAACTGTCATCACATTTTCAAGAACAATAACTATGAATGTTTTTGTGTATTAAAATGTTTACAGGCCTGGCTATCTCTGATTTTGGGTCTCTGTTATCGTTAATATGGATCAACATCTGCTTCACTCCAACTTTCGAAGAATTAGGTTTGCCTTTCTTGCCTCTAGAAATTCAGTACCTGACAGGCTCTTGGCCTCATGCAACCTTCACCCGTGTGTCCAGCTGGATCACTGCTCTGATTACCCTGGAGAGATGTTTATGTATTACAGTGCCGTTAAAAGTGAGCATTTTCTTTTGTCAACACCTTCTAAAGATCTTTGAATGTAAGAAATAACTAAAAGAGTTCTCTTAAACACTCTTTTAGAAATTAAGATTGGATTTAATTCCATACAAATACTTATATTTGTCTCATATTTGTGTTTTGCTTTGTTAATAACACATTTTAGTAACAATAGTTTTAATGGCTTTTATTATAAATAAATTTTTCATTTATATTTTAAAGCCATGGCGTTAAACTTCAGTGACGTCGAAGGCCTGAACTCTATGTTTAAAACAAGCTTTGGGCCCTTTGTAAATCGACTAGTTTTTTTTTCAAACTGACATGAAAGTGAAGTGATTTTTTATTCGTTTTCTCAATTAGCTTTATAGGCCATTTCAAAATGTTATGAACAAAAGAAATTTTATGTAATATCACTTTCAATGTTAAATATTCTGATTATATCTCGTTCCTGCTGCCTGCACACCCATGATTTAGCTATTGATTTTCAGTTGCAGCAATCGCTATCATATTCATTATGCTAGTGTCAAAATGTACTTGGAAGTGATAAAAAAAAACGATTCCTTTCTTTAATGAAGGAGATGAAAATGTCTGGTTCAGTTTAAAAAAAAAAGTAGAAAGAGTGAGAAAAACGAACGGAAACAAGAATTGCAAAAAATAATATCAGCAGCTAGAGAAGAGTATACAGGAATGGAATATTTCGGAGAAAGATTTTTCACGGATCACATACAAAAACAACACAGCATGAACACAGTGACTTCTCTTTCTTACAAGGAAGAGACCATAAAGATAAGTGTTTAATTTTTCTTCACTTATGTTTTGTGTTTTTATCTGTTGTGTTGTTTATGACCACTTTTCACATTTTTTCTACCTGTTTTTTTTTTGTTTCTTAAACTAAACCATATACCTCCATCTGTTTTATCACTACAACCAATTTTAACATAATTGTCATTTTCTTATCTCTAACATTTCTTTTTTTGAATTGTTAGTAGTAATTGTTAACATTTTAGCTGTTGTTGTAATGGCTTAGGGAGAGAAAGAAACGACTTATCAGTTTGAATGTCTGTTTATTAGTGGTGGCAGTTATCACTAAGTGCTACCTTTAACAGACTGGAGAAAATGAAAGACCTTGCTTTCATCTTCCAGGGTCTTGAAGATAACATTTCCTGAGTTGTTGGTTTGAAAACAGCATTGCTGGAGTTGTGGATCTTGAAGAAATAATTTCTAGAATTTTTTATCCTGAAGATAGAATTTCTAGAGTTGTTGATCTTGAATATAGAATTTCTTTATTCTATGTGTCACCTAAAAGGAGCTCAAAGAGAAATATTGTAAAGTGATGAGAAAATATTTCCCATATTCCTGTTTACACTAATCAATAGTCGTTCTATCTTCACCAACATTTCACTTCTCCTTAAAACAAAGGAAGCTAATAGAGCTCCAAAACCATGCACTGTCATTTCGCGAGTTGTGGCCCTTGAATATGGCATTTATAGAGCCATGAGTCTTGAAGACAGCATGCTTAGAGTTGCGGATTCTAAAGATAGCATTCGAAGAATTTCCATTCATGTTTGTGGAAAGCGTATACAAACAGAAAGATTAGATTAGGCAGAATTGGCAGGAGATTAATCAGCGGCTACTGGCTACCTGAGTCCTACCTTTTGTGTCTCACCTGGCAGGGCATCCCACAGAAACTTTGCAAGGTGGTGCAAAAAAATATGTTCCTTACCTCTGTTTGTAATACTGAGTAATCATTCTGTTTTCACTCACTACAGGACTTCCTTGAAACAGGGGAAACTATCCGGGGTCCAAAGCCAAGATCTAGCTCCCTTTCCCGACCCCATCCTCCGCTACTCGGCCTATCACCTGAAGCTAGATGGTTTCACGGTTTCAATACCGTGTAGTTGTAATGTTATCATTGTTAGTCACGAATGAAGTATATACTATCACATTATTATATCACATTTATCGCTGATGCCATATTTAGTGTATCCTAATACTGTACCACTAAAACAATTTTATTTTGCTTAGGTGAAGACACTCATCACATCAAAGAGAGTTGCTGTCAGTATCATTACCATCTTCATCAACGTCTGGGCCTGTGTCTCTCCTCTTTATTTCGTCAACAAAATCGTGTTAAAATTTATTAAATCCAGAAATCGAACAGTTTTGGGACTCGTCTTCACAAAAGAAAGAGACCAGATCGAGAAAGTATCTTTCGCTGTTAACAACATTTTTATCCCCATCAGTGCCTTTTTGGCAGTCATCATCTGTACGACTATCCTGGTGATCAATTTAAACACGCAGTCAAAATGGCGGACTCAATCATCGGTTTCAGGGAAGGTTACCAACAGAGCTGACAGAGATCAGAAACTGACAAAAATGATTGTGGTCGTTGCTGCACTTTTCATCATGAGTTATTTCCCGCAATGTTTAATTATCATAGTTTTCCTTCTTGTGCCAGAATTTTCAATTGATGGCATCTACGTAAATATGTTAGCTGTGGTTAGTTCCTTTAGTTTCTTCTTAGAATCTTTAAACTCGTCCATGAATATTTTCATCTATTACCACATGAGTTGTCGGTACAGGGCTGTGTTTCGTAAAGTAATTTTACGGCGGGTGTAACATTTGTTGGAAGCCTCTGTTAAACAGTAACGAACAACTTATATTGCAGAACTATATGGTATATAGGAGACAGAAATATGTCACTTAAATATGTCAGCTAACATACATAAGTAAGTTCATACTCTTACTTGTTCAAATGCGATCATCAAGAACACAGAGTTGCGGAGTCCTGAGTTCATGTGTCTGCGATATTAGGAATGAATGGACTGAATATACTCCTAGATTTGCGTTGTCATATTACTTGTATGTTGGCTCTAAATATCACAGAATTTATGCACACGCTGAGAAAAGTTATCACTGGAATAAGAGTCACTTTATTATGAAATCTAGCACCTGTCATAGATCTAATGAAGCAACTTGTTGTTTACGTTGAATTATGAGAAAAGGTTGCCTTATTATACCGTGGGGACTCCTAGGGGATATGATGTTAACGTCGTATATGTTTTCGTTGAACTGTTGATACACCAGAGACTAATGTAGTCAACATCATGCCTGGTCGCTTTTCATACTCAGCTCCAGAATAAGATAGATATCCATTTCTACAGAGCTCGGCCATTATCTCATTACATATTATTTTGAGATACATTTGATAAGCGAAGACGAAAAAAACTCAGACACTGAAGGGAACAAACAGCGAGGATCACGATTCATGCACTTCTATTGGAAAATACTTTAAGCAAAAGTTTTGATTGGTGGTTTGTATTCTAGATGTGGGCGGAGAATGGATCATTGGCTCCTGATGCCAGTATGTCCATGAGCAGACAAGGTCGTCAATGGCGACATGTTTGGGCAGACTTCAATGTGAACTGACATTTTCTGTAGTGTGATTCGTCATGTCTAAATACAGATGTAAAACATCTGATGTCAGTTTGGAGGCGGAGCTCAGTTGTGCCTTAAGTTATATATATATATATATATATATATATATATATATATATATATATATATATATATATATATGTAGAGAGAGAGAGAGAGAGAGAGAGAGAAAGAACTAATATTGCTGCAAACTGTGAATGAATGGGTTGGAATAATTACTCATTAAATTTTCTTTACTTATTTGTATCCATATTTTTGTACCGTTTCACATAGGTATAAAAGAATAGTAAACATGTGTTTTGAATAATGGTGCTCATTTTCGATTCGCAACAGTTTGAAACAATACGTTTTCGCAGTTTTTTATTGTTTATTCGTGTCAATAAAAATGTCATGTATCCAGTACTGGCACATATGACAGGCTCCTCTTTGTAATGCTCATGACAACGCCTCCCTCTCTACTAGCATTGACCCTCATGCCTTGGCCTCCACATGTCCCTTTCAGAAGGTACACGAGGATAATGACAAGACAGGGAAATCTTGTCTTGATGTCTGATTTCAACGCCCACTCTCCTCAACTTGTGACCAAATGATAAGTTATATCCGCCCACTCATGAATCTTGGATCAGTTTGGCGTTCTGGGAGCAACGTCATCACTGTATTCACTTAGCATGTTATTGTACTGCATTAAATTATGTGTGTGAACTATTATCATACCCCTTCTAGATACCAACAATTTGTTACAGTGCTTTAGTTGTGCTTTAGGTGGGCGGTTTTGGGGGGGGGGGGTGATATAGAAAGAGAAAATGAAGAGATCTTGCATAAGATCTGATTCACTGACAAGCGTAACATTTTATTATTCCAAAGCAGAGTTCGGACTTCAGGATAGAATAGGATCAGCACTATATCAGAACTTGTCACCTTCCTGATGTTGTGTTTTAGAGCGCTCATCTCTCACGGCATGTTCGGTAGATCATGTCCGACTGGAGATGCATTAGCCACCCAGATTTACAAATGGGTATCTGGCCGTTTCTGATAAATGTTCATGCACGTGGTCTGTGTTGTCAAGTCAGTCAGCAAAGATTTCTGTAAATAATGACATTAGTCCGGGTTCACAACTTTCAAACTCTCCAGCAAACGTTCAAGAAACGTTCTTTTTATCAACCTCAACCAAGATTTCTCAACCACGACTGGTCTGCAGGGGTTTCATCAGAGATTGGAACTAAAAAATACCTCTAAAGCACTTTTTGCGATACCGGAGGGTGCCGCTGACACACGGTTGAGAAACCCTGTTTCCAGCCAACTCTACATTAATAAAATTTGTCATCAGATATTGAAATGTTCTGGGAGGGGAGAATACTGAGATGAATTTTATTGTCATCTGCCGTAACACATAATTCAGTCCCCTTTAGCAGCGAACGTTTTTATCAAGCAAAGTTCACTGTTCTAAGATTCACCTGCGAGACCAGCATGGACAGAAAGTAGCAGACTGTCCTAGTCAGATTACACAGCTGCGGACAAATATATAAGTACTAGCTGATTACCCGGCGTTGACCGGATAATTATTTATCCCAATCAAAGTTCTATCTACTTCCACAATCATCTAGTAGGTTCTACAATGTCCTAATTATTTCCACAATCTTCTAGAAAGTTCTACAATGTACTATTCATTTCCATAACCTTCTAGAAGGTTCTGCAGAGTCTAGACGGTTCTACAGAATTCTATTCCTTCAGTTCGACTAAACATGGGCTTAGTTATCATCATGATTGTCACCACTCAGTCTAGCATGTTTGGACATTTTATTTTTCACCACTTCACAACACCCCCCACCCCCCCCCCCCCCCCCCCCAATGCCGATGTGGGCTGAACTTGCGAGTCTCAGCGGCCCCGAAAACTATGGATTCGACACTAATATCGGTCGTTTTCGATTATGTTTACATGTCACCACCAAGGGTTTGCGGCTGTATTCAAAATGTTCAGCTCATGTGCAAAAACATATTGTGTGTGCAAATGTGCATAATAACAATATATATATATATATATATATATATATATATATATATATATGCAGGAAACTCTCTACCGTAGAGAGCGGAACAACAACACAACTCCTTCAGATCATCAGAGGAAGTATCCCCCCCCCCCAGACAAGTGTTTCCTCCCTTTAAACTCCTGACACTCTAAGGGGGGTGCGCCCCTCTGGGTCATGACTCCCAGAGGTCTTGTGAGTTGTTGCTTTTTTTTTCCCGGTCCCGGGATTGAACCCATGATCTTTCAGTTGCCACTGCACTTATATATATATTTGTATGTATATAATGTATGTATGTATGTATATATATATTTATGTATGTATGTTGTATGTATGTATGTATGTATGTATGTATGTATGTATGTATACGCATACAACATAAATTCCTATACATTTAAGAACAGGATAAAACTGCTGTACTTTTCAGTTACTGGTATTTAGTTAAGTGCAATGATGATTTCTTTCTTTACTTATTCGGTGATTCTGCTACAGTACTACAGAAACTACACGATAAAACACCAGTTGAAACATCCGACTCAAAAGTAATTTCTCAACAAGAAAGAAACAGTAAAGAAAAAAACATGTACCATCACTGTACTTTCCTTGATGGCAACTACAGCACGGAGCAATTTTTATGCTGGCTGGACAAACTGTGGCCAGTCATGTGAAATACGATATTTAATATGGGATTTCTTGATGAAAAATAGTAATTAGAAGTACTGAAGGTTGATGACCAAAGCATGACTGATCTACGCGAAGTTCAGATCGGCAAGAAGACGTATGCAACAAGATTTATGAGAATAAAGATGGCTGCAGATAGTATAACAATGTTTTGTTGTGGACTAAGATATTATTGACGAATTGAGGTAGTGTTCTTAGTTGCTTAATACTGTCTTGTAATTCTTCTGATTAATATAGTCTTGTAATTCTGCCACTTTTATCGATGATTTTGCTGAATTATGATGCATGATATTTCTGAATGATTATAGCACTGAAGCTTGAAGATATTCTTTGATTAATATGGACATTATCTTCACACGCAACCTGGTTCCTCTTGTCTAGATTAGGTTTCACAAATGTTAGGACATTCCCTAGATCAAGTCCTATGAAAATTTAAATGAATTCATTTAATTCTGACAAATAAGGTCACTGATGTATTGTTGACAACATTACGTGGAATAAGATGCAATAGGACATACAATTAGTTAGTTTCGTCGTTGAAGCACATAATCTTTGTTCACAATATCAAACTCTAGCATATTTTAGATGCATCACTTCGGCAACATCATCAACTTCAAAAGATTCTACACGTGATACGAGAACAATTCCAAACTCTCTACTGTATTAGATCTGCAACACATGGTCTGAATCACTTTACACAAAGTTTCAAAAGTATCAAATCGTCATAATCACTTGAAACACATCTTCATTCTGTCCTAAAACTGCTTTTCCTGAGTATCTGTTTTGTCCTCTGTGTGTCCTCTACTTCTTGTGTCCTCTAAAACTGCCTGCCTGACGTAAGTCAGGACACACATCTATTCCATTTCATTGGTCAGCTGGTCAAGTCGGTCCACTACCTGTTTTCAAAACAATGTGCAAATATGTTTGGGAGGCAAAGTTCCGCAAGGGACATGCAAATGAATGAATGAATGAATGAATGTGCAAATAGCGTCTTAAGATTAGCAAATATGTGTCTCGTGTCAGTCTATTGCTTCAAATCCGTCTATTTAGTTGTCTCATGACGCATCGGGTGTTTGTGATACCTATGGGGGGCATTAGTCCAGATCTGTTTACACGATGTCCATCTGTCTGCGTCTGTTCTATTTTTATCTGAGTAAATCCTCTTTGACTGCCTTTATTGCCGGCGTCCTGTTGTAATATTACTACTAATGCCGTGGGAGTGTCCCTCTCGAATTTTCCTCGTTTCTGGCCTACTTTCTTCTTATCAGTTAAAAATAATAACTGTTATAAAATATGCCAGTAGTAATAATAATATCTTATATCTTATCTGATATCCTTCCCGTGCCGTTAAACGTCACATAGGGCTCGCAAAGTAGTTCGCCAATTTCAATAATAAATTTTAATAATAATAAGATATTAATAACAATAATTATGATTACTATCCTAATATACAAGAGGCTATACTACAATAGTCCAAGACGGGACGACTCGAAGGGAAATGAGTTGCACGTTTTCAGTCGTGAGTATTGATAAAATTCGAAGGCCTGCATCATACACATTTTAGATTTAAGTGACCGTTGTAGGTGGGGAAGATTATTTGCATTCTGAGTCGTCTGGGCTGAATTAGGAGAATCTGAGAAGATTAAGGGAGCAAGTGGCAGCTTGTTCATAAGAATATTGTGACCGACACTGAGGAGAAATAAAGTGATTTAATACTGAACTGAAGAGTCATATTTTGTATCAGTGCTACATGTGTATATCCTGTGTGTGAACCTCCCTAGAGAACTGAATGTCGGCCCTATGTCTGTGTTATTATCTACAGACTTGGTTCCTGTTTGACATTCTTGTGAATGATGTGACTGCGACAGTAGTTATTAGTAGTTAGGTTAGGTTCTCTCTCTCTCCTCTCTCTCTCTCCCTCTCTCTCTCTCTCTCTCTCTGAAGGCTAAGTGCCCAGGGCATATGGGGCTTCTGCAAAGGATTTCCACAAATGCCTGTCCTTTGCCCTTTTTTCCGCTCTTGCCCAGATGAGCCCTCTATTGCTCAAGATCCTTTCTGTTGTTCTTCTCCATGTCTCTTTTGGTCTAACCCTACATTTTTTCCCCTGAGGTCCATTTTAGTGCTATTTTTGGTAGTAAGTTGTCAGTCATTCGGAGCACATGTCCCAACCATCGCCAGCGTCTTTCCTCAATAATTGCTGTCAGTGGCTTCATCTGCATTTCTGCCAACAAGATGTTATTTCTTATGGTGTCTGGCCAAAATATTTTTCTAATTCTTCGTAAACATTTAGTCTTGAAAGAATTCAATTTGTTTTCTATAGTTTTGGTGATTTTCCAGCATTCACTTCTATAGAATAGTACACTTAGAACATTACTCTTAAATATCCTGATTTTCGTCTTCATGCTTAGTTTTTTTAATTAGATTTCCATATAGTCTGCAGCATTGCAAAAGCCTGGTTTGCTCTAGTAAGTCTGCTTTTGATGTCCTCTGTGCTGTCTCCCATTTTCTACTACTCTACTGCCAAGACATACAAATTCTTTTACCTCCTCCATTAAGTTACTACCTACTCTGAGTACATTTCTGTTGTTCAAATTTTGCTTCATCAGTTTTGTCTTTCCTACGTTGATCTTTAATCCTATGTTGTTTGTATTCTGAGTTAGCTTGTTTATTTTATCATGCTTATCGTTTTGCCTGCTTGATAGCAGACAAACATAGTTCGCAAAGTCAAGGTCCTCCAGCATTGTTTTAGGGGTCCATTGTAATCCTCTGCGTTTGTCTGATGTTACTTTCTTCATTAACTAGTCTACTGCCAAGGTAAATAATATTGGCGATAGATAGTACACATCCCTGCTTCACTCCTGTTTGTACCCTAAAGCTGCTGGAGGTCTGTTTTCCACAGATCACTTTGCACTGAAAACCCTCGTATAGCGCTTTGATGACATTTACTATCTTTTGTGGGAGGCCATGCCATCTTAGAATTTTCCACAGTGCATGTCTAGTCACACTGTCAAAGGATTTCTCAAAATCTATAAACAGTGCATATGTTGTCCTATGCCACTCATTTGGGTGCTCTAATATTTGTCTAAGTACAAACATGTGGTCTATGCATGATCTTACTTTCCTAAATCCTGGCTGCTCTTTCAGAAGTTTTCCCTCAGGTGCTGGTACAATTCTGTTGATGATTATTCTGCAAAATACTTTACTGGTGAGTGGCAAAAGGGTGATGCCTCTCCAGTTCCCGCAATCTCTGAGGTCAACGTTCTTTGGTAGTTTTACTATAAGGCCAGTTTTCCACTCCTCTGGAGCCTTTGCTAGGTCCCACAATTGTTGTTATATGACTAGAAGTTAATAGTTACTTCAGACTGTGTGGTTCGTATTTGTAAGGTAAGACGTTCCTTAATTATGTTTCGTAGCTGTAGTACGCATACTTTTTTTAGCACTGTTGGCGACCATGAATGCCCTAATGGACACACCACATACTACATATGATGTGTTGTCCTCGTTGCGAGACACTTTGTCTGAGATGTCTGTCAGTCTTCGTAAATCTCGGTTACTGTCAGTTGTGGATAGGTATGACGGCAATCCTGCTTCCCTACGCCCATAGCTTGTCGGGATCGATAAGCAGGTGTCTGGGGGGGGGGGGGGGGTGGGGTGGAGTAGAAACGATTCTGATAAACGGTCGGTCGCGTACCAGCTTTGGTATTTCCGGCCATTTGGTGGTTTTCATTAGAACCAGGCTGCCTTTAAAACATCGTTTATCGGTGTTGACGAAGGTTCCAAATTGAAGAGAAGAAATGAATGCCTGCTAGAACAGAGCATTGAGCAATATAACTCCGATATTTCTACCAAATTCAAACTGCTGATCACTGAAAACTCTGGCGAGAAAATAAGTAACACATGGAAATAATTCATATCAAGTATGGAGATGACAAAAAATAACCTACAAAAAAAAAGAACAGAAAGGTAGAGAAAACTGAACGATCGATGAAACAGTAACAAAAATGGAGGAAAGAAACAACACCAAAACACACATGATTCTAAAAATATAGTAAAGGAAATGCGCAAGATGTGCCGCTTGGATAAGATATAAATGATTAGATAACAACGGCAAGGAAATTGGAGAGACGGAGAAACAACAGAAGATGAAAGAAGTATATGAAGAAACTAAGAAACTCAGGGTACGTATCATAGAGTAAATCAAAGAGGTTGCATTAAAAGCAAGCAGGGACATCTTTTGATGAAATATTCAAACATAAATAAAAGGTGGAAGGAATATATCAGCGAGCTTCACGATGAAATAAAAGCTCTGTTGACACTGAGATAGGCCCAACAATCATAAAATCAGAAGTAGGAAAGGCGATGAGAACAAAGAAAAACAAAGGAACTCCAGTGTCCTGGATGACATCAGCATAAAATGTTAGAAGCCCTGGAAGAATTTGGAGCAGAGAAGATCATAGACCTGTGTAATGATTATACAGCAAGGAATACCTACTACATGATCTGATACTTCAGTGTTTCCTGCATTATCCAAAAAAAAAAAAAAACTCAGTAGAATGTGATGACTTTAGAATCATCAGTTTAATGAGCCATGTGACAAACACATCTGAACATACAAACATACAAACATCGTATTATGTAAAGTCGTTCGAGAGAGAATCAGAGGCAAGATAAATGTGGAGCTCAATGATCAGCAATTGGGATCTAGAAGAAATGATGGAACGAGAGAAGCGCTACGTAGCATTACGATGGTATCTCAGAAGCAAATGGGCGCTAAATAAAGAGTCTAAGAGTTGATGCAGTTAGATCCGTTTGATACCAGCTGGGCGACTTGAAAGACGCTTTAGTATACACCAAAGAATATGACAATTTGAAAGGTTCGCATGGTCTGCCAACGAAAATTGATGAAGTTTGTCTTTCCAGGTATATTTAATTTGGAATGTGAGAATTTGGTCCGACATAATCAGTGCGTAAATCCAGCTAGCAAGCAGTTACATCTAAAACTAGAAAGTAAGTAGAGTCTGCTGTCAAATATATCATGCAGGTCATAGACTTCCTTTGGGAAATATTGGCAAAATGAGTTCAAGAACTTCAAAATTACCGTGCAAGATTTTTCAGCTGCCGTTGAAATACAAGCCGGGATCCACCTCAAAAAGATTGATTAGGACTCGAAAGACGATGGAACAATTTGATGATTATGAAAGTAAGTGCGATTCTTAGAGAACTGAAGTTTATTTTTTAATGCAGTAGCGAACAAAGCTATTGGTTCATTAGAGATAGATTTGAGCAAGTATAGAGTCACCGTTCGCAATTTTTGTACGCCATTATTGGTCTAGTTATCCGGACAACCGGGTCGATGTTCACGCGCTGTAAAAGTTTAGAAGTTGTTCTGATGTTCAAGCATTGTAAAAGTTTAGAAATTGTTCTGATGTTCAAGCATTGTAAAAGTTTAGAAATTGTTCTGATGTTGAAGCATTGTAAAAGTTTAGAAATTGTTCTCGATGATTGATAAGTTCTCTGCATAAGGTAGAACGGATTACATGTGGTCAACTTTTTTGGGCTATTTCTCAACATAGTCCCCTTGCAAGTTTATGCACTTAGTCAATCGATCCTGGAGCATACGGATCACTTCTTTGTAAAAGTCAGCATCTTGTGCCAGTAGAAAGTGGTCTACAACATGAATGACGTCATCATCTGAATCAAATTTGCAACCACTGAGCTCCTTTTTGAGTTTGGTAAACAGGTAATAGTCCAAAAGGGCCAAATCTGTTGAATAAGGAGGATGTTCAAGAAGCTGGAAGCCACATTTATGAATGGCAGCCATTGCCATTGCCGACTTATGAACTGGAGGATTGTCTTGATGAAAGATGACTCCTCTAGTCAATTTCCCTCGACGCTTTTCCTTCAGTTTGATCCGCTGTTGCTTCACAAGGTTAGCGTAATAGGCCCCGGTGACCATTCTGCCCTATTGAAGATAGTCTACCAATAGCACACCTTCTGAATAAAAAAAAATAGAAGCCATAACTTTGCTTGCAGACAGAACCACCCTTGCTTTCTTTGGAGGTGGAGATCCATGATGTTTCCACTGCTTTGACTGTTATTTGGCTTCTGGTTGAAAATGATGAACCCAAATCTCATCCATAGTCACAAATTGCTGAAGAAATATTTCAGGATCTGCAAAAAAATGGCCAAGATTGTCTCTTGACATGTTAAGACGCTGTCGTTTGTGACCAGCTCCAAGAAGTTTCAGGACCCATCGAGCAGAGACCTTTGTCATTTGAAAATCTTTGTGAATAATGGCATGAACACGTTCCTGGGAGATGCCCAACTTAGTAGTAATGCACCGCTCAGTTAGTCGTCGATCCTCCATTATCATGTCATGGATTCTGCCGGTGGTTTCATCGGTGGTTACCGTTTTTGGTCTTCCTGGACGGGGATCATCTTCCAGACTCTCTTTTCCATGTTTGAACTGAGCTGGCCATTTCTTCACTGTGTTGTAAGAAGGGGCACTCTCCCCTAGAGTCTCCATCATATCCACATAGATCTCATTCGATGATAAGCCCTTGATGCAGAGATAGCAATTGACTGTTCGATGAGAAATTTTATAAATGTTTTCACTTTCTGCTATCCCTTACTAATTCAGTAGCCTGTAAAATAAAATTGGTTGCAGTTAATTTCTTGAAGCTTTGTGTTTAATTTTACTTTAACCTGACGTACAAATACATATAATATCAACTGTGTATTTCAAGTATTTATAGCTTATGCCGAGAACTTATCAATCACCCCTCGTACATAATATTACTAACGATACTAGGAACAGTGGCCAGTTCTAAATTGAACTTATTAACCCTTTGTTAATCAGAAAAGTCATCTGAGATCAACCATGACTGAAATAAGACTAGATGGACACTAGTTCTTAAGTCCACTGCGGGCTGACGCGCGGTGTTAAGTTTGGATGAAACCATGCAGGAATTTGGTAGGAAAAGGCCAGAAAAGTTAACTTTTGATTTGCAACTTCAGTGATAAATTTAAACATTTGAGTAATTTCTTTTTATTTAAATCCAGCTCTAAAGTGCTGTAAATTTACTAAGAACACTGGATATTTTTATTTAATTAAAAATGTAATATTAAAAGAGACTTTAGTCTGTTCTGTATAAAAAGTATATGCGAACACGAGATGAGATTCATGCTTTGACATGTTAATCTTGAGATGAGATTCATGCTTTGACATGTTAATCTTGAGATGAGATTCATGCTTTGACATGTTAATCCTGAGATCAGATTCATGCTTTGACATGTTAATCTTGATGATGAGATTCATGCTTTGACATGTTAATCTTGATGATGAGATTCATGCTTTAACATGTTAATCTTGATGATGAGCTTCATGCTTTGACATGTTAATCTTGATGATGAGATTCATGCTTTGACATGTTAAGCTTGAGATGAGATTCATGCTTTGACATGTTAATCTTGAGATTAATGCTTTGACATGTTAATCTTGATGATGAGAAGCACGCTTCGACATGTTAATCTTGAGATGAGATTCATGCTTTGACATGTTAATCTTGAGATGAGATTCATACTTTGACATGTCAATCTTGATGATGAGATTCATGCTTTGACATGTTAATCTTGATGATGAGATTCATGCTTTGACATGTTAAACTTGATGATGAGATTCATGCTTTAACATGTTAATCTTGATGATGAGATTCATGCTTTGACATGTTAATCTTGATGATGAGATTCATGCTTTGACATGTTAATCTTGAGATGAGATTCATGCTTTGACATGTTAATCTTGAGATTAATGCTTTGACATGTTAATCTTGATGATGAGAAGCATGCTCTGACATGTTAATCTTGAGATGAGATTCATGCTTTGACATGTTAATCTTGATATGAGATTCATGCTTTGACATGTTAATCTTGATGATGAGATTCATGTTTTGACATGTTAATCTTGATGATGAGATTCATGCTTTGACATGTTAATCTTGATGATGAGATTCATGCTTTGACATTTTAATCTTGATGATGAGATTCATGCTTTGACATGTTAATCTTGAGATGAGATTCATGCTTTGACATGTTAATCTTGATGATGAGATTCATGCTTTGACATGTTAATCTTTATGATGAGATTCATGCTTTGACATGTTAATCTTGATGAAGAGATTTATGCTTTGACATGTTAATCTTGATGATGAGATTCATGCTTTAACATGTTAATCTTGAGATGAGATTCATGCTTTGACATGTTAATCTTGATGATGAGATTCATGCTTTGACATGTTAATCTTGATGATGAGATTCATGCTTTGACATGTTAATCTTTATGATGAGATTCATGCTTTGACATGTTAATCTTGATGAAGAGATTTATGCTTTGACATGTTAATCTTGATGATGAGATTCATGCTTTAACATGTTAATCTTGAGATGAGATTCATGCTTTGACATGTTAATCTTGATGATGAGATTCTTCCTTTGACATGTTAATCTTGATGATGAGATTCATGCTTTGATATGTTAATCTTGATGATGAGATTCATTCTTTGTCACGTTAATCTTGATGATGAGATTCATGCTTTGACATGTTAATCTTGATGATGAGATTCATGCTTTGACATGTTAATCTTGAGATGAGATTCATGCTTTGACATGTTAATCCTGAGATCAGATTCATGCTTTGACATGTTAATCTTGATGTAGAGATTCATGCTTTGACATGTTAATCTTGATGATGAGATTCATGCTTTGACATGTTAATCTTGATGATGAGATTCATGCTTTAACATATTAATCTTGAGATGAGATTCATGCTTTGACATGTTAATCTTGATGATGAGATTCTTCCTTTGACATGTTAATCTTGATGATGAGATTCATGCTTTGATATGTTAATCTTGATGATGAGATTCATTCTTTGTCATGTTAATCTTGATGATGAGATTCATGCTTTGACATGTTAATCTTGATGATGAGATTCATGCTTTGACATGTTAATCTTGAGATGAGATTCATGCTTTGACATGTTAATCCTGAGATCAGATTCATGCTTTGACATGTTAATCTTGATGTAGAGATTCATGCTTTGACATGTTAATCTTGATGATGAGATTCATGCTTTGACATGTTAATCTTGATGATGAGATTCATGCTTTAACATATTAATCTTGAGATGAGATTCATGCTTTGACATGTTAATCTTGATGATGAGATTCATGCTTTGACATTTTAATCTTGAGATGAGATTCATGCTTTTACATGTTAATCTTGAGTTGAGATTCATGCTTTGACATGTTAATCCTGATAATGAGAAGCATGCTTTGACATGTTAATCTTGAGATGAGATTCATGCTTTGACATGTTAATATTGAGATAAGATGCATGCTTTGACATGTTAATCTTGATGATGAGATTCATGCTTTGACATGTTAATCTTGATGATGAGATTCATGCTTTGACATGTTAATCTTGATGATGAGATTCATGCTTTAACATGTTAATCTGATGATGAGATTCATGCTTTCACAAGTTAATCTTGATGATGAGATTAATGCTTTGACATGTTAATCTTGAGATGAGATTCATGCTTTGACATGTTAATCTTGATGATGAGATTCATGCTTTGACATGTTAATCTTGATGATGAGATTGTTGCTTTGACATGTTAATCTTGATGATGAGATTCATGCTTTAACATGTTAATCTTGATGATGGGATTCATGCTTTGACATGTTAATCTTGATGATGAGATTCATGCTTTGACATATTAATCTTTATGATAAGATTCATGCTTTGACATGTTAATCTTGATGATGAGATTCATGCTTTGACATGTTAATCTTGATGATGATCACATCGGTTGGAAAACGCTAGTAAATAAGCGAGAAATGGACAGTAAAGGACACAAAATTCTGCTAGTACAAACCCAGGTACTCTTAGAAGAATTTAGAAACCGGTGCAAAATCTATCCCCCGACAACCTCCCAACCCCCCCCCCCCCCCCCACTCCCAATGTATTTCTGCTTTCCATATTAATTAATCATTACGGTCTTATTCACTACGGATCCTTCTTTAATCAATTAAAGCAGGTCTCCTGGGCCAGGGCAGTGGACTCTCTTTTCATGGGACCTGAACAGACAGATGTGGTCTGTAGTTTTAACAGCTTCCTCTTTGATATACAAGCAGTTGTGTAATATTAACTACATTTTCAGTTTACCACAAACTTATTACTTCAAAAATGTATCACTCTTTGGTGGACCTGAGAAAGTGAAGGCAAGAACCAACCCAACTCGCAGGCCCTATTCTTCCTACTCTTGTCCAGCATGACAGTCCTCTGCTTCAAAATCTGGACTGTTTCTTTCACAACAGAGAGTCATTCTCATGAATAAAACATTAGATTGGTCCAAAACAGTTGAAAAGAAATATCTGTCTGGTGCAGAAACCTTTTATCAATAAAATATGAGTACACTTTTAATCAAAAAGATATGCAGTAAATAATATCTGTTACAAAATTCTATAGCCAGTTAGAGATGAGACTTCGCTGATCGATCTTTCTCAATTATTTGAATAAATGGAGAATTCTTGCCTTAATGTACGAAGACGGCAACATTAAAAAAAAATAATGTGCGACTTCTGATATTTCCGCACATGTGAAATCACGTGATCTAAGACTCGACCAGAAGATTCAAGTCATTTCTTCTACGACCGGCAAAAAGACAACTTTGGGGAGCTGGGGTTAAGCCAGCTACCATTACTTCCAGGCTTTATGCCTGCGTGGCTAGTCTCCAGTAGAAGTAAATGAGAACTTCAATGACGTTATTTTTATTCAACACGTGGATTTAGAATATTCTGATGTGATTATGCTAGTTATTTTGTGCTATTTTAATGTAAGGTCGCGATCATTGATAGAAATAGTTTTTCAGTGCTAATTTGATTTTGAGTTAAGATGCACCACATGGGCTAAGAGATTTCAGTACTATACGTCATATTTATTTCTACATTATTATCTAGTGGCTTAAACGAGGCTTAGAAACCAATGTTTGGATATATTCATTTATCATACATGGCAAAGTAAGTTCTTTTACTTTGGAAAGAAACCACATGTTGTCGAGATTAAATGATTTTCTTTTAAAACTTTCAGGACTTATCCTGCTAGAGCTGGCTCACCTTTTTCTGTTCTGGATGTTTGGTTTCATGAGGAGATTATTTTTTTATTCCACAAGGAGATAATTTTTAAATAAGGGGTTAATTATACCATAAGAAGAACATAACCCTGTTTTCAGCGAAATGTTCACCGTGTTCTGTTGTGAAGGAAAAAAATAACCATGTTCTTAAGGAATAGATAACTTATGTTCTTGAGGGAGACGACTATGTTTATGAGGAGATTATTAAGGAAATGCTTTAGAAATTGTTAAGAGTCGTCATTTTGTAATGACTCACAATTATGGACAGTTATTCTCCTGTGTTACATCAAGAGTTTCTGGCTAAATTGGGGCAGGTCTGTGTAAAATTCACAATAAACCCTGTTGCCCCTAGCAGCGATCCTGTGTATCTCATTTTGTTGTCTTAATCAACGTTTTGTGTGTGTGTGTGTGATTGAGCGCATTGGAGAATGAACCCGCTTTGGCCTATGATGCGGGTAGGAACAAAAGGTTCCACATCTGAGTCCCCTTGGTTAAAGTTAGGCCAGGAACGCGAAAATGAGAAGAAGTTACAAGTCGTCATTTCTTGTCATGTTATCAATCCTGTCTAAAAAGCCCCAAAGCCACAGCTACACCAACTCATCGTCATCACGACAACGACAACCACGTGCTCTGCAGCACATCTCTAATTAGTATAATTTCTCCCAGGTAACATCCCCCATCCCCACTCTGCGCCCAAACCACCACAGAGAACTGAATGTTTCTTCCATCAACCGGTATGTACACAATATGTAACAATTTAGATGCTGGCTGTAACAGGATAATACCATTTTTGAAAATGTATCACTTTTACTGTCACAAAAATAATCACATTTTAAATTCATTTATATCCTGTCAGAATAAAGAAAGAACTGTTTTCAAAATCGTCAACACAAGAGCTGTGTAAGTAACTCACAGACATAAGAGCTGTGTGAGTAACTCACAGATACAAGAGCTGTGTGAGTAACTCACAGATATAAGAGCTGTGTGAGTAACTCACAGATACAAGAGTTGTGTGAGTAACTCACAGACACAGGAGCTGTTTGAGTAACTCACAAATATAAGAGCTGTGTGAGTAACTCACAGATACAAGAGTTGTGTGAGTAACTCACAGGCACAAGAGCTGTTTGAGTAACTCACAGATATAAGAGCTGTGTGAGTAACTCACAGATACAAGAGTTGTGTGAGTAACTCACAGGCACAAGAGCTGTTTGAGTAACTCACAAATATAAGAGCTGTGTGAGTAACTCACAGGCACAAGAGCTGTTTGAGTAACTCACAGATATAAGAGCTGTTTGAGTAACTCACAGACACAAGAGCTGTGTGAGCGACCAGCAAACACCTGGGGAAAAGAACCACCCTGGTGTGGAGTTGTCTTCAAGGACATGCCTGGACCTGTTATTAGAAAACTTGCCATTTTTCGTGCTTGCTCTCCTCTTCCCTAGAACTTTAGCCCCATCTTAAACCCACAACAACTGAGTTAAATCAGTTTCCACACGCTGTATTCTGTGGATTTCTGCTTTAGATTGCATTTACTGGATTTTAAAAAAAACAGAAGGAAAAAAAAGTTAAATATGCTCAGAACAAAGTCCGGGGAATTATATATAAGTGATATATTAGACTTAAAACATTCATTGAGAGAATTACTACGCAAGCACGTGAAGAATCTCAAAGCATTACAAGACTGGGGTTAAGAAATATGCAGAACAGCAGAATATATTAACTAAAGATGATAAAACGATCATCTCGATGCCTTATCTATTTCTAACAAAATTGTCAAGACTGCAATGCAATAACTTAGAGGAAATTATGTTATTTTTTTACTCTGAAAATGGAGAAATTCTAAAAACCTGAGAAGATTCACAGACTATAATACATAAATGAGACGACAATTTGGCTTTTCTTTTAAATCTTTCGTAGACTGTGAAAATTTGACACTTACTGTAATTTGAATGGTTATGTTAAATGTCTCTGGATCTTAATATACAAATTCAAATAGTCTAAATCTTTTAGAATTAGCAAATATTATAAGACCACTTATATTCAAAGTATGATATGATATTACATTAGCTCAACATGTGATGCCTTTCGCTGAGAAAAACAGATTCTATTTGTGTGTGTGTGTGTGGAAATTTTTAAAATTACGGTCAAAATTATAAAACATCCAGCCTTTGTTAGTTAATATTAGCTAAAATTAAGTGTCTGGCAGTGGCGTATCGCGAATATTGATCATGATATGCGATGTCTGGCTGCAGTTCTGACCTAAGAGTTCAAGTAATTTACCGGACATTACATTTTGGAAACAGCGTTGAAAATTGCAATAAGAATTTCACTCTCGTTATTCCATGCATCGTTATCCCTTAATTATTTACGTCTGTGCAGGAAACAAAACTTGGGAAGAATTTGTGTGATTTGATAGAAGATAATTTTCTCCTTAGAAACAGATTTCAATTCCTTATAGAAAGGATCATTCCGGCAAGGTCATGACAGTTCATATAATTTCGTAGCAGAACGCTCCTTCACGATTGTGGTCCCTGTTTAATTCTAAATCTTAACAGAGCCACCATCTAAATAATAGGTTTAACTTGCAGAGGAAAAGTCTAGCTCATTCTGCTGCCCATCTTCAGAGTATCATCCAAAACCATTCATAAGCAGTATTGCCTGTTATAATTTCAACCTTTTTCAATCTCCACTTGACCTCAGATGTATGCCGTTTGTGACGAATCAAGGTCACGTATCAACCACACCAGGGACACAGTACATATAGACAGATTAGTTCATAGTTGTTGTGTTTTGGACAGAGCCTGGTATAGAAAGACAACTGTGATTGTTTGAGGGAGCAATCAGCTGCACTTTAGATCTTCATCCGTCCTCATTATTTGTACCCTTACTGCCAGCTGATATGATGATAACACTGAAACAGTATTTTCTGTCGCTAAGATCACAAAACATGGGTGCTACAAGGTTCGCTTTCCTGCAAGTTAGCCAGACCCCATTCTTCCCGTCTTAGAGAGAAGCTTCTACAGCAGAAAGAAATCTGCTTCTGGTAGTGGCCAGCTGTGTCCTCCCTGACTTCAACTGGATTGAGCTTTTATAGAATATAACTCGACGTCATGTATTGTATCATCATCATCATAATCATCATCATTATTATCATCATCGTCTACTATGCCGGTAGGTTTTAACGTTTATGTTTCTTCACAGATTTCGTTTCTCGACATTTTTTTACCAGCTCTCCTGGACTTTTATGTTGTGTCATTGCTTTAGACCAGGATGGTGACACTAGAAAGGAAGTTAGGATCAGAATTGCAAAAGCAGCATCAATCTTCAAGAATCTTGAGAACATAAGGAATTCAAAAGTTATAAGCACAAAAACCAAGTTAAGACTATTCAATTCAAATGTAATATCCACCCTCATTTATGCATGCGAAAGCTGGAAAACAACTAAAGAAATAGAAAAGAAATTAGACTCTTTTGAAAACAAATGCCTAAGGAAAATACTCGGCATCAAGTGGAATGAATTCAAGAACAATGCAGAGATAAGACAGATGACTGAACAACAACCAGTCTCACGGGTGATCAGGAAAAGGAGATGGACATATGTTGGTCACTTGATGAGAAGAAATGATCAGAGAATCCCAAAACAAGCTATCAAGTGGAACACAACAGGCCGAAGAAAAAGAGGCAGACCGCGTGAAACTCTGAAGAGGACATTATTAAGAGAGGCCAAGTTAACAGGCATAAAATCCTTTGATGAGGTTGAAAGACTCGCCGAAGACAGGAAAAATTGGCGAACTACTTTGCGAACCCTATGTGACGTCTAACGGCACGGGAAGGATATAAGATATAAGATAAGATAAGATTGCTTTAGATGTTTTTTTTTGTCTTCCTCTGCATCTCGTTCCATTTATCTTGCCTGTTGTTACGATTTTTTCAAGCCCTCCTCTTCTCATTATATACCCAATTAAGTACAATTGTCGTTTTCGTATGGATTTAAGTAGGGTCCTGTCTTCATTCCCTTTTGTTAGACATCCCCTGTTTGTCATCTTAACTACACATGGTGTTCTTTCTATCCTTCTAACGAACCACATTTCTGTTGCCTTTGGTGATCTTTTCGTCTATCTGTTGATGTCCATGATTCACCTCCATAGAGTAGGATAGGCTCAATGCAGATTTCAGACATCTTTTTTTTTATTTCAATGATAGATCTGAAATGCACACAATGTTTCCCATTTATGAGACATCTGTTTGGACTTGGCATATTGTATTCTTGATTTCAGAGGTGCATTTCTTATTTGATGTTACTCGAGTGGCCAGATATTTACGTGTATGCACGTGACTCAAAACTGTTCCTTGTAGCTTAACATTGTCCCTATGTGGCTTTACATTGTCCCTATGTAGCTTAACATTGTTCCTATGTGGCTTTACATTGTCCCTATGTGGCTTTTTTCTTTCGTGATATGACCACTGCTTCTTTCTTCCTGCCGTTCAGGACGTCCTTTCTGCTCAGTTACTCCG
This sequence comes from Achatina immaculata, assembly GCA_009760885.1. Lineage (NCBI taxonomy): Eukaryota > Metazoa > Mollusca > Gastropoda > Stylommatophora > Achatinidae > Lissachatina > Lissachatina immaculata. The sequence goes on along the minus strand of CM019702.1, from coordinate 20,466,406 downwards.
ATATCTAGTCATTTCTGTAGGTTTTTTTTTTTCGTTTGTGGCTATTAATACTGCATCATCTGCTCATAAACCAGGAACATCAGCTGAAAGCTACAATGGAATCTCGATTTCCTGGTTTACTTATTCAGCAACAGCATAGAGTACTAAATGGTGGAAACGCCGCGACAGAAGTGGGATGAGATTTCTGTTGGTATCATTCAAGGTCTGGTACATGAACAGACTTCAGATTTGTCTCAGTGCATGAAGTGGCACACGCCGTATTAACAAATATGTGTTTGATACATTATCTGAGCAATATACTGGTGTGTAAATCAGTTTCCAGGGTAGGTATTAAGTTTTCATCTTCGTTCGAAGAAATTGTTAACAAAGACACGGCAGTAGTATTTCAGTCTATGATTGTTCACTTTGGTTCAGCGCTATAGGTCGTGTTCAGTGATAATTTACTTCAGCATTTGTTGTAACGACTTCATGTATAATTACACATTTAAGTTACAAAGAGTACATGTTTCGTTTCATCAATTTTTTAGAAAATCGTTCAGTGTAAGGATGTAGTATGATTATACACTGTTATTACCGTTCTATGTGAATTATTCTCAGCGTACCCTGTAGGAGAATAGAGAAGTAGACATTGACGTATGAAAAACAACAGCATATACTCAGGTTAAATGAAAACTACCAGCATATACTCAGGTTAAATAAAAACTACCAGCATATACTCAGGTTAAATAAAAACTACCAGCATATACTCAGATACTCAGGTTAAATAAAAACTACCAGCATATACTCAGGTTAAATAAAAACTACCAGCATATACTCAGATACTCAGGTTAAATAAAAACTACCAGCATATACTCAGATACTCAGGTTAAATAAAAACTACCAGCATATACTCAGATACTCAGGTTAAATAAAAACTACCAGCATATACTCAGGTTAAATAAAAACTACCAGCATATACTCAGGTTAAATAAAAACTACCAGCATATACTCAGATACTCAGGTTAAATAAAAACTACCAACATATACTCAGGTTAAATAAAAACTACCAGCATATACTCAGGTTAAATAAAAACTACCAGCATATACTCAGGTTAAATAAAAACTACCAGCATATACTCAGGTTAAATAAAAACTACCAGCATATACTCAGGTTAAATGAAAACTACCAGCATATACTCAGGTTAAATGAAAACTACCAGCATATACTCAGGTTAAATAAAAACTACCAGCATATACTCAGGTTAAATAAAAACTACCAGCATAACCTCAGGTTAAATGAAAACTACCAGCATATACTCAGGTTAAATAAAACAGTCGGAAGTTATCGTGAGGTTTAATTAATTTTTGTTTCTTATATACATATATTTCATGTCCACAAGGTAACGACATGTCGACACACCGTAATTTTCTTGAATCTGTTTATTGACTGGTACGAGTAAAGCTAAAGAGCTCGGACAAATAATAAAGGCATTTTCAAAATTACCAACTTTGTGACCTATAGTCGAGAAAGTAGTATTCTGGGACATGTAAATTATCGTATTTGTAACGATAGTGAGAATTATTTCTTATTTGTCACACATATTTAAAATTAATATCTGTAACTTAACCGGTTACGAAAACTATTCAAGAATGTCATATTTAATAAAGGTGAGACATAGCAAAACAAATGTAGGTACAATTATATAGATGAGTCTGGAAACAAACGTTAAAAAAATTATAAAAGTATAAAACGTACGGTCTATTCTTTATAACCGTCAATGCATCTAAATCCCGAAACACAAATTTACTTGTAACTGAACAACATGAAAATTACTTCATTCACGTGTAGGAATATATCACGGTTTCGGATTTTAATATCCTATTTTGTTAGATATTACAAGCAATGTAAAGCTGTCAATTTTGAAAACGTTTAATAATGCCGTTCAGTTGCAACAGTATAGTTTCCAGTCTTCGAAAAGTTCTGGATCGCTAACGTTTAGTTTTCTTTTGATATAGAGAAACGGGCAGTAAGCTGATCCTAGCCATTAGCTGATTAAATAAAGTATTTATGACTAGGATACAATACCTCGAATTCTGAAGCCAAATGTATTCTTTATTTAACTTTTTCCCTCTTTTTTTTCATTCCTGGTTTTTTTCTTATTTTGTAATTAATTTTACAGGAATCTATAAGTATCTAAGACAGTACGGTTCGTCACATTATTGACAGAAAAATATTATGATGAAAGGACACATACCAAGACATCTTGATGTACCGGATGCGGAAGTTCAAACTATGTTATCTACACAAGAGACAGCAAACACATTTGTCAGTGACAACTTACGGACAATTTTTCAATGGATACTCTTTGTAGTAGTCAATCAACTAGTGGACATTGTTGGTGCCATGACGAATATAATTAATATCATCTGTTTCGTCAAGCAAGGATTCAAGGATCCAGTGAACATCAGCTTATTAGGTAATATAATGTGCATTTTATAATACTTTCTAGAATCCTCTTATTGTTAATGCCAACAGCAAAACTACGTGAAATTAATTATGTAATATTACCGTCTCAGGAATAGAAGGTGGTAACTGTAACAGGGGAGATAATAGACCGAGGCTTCTAAAGCTCATTCATATTTTCCTAACTCTGACAGAAACCGCAACAAGATGTCTGCTAATGGTGGTGGAGTCTGGATAAATGTCTTTATCTTAGATCGAACTGTAAAATGTTCTCTGACATTCAACGCATGTGAATTAAAATCTAAAGCATAAAAACATTTGTAACAGAATAGCAATTCTGTACAGAGACTATTTGTGTATTGCTAATAGTTGTGTTCGCGTAGACCACAACTCATGTCGTTAGGAAAGTACGTGTGCAAATTACGTCGTTAGAAACGTCCGTGTGCAAAGCACGTCGTTAGGGAGAGTCTTGGTGTGAACGTGTAACTGTGTGGACGTGTTTTTGTCGAGCTGTGTGATTGTCTTTAGAAATGTGGTAGAGAGAGCCTTGTTGTGAGAGTTAGTTTTCTTTTTTTTTTATTTTCCCTGTGTGGGCTGAGGTCCAAGGACGCTCAGCAGAAGTCAGCTTTTAGCTGTCATCTGGGTTCTTTCTGTTTTAATTACATGAGCTTTGGTTTAAAAGGGGCACCATCTACCTTTGTCGCACTCATGGACACAGTATTACAGGGCTTAGGCAAGTTTGCACAAGCCTATATTGACGATATACTGGTGTTCACTGATGGAACGATCGAAGACCATGTTCTCGATCTTCAAGCGGTATTCGACCGATTGCGCGAGCACCAGGTCAAGCTCAAACCATCCAAATGTCACTTTGCGGCCTCTGAGACAAAGTATCTCGGGTATGTCATCAGCCGGTCAGGCATATCTCCTGATCCTGAGAAGGTCAGAGCCATTGCCGACATGCCGTCTCCTTTGAATGTGAAGGAGGTGCGCTCTTTTTTGGGGACGTGCAGTTACTATCGACGTTTCATTCCCCACTTTTCGGAGATTGTGGCTCCCATAGTAGACCTCACCAAAAAGGGTCATAGGTTCAAATGGTCTCCAGTCTGTCAAATGGCGTTCGAGTCTTTGAAGGATCGCCTTGCGAAGGTACCGCTTCTCTCGCATCCTGACTTGCATAAGCCACTTACATGAAAATTACTTCATTCACGTGTAGGAATATATCACGGTTTCGGATTTTAATATCCTATTTTGTTAGATATTACAAGCAATGTAAAGCTGTCAATTTTGAAAACGTTTAATAATGCCGTTCAGTTGCAACAGTATAGTTTCCAGTCTTCGAAAAGTTCTGGATCGCTAACGTTTAGTTTTCTTTTGATATAGAGAAACGGGCAGTAAGCTGATCCTAGCCATTAGCTGATTAAATAAAGTATTTATGACTAGGATACAATACCTCGAATTCTGAAGCCAAATGTATTCTTTATTTAACTTTTTCCCTCTTTTTTTTCATTCCTGGTTTTTTTCTTATTTTGTAATTAATTTTACAGGAATCTATAAGTATCTAAGACAGTACGGTTCGTCACATTATTGACAGAAAAATATTATGATGAAAGGACACATACCAAGACATCTTGATGTACCGGATGCGGAAGTTCAAACTATGTTATCTACACAAGAGACAGCAAACACATTTGTCAGTGACAACTTACGGACAATTTTTCAATGGATACTCTTTGTAGTAGTCAATCAACTAGTGGACATTGTTGGTGCCATGACGAATATAATTAATATCATCTGTTTCGTCAAGCAAGGATTCAAGGATCCAGTGAACATCAGCTTATTAGGTAATATAATGTGCATTTTATAATACTTTCTAGAATCCTCTTATTGTTAATGCCAACAGCAAAACTACGTGAAATTAATTATGTAATATTACCGTCTCAGGAATGGAAGGTGGTAACTGTAACAGGGGAGATAATAGGCCGAGGCTTCTAAAGCTCATTCATATTTTCCTAACTCTGACAGAAACCGCAACAAGATGTCTGCTAATGGTGGTGGAGTCTGGATAAATGTCTTTATCTTAGATCGAACTGTAAAATGTTCTCTGACATTCAACGCATGTGAATTAAAATCTAAAGCATAAAAACATTTGTAACAGAATAGCAATTCTGTACAGAGACTATTTGTGTATTGCTAATAGTTGTGTTCGCGTAGACCACAACTCATGTCGTTAGGAAAGTACGTGTGCAAATTACGTCGTTAGAAACGTCCGTGTGCAAAGCACGTCGTTAGGGAGAGTCTTGGTGTGAACGTGTAACTGTGTGGACGTGTTTTTGTCGAGCTGTGTGATTGTCTTTAGAAATGTGGTAGAGAGAGCCTTGTTGTGAGAGTTAGTTTCTTTTTTTTTTATTTTCCCTGTGTGGGCTGAGGTCCAAGGACGCTCAGCAGAAGTCAGCTTTTAGCTGTCATCTGGGTTCTTTCTGTTTTAATTACATGAGCTTTGGTTTAAAAGGGGCACCATCTACCTTTGTCGCACTCATGGACACAGTATTACAGGGCTTAGGCAAATTTGCACAAGCCTATATTGACGATATACTGGTGTTCACTGATGGAACGATCGAAGACCATGTTCTCGATCTTCAAGCGGTATTCGACCGATTGCGCGAGCACCAGGTCAAGCTCAAACCATCCAAATGTCACTTTGCGGCCTCTGAGACAAAGTATCTCGGGTATGTCATCAGCCGGTCAGGCATATCTCCTGATCCTGAGAAGGTCAGAGCCATTGCCGACATGCCGTCTCCTTTGAATGTGAAGGAGGTGCGCTCTTTTTTGGGGACGTGCAGTTACTATCGACGTTTCATTCCCCACTTTTCGGAGATTGTGGCTCCCATAGTAGACCTCACCAAAAAGGGTCATAGGTTCAAATGGTCTCCAGTCTGTCAAATGGCGTTCGAGTCTTTGAAGGATCGCCTTGCGAAGGTACCGCTTCTCTGGCATCCTGACTTGCATAAGCCACTTACATTGTATACAGATGCTTCCAATGTTGCGGTTGGAGCCTGTTTGGTGCAGACAGCTTCCTCTTCTGATGGACTCTCAGTTGAAGAGCCATTACATTTTCTTTCGCAGAAGCTGTCGCGCTCGCAGACTAAGTGGTATACTTTCGAGAGAGAAGCGTATGCTGTTCATTACTCCACGCAGAAGTTGAGATATTTTCTGGCGAATAGACACTTCGCTGTGAAGACTGACCATAGACCCTTGGTGGACGCATTTCTCAGCAAACAGGAGATGTCAGACGTCAAGTTGCAGAGGTGGTTTGCTAACCTCCGCACCCTGGACCTTCAGATGTTCTTTCATCCAGGTGCGCGGGAGACAACGTTGGCAAGTTTCGATCGTGCCACTTCTCTACCAGTGCCAGTTCACGTTCTTGATGGGGACGTCCCTCAGTCACAAGGATCTGAGACATATGTCGTAAAGTCAGTGAGCGTTGTGGAGGCCTATTCACAGGCAGAGCCCCCGCTTGTAGTAGATTGCTCTGTGCAGACTGACTTGCCGTGTCCCTGTCAGCAGAAAGAGAGAGTAGAGAGGGCGACTAATACATTGTGTCCTATGGTTCCGGACGTCGACATTAATGTATCGTTGCCTGGTGGGACCTTTCAGAGGCAGTATGAGCAAGATCGTTTTAGATCTTACCTGCCACGTCCCATTAGACAGAGATTTTATCTTCCGCCGCCTCCTCGTTTTGTTCCCAGGCTCCCACCGTGGTACCTGAAGGAAACCCAGCAGAGAGTGGTCCCTAGAGCTCCTCCCTCAGACCACTATATGGAGGTGGATGCTTCCGCCTCAGCAGTTCCTATGTCGGTGGATGACTTGCGAACTCGGCATAGGCGGAAGAAACGGAAGAGAGCCGATATCTGCCATCAGTCTCAGAAGAAACACTGTCTTCACAGTGAAGATTATTTCCCTGAAGAGACTTCACCTAGTGCCGACTGCGATACGGAGATTGATCAGTTGTACGTCTCCGATCGTAAGCTCGTTGTGGCAATAGGGCAGATAATGGATACCGTGGATTTAGAAACGTTCACGATGAAAGATCTCCATAAAGCACTTATGGAAAAGTTCCCACTATTGGAACTAGATGGCAGGAAGCAGTTCATAGAACGTGTGGTGATCAACATATTAACTGCGATTCCTTCTACTGAATAGTTTGAAATCTATAGGGATTTCTAAAGAAAAGCACAATAGGCACTAGTTGGGTAGTGTTCTTCGAAAACGGAGTTCATCCTTTGCTTCTATCCTATTTCTATGGCAGTAGAAATAGATGGTGTCGTTCATAGAACTCATTATTTGCAATGTTGTAAATATATGTATATTCTGTTTGCACCACAAAGGTTTAACGTACTTATTTTGTACACATTGTGCGTGCATGAAGTTTTTTTTGTAGCTGAATATTCAGCTTTAAATTCATTGTTATCGTTCACAGTTCGTGAGAGTTTTCTGTGCAAGTTCGCAATTTTTTTTGTTTGAAGATATTTGATGGCTAAATATCTACCTTTAGGGGGTGGGGAGATATTCTGTAACAGAATAGCAATTCTGTACAGAGACTATTTGTGTATTGCTAATAGTTGTGTTCGCGTAGACCACAACTCATGTCGTTAGGAAAGTACGTGTGCAAATTACGTCGTTAGAAACGTCCGTGTGCAAAGCACGTCGTTAGGGAGAGTCTTGGTGTGAACGTGTAACTGTGTGGACGTGTTTTTGTCGAGCTGTGTGATTGTCTCTAGAAATGTGGTAGAGAGAGCCTTGTTGTGAGAGTTAGTTTCTTTTTTTTTTATTTTCCCTGTGTGGGCTGAGGTTTTTAGCAAGATTTTAAGTATGATTCTTTGTGTATAGATCATTGTAATGTTTTTCTTGCCCATATAGCGTAGAGTTCTCTCTCGCCGGGCACTGCTAAATGTAATTCTTGTTTAGCCTGATGGCTACGTATACATCTTCACGATTGTCACCCTCATTTCTTGTCCATTAATAAATGTGTGTAGTCTGATGATGGGTTTTGTTGGAGTCCTTATTGTTGACCGGTTTGTTGGTTGAAAGACGGTCAAGTTACGTTGAGTTGTTGTATTTGTATTATTATGTGGAGTTGGAAAAATGGGTGTCTTGTTGTGTTTTCTTGATGTATAATACAGAAAACTAGGTGATTGTTAACACCAGCAACAAGAGGAATAGATTTCTAAGATAAACTGTACTCCACATGTAATCAATCAATCTAGCAGGAACCCATTTTTGTAAGGAGAAATCCTGCTTTACATTCATTTATATGTATATCAAAAACAATAACTGGATGAGATTTTGATTCAAACAAAAAAAAGCTGTCGAACTTGTAAAGCGAAATCAAGGAATGTTTAATTTGTTTAGGCCCTGCCTGATAATATTTTTCAACATTTTATTAGAGCTGATCATGTTTGCAGCTGCGACCTAGCATTTGTAAAAGAATAGCAATTCTGTACAGAGAGTATTTGTGTATTGCTAGTAGTTGTGTTCTCGTAGACTACAACTTACGTCAGTGTGCAAAGCATGTCGTTAGAGGTGTCCGTGTGCAAAGCACGTCGTTAAGGGGAGTCTTGGTGTGAACGTGTAACTGTGAGGACGTGTTTTGTCGAGCGGTGTGATTGTCTCTAGAAATGTGGTAGAGAGAGCCTTGTCGTTAGAGTTAGTTTCTTTTTTTTATTTTCCCTGTGTGGTTTTTTTTTGTAAGATTGTAAGTATGATTCTTTGTGTATAGATCATTGTAAGGTTTGCTTTACCCATATGTCGTTGAGTCCTCGCACGCCAGGCACTGCTAAATGTAATTCTTGTTTAGCCTGATGGCTACGTATATATCTTCACGATTGTCACCCTCATTTCTTGTCCATTAATAGATGTGTGTAGTCTGATGATGGGTTTGTTGGAGTCCTTATTGTTGACCGGTTTTATTGGTTGAAAGACGGTCAAGTTACGTTGAGTTGTTGTATTTGTATTATTATGTGGAGTTGGAAACCTAGGTGTCTTGTTGTGTTTTCTTGATGTATAATACAGAAAACTAGGTGATTGTTAACACCAGCAACAAGAGGAATAGATTTCTATGATAAACTGTACTCCACATGTAATCAATCAATCCAGTAGGAACCCATTTTTTTTTTGAAAGGGGAAATGCTGCTTAACATTTCGTGAATCAAATTATTTTCTCTAATTTGTGTTTGGCGGTCGTGGGTCGAGCTGACTTCTGCCGTAGTATTTTTATTGGTGACCGCCTTGATTACAGTCCTGCATGCAACGTTCCTATAGAACATTGAAATATATCCATAAATAAATGTGGGGACGCAAAATAGATCAATAGTTAATTTACCATAACACTATGTCCTACATCTGTCACTATATTTTCAAGAACAATTACTATGATTGTGTTTGTTTATAAAAATGTTTACAGGCCTGGCTATCTCTGATCTTGGGTGCCTGTTGTCGTTCATATGGATCAACATCTGCTTCATTCCAACTTTCGAAGAATTGGATTTGCCTTTCGTGCCTTTAGAAATTCAGTACCTGACAGGCTCTTGGCCTCATGCAACCTTCACCCGTGTGTCCAGCTGGATCACTGCTCTGATTACCCTGGAGAGATGTTTATGTATTACAGTGCCGTTAAAGGTGAGCATTTTCTTTTGTCAGCACCTTCTAAAGAGCTTTATATGTAGGAAGTAACTGAAGATTCCTCTTAAACACTTTTTGTGAAATTAAGATTTGCCTTAATCCAATACAAACACTAATATTTTCTCATTTTGTGTTTTGCTTTTTTTTCCTAACACATTTTAGTAGCAATAGTTTTTTAATGGCTTTTATTATAAATAAGTTGTGCATTTATATTTTAAAGCCAAAGTGTTAAACTTCAGTGGCCTCATAGTCCAGAACTGTGTGGAAAACAAGCAGCAGGCCCCTTGTAAATCAGCTTTGTTTTTTTCAAACTGATGAACATGAAGTTAATCTTGATTCATTTTTTTCAGTTAGCTTTAAAGGTCCTTTCAAAATGCTTTTCAATATTATGAACAAAAGAAATTTTTATAATGGCGCTTTCAGTGTTAAATATTGCGATTATATCTCGTCGGCTGCTACCTGCGCACACCTGGTTTAGATATTGATTTTCATTTGTAACAATAGCATTATAGTCATTCTACTAGTGTCCAAATGTACTTGGAAGTGATAACAAGTGCTTCCATGCTTTTAATGAAGGGGATGGAGGTGTCTGATTCAGTTTTTAAAAAAGGAAGATAGAAAGAGTGATGGCAACTGGGCAGAATCAGCAATGGCAGAAAATAACATAAGAACACACAACAATCCAATATTTCGGCGAAAGTTTTTTCACGGATTACATAAAAAATAACACAACAGGAGCAAAATGACCTATCTTTCTTACAAGGAAGAGATAAAAAGCTAACTGTTTAATCTTTCTTCACTTATTTTTTCTGTTTTTATCTGTTGTGATGTTTCTGACCACTTTGCACACTTTTTCATTTTTTTTAAAACTTAACTAAACACCTCCATCTATTTCATTGCTAGAACTAATTTTAACATAATCGCCATCTTCTTATCTCTTTCATTTACTTTTTTTTAATCGTTAGTAATAATTGAAAACTAGGTGATTGTTAACACCAGCAACAAGAGGAATAGATTTCTAAGATAAACTGTACTCCACATGTAATCAATCAATCCAGTAGGAACCCATTTTTTTTTTTGAAAGGGGAAATCCTGCTTAACATTTCGTGAATCAAATTTTTTCTCTAATTTGTGTTTGGCGGTCGTGGGTCGAGCTGACTTCTGCCGTAGTATTTTTATTGGTGACCGTCTTGATTACAGTCCTGCATGCAACGTTCCTATAGAACATTGAAATATATCCATAAATAAATGTGGGGACGCAAAATAGATCAATAGTTAATTTACCATAACACTATGTCCTACATCTGTCACTATATTTTCAAGAACAATTACTATGATTGTGTTTGTTTATAAAAATGTTTACAGGCCTGGCTATCTCTGATCTTGGGTGCCTGTTGTCGTTCATATGGATCAACATCTGCTTCATTCCAACTTTCGAGGAATTGGATTTGCCTTTCGTGCCTTTAGAAATTCAGTACCTGACAGGCTCTTGGCCTCATGCAACCTTCACCCGTGTGTCCAGCTGGATCACTGCTCTGATTACCCTGGAGAGATGTTTATGTATTACAGTGCCGTTAAAGGTGAGCATTTTCTTTTGTCAGCACCTTCTAAAGAGCTTTATATGTAGGAAGTAACTGAAGATTCCTCTTAAACACTTTTTGTGAAATTAAGATTTGCCTTAATCCAATACAAACACTAATATTTTCTCATTTTGTGTTTTGCTTTTTTTTCCTAACACATTTTAGTAGCAATAGTTTTTTAATGGCTTTTATTATAAATAAATTGTGCATTTATATTTTAAAGCCAAAGTGTTAAACTTCAGTGGCCTCATAGTCCAGAACTGTGTGGAAAACAAGCAGCAGGCCCCTTGTAAATCAGCTTTGTTTTTTTCAAACTGATGAACATGAAGTTAATCTTGATTCATTTTTTTCAGTTAGCTTTAAAGGTCCTTTCAAAATGCTTTTCAATATTATGAACAAAAGAAATTTTTATAATGGCGCTTTCAGTGTTAAATATTGCGATTATATCTCGTCGGCTGCTACCTGCGCACACCTGGTTTAGATATTGATTTTCATTTGTAACAATAGCATTATAGTCATTCTACTAGTGTCCAAATGTACTTGGAAGTGATAACAAGTGCTTCCATGCTTTTAATGAAGGGGATGGAGGTGTCTGATTCAGTTTTTAAAAAAGGAAGATAGAAAGAGTGATGGCAACTGGGCAGAATCAGCAATGGCAGAAAATAACATAAGAACACACAACAATCCAATATTTCGGCGAAAGTTTTTTCACGGATTACATAAAAAATAACACAACAGGAGCAAAATGACCTATCTTTCTTACAAGGAAGAGATAAAAAGCTAACTGTTTAATCTTTCTTCACTTATTTTTTCTGTTTTTATCTGTTGTGATGTTTCTGACCACTTTGCACACTTTTTCATTTTTTTAAACTTAACTAAACACCTCCATCTATTTCATTGCTAGAACTAATTTTAACATAATCGCCATCTTCTTATCTCTTTCATTTACTTTTTTTTAATCGTTATTAATAATTGTTAACATTTTAGCTGTTGTTGTAATGGCTTAGGGCGAGAAAGAAAAGACTTATCAGTTTGAATGTCTATTTATTAGTGGTGGCATTTATCACTAATTACTACCTTTAACGGATTGGAGAAAATGAAACACCTTGCTTTCATTTCCAGGGTGTTGAAGTTCAATTCCAGAGTTGTGTGTCTAAATTATTACAATTTCAGAGCTGTGGGTCTTGAAGAAAGAAATTCTAGATTTGTGGGTCTTGAATATAGCTTTAAAAGAGAAGAGTTTCATTTCATGTGAGCGGAAAGCAGGTGTAAATAAGAAGACAACACTAGGCAGAATACGAATTTTGTAAGGTGATGCGAAAATATTTCCCCACGCCCTGCTTACGCTAATGATTAGTCATTCTATCTTGACCAACAGTTCACCTCTCCTTCAAACAAAGGAAGCTATTAGGACTCCACAGTCATGCAACAGCATTTCCATGGTTGTGTATCTTGAATATGGCATTTATAGAGCCACGGGTCTTGAAGACAGAAATCCCAGAGTTGCAGATCTTAAAGATAGCATTCTTACAGTTGTGGGTTCTAAAGATAGCATTGGAAGAGTGTCCTTTCATGTATGTGGAATGCCGTTGCAAACAGAAAGCTTAGATTAAGGGGAATGGGCAGAAGGTTAATCAATGTCTGCTAGCTACCTGAGTCCTACCTTTCCTGCCTGCTAGCTGCCTGAGTCCTACCTTTTGTGCCTGCTAGCTATCTGAGTCCTACCTTTTGTCCCTGCTAGCTACCTGAGTCCTACCTTTTCTGCCTGCTAGCTACCTGTCCTACCTTTTCTGCCTGCTAGCTATCTGAGTCCTACCTTTTGTGCCTGCTAGCTACCTGAGTCCTACATTTTCTGCCTGCTAGCTACCTGAGTCCTACCTTTTCTGCCTGCTAGCTATCTGAGTTCTACCTTTTCTGCCTGCTAGCTATCTGAATTCTACCTTTTCTGCCTGCTAGCTACCTGAGTTCTACCTTTTCTGCCTGCTAGCTACCTGAGTCCTACTTTTTCTGCCTCACCTAGCAGAGAAACTTTGTAAGATGGTCCAGAAAATATTTCCTCTGTCTCTGTTTGTAATACTGAGTAATCATTCTGTTTTCACTCACTACAGGACTTCCTTGAAACAGGGGAAACTATCCGGGGTCCAAAGCCAAGCATCAGCTCCCTACCATCCCCCCACCCTCGGCTACTGGGCCCATCACCTGAAGCTAGATGATTTCACGGTTTAAATACCGTGTAGTTGTAAATCTATCTTTGTTAGTCAAGAATTAAGTATATCTTAATATACTATCACATTATTATATCACATATATCACTTTATCACATTTAGTGTATCCTAATAATGTAACACTAAAACAATTTTATTTTGCTTAGGTGAAGACACTCATCACATCAAAGAGAGTTGCTGTCAGTATCTTTACCATCTTCATCAGCATCTGGGCCTGCGTCTCTCCTGTTTATTTCGTCAACAAACTCGGGATGAAATTTATTCCATCCAGAAACCGAACAGTTTTGGGACTCGTTTTCACAGAAGATCGAGGCCAGATCGAGAAAATATCTTTCGCTGTTAACAACATTTTTATCCCAATCAGTGCATTTTTAGCAGTCATCATCTGTACGACTGTCCTGGTGATCAATCTAAACACGCAGTCAAAATGGCGGACTCAATTATCGGTTTCAGAGAAGGTTACCAACACAACTGACAGAGATCAGAAACTGACAAAAATGATTGTGGTTGTTGCTGCATTTTTCATCATGAGTTATTTCCCACAATGTTTAATTATCATAGTTCTGCTTCTTGTGCCAGAGTTTTCAGTTGATGGTATCTACGTAAATATGTTAGTTGTGGTTAGTTCTTTTAGTTTTTTTCTAGAATCTTTAAACTCGTCCATGAATATTTTCATCTATTACCACATGAGCACCCGATACAGGGCTGTGTTTCGTAAAGTAATTTTACGGCGCGTGTAATATTTGTTGCAAGCCTCTGTTGAATAGCAACGAACAACTTATGCTGCGAACTATATGATATATAGGAGTCAAAAATACGTCAGATCATTATATGTCATCTAACATCAAGGCGGACATGGCTGCAAGACATCTTTGATTATCTGCAAATGGATGCATCAGCAGAAGGCCGTCTTGCTCACAACCGAGAGGCCTACAGGAGTGCTGTTAGGGAGGCAAAGTTCCGCAAGGGACATGCAAATGAATGAATGAGATCTCACAGAATTTATGTTCACTCTGACAAAAGTTGTACATCACTTGGATCAAGAGTGACACAATCATGAAATCTAAGTACTTCCACAAGTTTAGGGAGGCATCTGGATGATGAGAAGAGGTCACTCTGTTACGTCATAGAGGCTGTTTAGGGGAACATGGTGTTAGTGACCTATTGGTGCACCAGCGGGTGAAGAGGTCAACAAAACGCCTGGTCGTTGTTTCTTCACTTGCTCCAGAAGGCGTCAGGTAACCATTTCAACAGTGCACATTCATCTGTACACGTGTGACAGATGAAGACGAATAGAGCTCAAACGCTGAAAAGATTCAGGTATTTCTGTTGTACATGAGCAACAATACACTGTACAGTAAATGAGAAAACAAGGAGATGTTAAGAAATATTTTTGATTGCTAAGTTTGATTCTAGAGATGGGCCGGGAGTGATCAAAATTCTGGGACACGAGTGGACAAAAGGGTCGTCAACTGTGGCATGCTTCGGTTGACTTTGATGTAATCTGACTTTTTTTTTTTGTAATGGAATATCGTTATGTCTGTGTACAAATGTAAAACTGCTGATGTCAGAGTGGCGCCGGAGCTTAGATGTGCCTTATGTACCTACAGCAAATATTGTTGCAAACTGTGAATAAATGGGTTGTAAAATTTCACATTAAATTTCATTTTAAATGTTTAAAACCAAACTTTAAAAAATCTTTTTATGTAAATGTAAGTGAAAAGTCAACGTAATTGTGATTTTAATTAATAATCCTGGAACATTGCATAATGCTGCTCATTTCTAATTACGCAGCAATTTGATTCAGTACGTTTTCCTAGTATCAATTAAAGTTTATTTGTTTTTTCAGTAAAGCTATCATTTGCGCACTGATCTGTTTTGCTTTATTGCATATGTTCTAACTCCATTCTCTATTAACTTTAAGTCATAGCACGTTTCAAACCCTGTTATTTGGAATGACAGGCGCCAGGACACCGTCTCTCTGTTGAGCCCAATTCTTATAGCCTGGTGCTGTGAAAAAACAGTAACAATAGTTTTTAGAGGAAGTGATAGTCGATCAAGAAACGTGTGTCTTTGAGTACGATCCGGAGACGAAAAGATGGAGTTCTGAGTGGCACTTTATCGAGTATCCTCGACCAAAGAAGGCTCGAATGTGCAAATCGAAGATGAAATCGATGCTCATTGTCTTTTTTTTTTACCCTAAAGTCCATAAGGAGTTTGTACCACCGGGACAAATGGTCAATGCAGCATTTTACGTGGAAGTGCTTAAACGGCTGAAGAACAAAATCGCGCACGTCCGACGGGAGATCGTCAACACCTGGATCTTCACCACGACAATGCGCCGAGCAGTGCGTCGCTGCTAGCGAGAGTGTTTGTGGTGAAACAAACCGTGGCAACGCTGTGAAACATCCTTACAGCCCGGACTTTACCATGCCCACCTTAGAAGGGAGAACCTGGGTACTGTAAATGGGCGTATTAAATGTGTTCGTGCACAATTTGTCCAACATTCTTCACATATAATTATCTCAAACTGATTTCATTCATTCATTCATTTGCATGTCCATTGCGGAACTTTGCCTCCCAAACAGCACTCCTGTAGGTCTCTCGGTTGTGAGCAAGATGGCCTGCTGCTGATGCATCCATTCAAATTGATTTAGAAGATTTTAAAAAATGGAAAGAAACCAAAGCTGTTTATTTACTAATCATCAAATTTTATTTTGGTAATGTAATCTAAATCTAGGAATCATGAAGACTTTAGAAATCAGACCATCAACTAATTTCTCTTGCGATGCTTATTCGATTAATTTGTGTAAGGAAATGGGCAGATGGACGGCTCCTACTATAAAGACAGGAACATTCAAATTCGGTTATAAAACCATCTGGACCATAATGGTATTACAGCGTCTCTTTATCGTTGCTAGGAGACCAAGGAACTGCTCCAAACAGAGCTTAACACTCCAGTCTTACATTGCACTAGTATACAGCAAGAACGTAGTAGAGGTGCGACACAGAATAATGTCGCAAAGCCTTAGGTTGCAATGTAGACCGAAGTGAATGACAGCCTCACTGTGATGATCCAGTGTGAAGTAAACACTAAATAATTATTAGCAGCTAGTGTGTCTTTCTAAATATACCTATAAAGTGACTTTTCTAGGATGGAACAAAATTTTATTAGATATAAAGTTCAGAATGTCTCTTCGAAAGAGATTATAAGAAATTGCACAGTTGTAAGACAACTTCAGTCGTTGTTTAACTATCTGCAGCGTTAGTTCAAACTTTGGAGAAGTATATTGAACACATTTTCCATAGGAAAACAAAAATCATATTTTGTCATGTTCTAAGCAGAGATTTGCTATAATATCTCTCTCTCTCTCTGAACCTTAAGTGCCCAGGGTCCTGTATTGATGTTTAGTTCCGTTTTTGCTTCAGGTATATCTATTGCTTGTGCTGCTTGTGTTCTGTTTAGTAGGGTGTTAAAGTGTTCCCTCCATCTTTCAATTTTTTCTCTTTCTCCACTGACCAGTTGTCCATTTTGTGTTCTTACTGCACTTTCACATCTTGTATTGAAGTTACCTGTCATCTGCTTTGTGATTTTATATATGGTTTTCATGTCATTTGTATATGCTGCTTTCTCTGCTGTCTCTGCTAAGTTGTCATAATACTGACGTTTATCTTGACGGCATGATTCCTTCACTTCTTTGTCTTTTTGTGCATAATTACTTAAAACTCGTTCTTTAAGCCGTTGTGATTTGGTGTTCAGTAATTTTTTCTTTATTTCTTTTCTTTGCTCTATCTTTTCCCATGTGGTCTCACTTATCCATTCCTCTTTTCTCCTTTTCCGATATCCCAGCACCTCTTTTGCTGTTTCCTGTAGTGTTTTATTGAACTCTAATATGGACATTTCTGCTTCGTCTTGTAGGACACTGCAGCGGTTCTTAAGTATTATTGAGAATTCATTTCTTGTTTGCTGGTCTATCAGTTTTCTTGTATCAAAATGTATCTTTCTGTGTTCTCCGATTCTGGCTTTCCTTAATTTTAGTTTTATTTTTGCTACCAGAAGGTTGTGATCACTTCCTATATCTGCTCCTTTCCTTGCTCGCACATCTTGTAGTGACCGTTTCCACTTGTTGTTTATTAGTATGTGGTCGATTTGGTTTTCTGTGGTTTTATCTGGTGACCTCCAAGTCACCTTATGGATGTTTTTGTGTTGGAAAATTGTCCCTCCAATGGTCATCATGTTTTCTTCACAGAAACTGCACAGTCTTTCTCCATTTTCATTTATTTCTCCGATTCCTTCTCTTCCCATGATTCTTCTTCTATCTTCATTTCCTTCACCTACTTTTGCATTGAAGTCACCCAAGATGAGTAGCATATCATGCTTGGGTATTGTTTCTACTGTGGCTTGGAGGCTGTTGTAAAAATCTTCTTTTAATTCCTCTTCAGCTGCTTCTGTTGGTGCATAACAAACTATAATAGACAGCTTCGTGAATCTTGAGTTGAACCGTGCATATAATAATCTCTCATTTATTGGGGTCCATTTCAGCAATGCTCTTGATGCTTCTTTTGTTATAATCAATGCTACTCCTCCTTCATGAAGATCTTCTTTACCTGACCATATTATTGTATCTTCTGTGTGCTGTGTTGTTAATTTCCTTCTGCCTTGTCCTGTCCATCTTGCTTCTTGTATTCCTAGTATGTCTAGTTTGTATCTGTGCATTTCCTTGATGGTTTGTGCTAGTTTTCCAGTCTGGTTTAGTGTTCTTACATTCCAGCTGCCTATTTGCATCTTTTGTTTAGGTTCCAGGAGGTCTGCAGTCGGGCTGGGGACTTCCAGTGGCTGGCTTTGATCCACAACCTTCATGGGCTCAGTTTCCTGATACGCATTTCTCCTTCCACCTGCATTTGCTTTTTCCCTTGCTTCTGTTTCTGTAGCAGTCTGATAGTTTTTTACCAGATAGGGTTACTGGCCCTATGCTGAACCCTCCTTAGTCGCCTTTTACGATCATGCATGGTAGGGTACAGTGGTCCTATTCTTTGCAGATCCCGGGTACCACACGGGGGGCTATAATATATCTCCTCTTATATCTCCAGTTCGACGTGACCTTATACATTTTATTATTCACTGGTGCTGAAAAAAAAATCCACATATAATAAACATACATACACAAATAATTACGAGTACATACATATGTGCTGTGAACGCCCATACGTTTGTGTGTCTATATGGAAGATACATCACATGCTTATGTGCACGTGTTGTTTAGGCATATTCCATATATTGAGACGTTATTTGTGTTGGGCAGTGAAAAAAAAAACTTCACATATCCAGAAAAAAATGTGACTGATAGAAAGAAAAATGAAAGAAAGATTTAATAAATAAATAATTATTCGAAGGCGAAATGCAACGAAACAGACCATGCGTCATGTGATGTGTCCTTTCCATACCATTGTCTCTTTCATTGCCTCCCTGAATGCAATGCGGCCTTGGGCAACTTGACAATCACGTAATGACATGATCAGACTTTCCGTGATGTCTTAACAATGACCCGCGGCGAGGTCGTCCTTTTTCTCTATTTTGCCTTCTCCTATCAACCTCTTCAAACCATTATCCCTCTTGTTGTGACTGAAGTATCTCATCTTTATAATTTTGATGGTGTTTCCCATTCTTTTTTACAAACCTAACATAGCCAGTCTGAAAAAAAAACAATCGATAATAACACATATCAGGTTTATATTGATGGAAAAAAAACAATGAACAAAATAACACTATATTACAAATATAATACAGACTGTTTTACTTTTATCTATTCTGAACTGGTCAGGGCGAACTGGAACATCTTCTCTAATTACAGATGTGCTATTCCACCGCTGTTTTTTTTCCTCGCCTTTGGGCAAACGTTCCCACATTTACATGCGAATTCAACTAAGCTGCGTCCGTTAGATCTGGGACGAACCGCTAAAAAAACGCCCATTTCTGCAGATGTAACGTCTAGAGGTGTGAATTTTACTCCACTAAAGGCTAGCAGCAAGAGAGTACAGCGCACTAACAACTTTGCTATCTGGCACCTGACCGAGTCCGTGCTTCAACTCCAAGAGTTCTGCATTTTATTTCCGTTCTCTCATCTCTAAATTATTACTTGTCTATGGTTTTCCTTAGTCTAACCATACAACACTGTGCTCTGTTACTTTACTGTGACATCGGTTATTTCCTATTTGTAAAAATGTGTTCTTAGAGTAGTCTCCAAAATCATCGAACATCTCATGAAGTTTCAAATTCTTCATCGACTCCCAAACATATGTTATGTGACAGTAAATTAATAAATAATATTATAACCAATAACATTACCAATAGTAACAACTATAATAATAATACAAGACAATGAGATATGGACAGAGAGTAAATCTAGTTACAAATGTCAACTATTTTGAACATGAATTATTGAGTTATTTCAGGCCATCTTAGAAACTCACAGCAGTCAACAAAGGCGCACAGTCACAGGTAGCGATTTATCTCCAGCAGCTGGTTATAGCACAGTCACAGTTAGCGATTTATCTCCAGCAGCTGGTTATAGCACAGTCACAGTTAGCGATTTATCTCCAGCAGCTGGTTATAGCACAGTCACAGTTAGCGATTTATCTCCAGCAGCTGGTTATAGCACAGTCACAGTTAGCGATTTATCTCCAGCAGCTGGTTATAGCAAGGCAACACTTGCAGCAAAGATGAAGAGACAGGAATGACAGACGGACAGACTGATACACCGACCCCCCCCCCCCCATCCGGTATACTGGAATCATTAAACAAAACGTAAAGCTGAATCTCTGCAACAAATTAGAGAAGAACGCTACAACTTATCACATTTAGTCAAGTATGTGTATATCAGAATAATCTTTCTTATTTTGTTTCCATAAACCGTCAGCTCGTCTCCTCCGAGCGGTTCGGTGGTTCGGTGGTTCAGGTTGAAAATATAGAGAACAGGATCCAGGTTTAATGCTGGAAGATATACCTCATAACTGTGGGATACAATGAATTACAGCAGAAGAAAACCTAAAAAAAAAATTTCTTCGATCTCTTCCAAATTGTGACTTCGTGTAGTGCTTTATTTAACTTATTAATTAATTAACTGTGTTAAAAAATCTTTATCTGAAAGGTTTTGATGAACTACATGTGTTGTGCTAAATCCTAGATTCGCATTACTAATTTGGCGTTGCCTAGAATCTTTAACAAAATGGCACAAGATTTGGATTACGTATATGTGAATCTACTGAGAGCACAGTTATTAGCATTAGCTTGAAACATGTTTTTGAAAGACTGCACATTCTCAGAAACAAATAAGTATCAGTTACAACTGTACAGGAATACCTTAGATCTTCTTAAGTGGGAGCTATGTTCTTTCTGCCCAGATCATGTAAGTTTATCTTTGATATAATACGTGCTATATTTTCATAGGTGAACTATTTTTTTTTATGTGCATGAAGGATTAATGATGTTACTTACAGTCACGAAGTAGTATTTAACTGCAATTAACTCTCTTAAATTCAAGATTACGTGGCGTAAACCTTCAGGTCTGTAGTGGTAGAAAATAGGAAATGTTATTATAAGATGTTTAATTACCATTTGGATCATTCACAGTGCCTGTATTACTCTGATAGTATGGTATTAAGAAACAGTCACTGTTTTGTGAAGATCTACACACAGACGTGCAATTTGAATGTCAGAGCTGTAGGACAACATGATATTGGCAGAATTCCTATGTCAAATATATCTGTCCTTAGGGTAAATTAATGTGGTGTCTGCAGCTGGTAAAACACACACGAAAGACAAATAGTGGAGTACAATTCAAAATTACCCGTATTATGACTCAAAGTAGTAATAGTCTAGAGAATTAAATTATTACTTTTTGCATTTTCGAAAAGTTTAAAGTTAAAATCTTTCATGTGCCTGTAACTTTGAACCGTCAAATGATACAATATTTGTTTGATAGAAAACTAAAATAGATTTGTGAAAATAATTTGCAAAAATGACAACTGAACGACACATACAATAATACAGAATGTTCAGAATTGCAACAAACAAATAAAGAAGACGTCAAACACAAATATTTCTGGACATTAAAACAGGAAATGATTATTTATGGAAATTACCACTACCGGAAGTTCCACCATATTTACAGATCTATAGATTCTAGTATCAGATTCAGTCATTTCTTAAAGACATGAATTTGTTTATATCTGTAAATATCTCTTCTGCATTATAACTGATTTAAAAAATAGAAGTTTCACGTTTGAATACATCCAAAACTGTGCTCTTTTTTTTAGTGCAAAATGTTGTAAATTACTGTTGAAGAAAATCTACAAAATTAATTTCATAACAGTGAAACGCTACAGAAGAGTTCTTCAAATATCATGGACACAGATAGAACAAATATATCCATACTAGTTAATATTGAAGAAGGCTGGCTAGTGAAGAGGATTGCACAGAGAGAACTTAAATATTTTGGACACATGAAACGTCATAATAATTTAGAGAAGACCGTATTGGAAGAGTATAATGGGAAAAAAGAAAAAGAGGAAGACCAAGGCGAAGATGGCTACAGACATCGTTGATAATCTGCAGATAGATGCATTAGCAGCAGGCCAGCGGTTTACAACCGAGAGGCCTACAGGAGAGGTGTTAGGGAGGCAAAGTTTCGCAAGGGACAAGCAAATGACTGACTGACTAACCGTGAAATATCACATTACGTTTACAGTATAAGTAGTTTAAAAAAGATAAATAAGTAGAAAACTTTGCTTGCTCTGGTAAATTAGAAATAGACAGAGCTGTATGGTGCAGTCTAAAAGGAGAAAAAAAATATAGAAAGAATAAAATGTGAGAAGAAATGGCCAAAATAAAGGGGAAAGTCACGAGCATGTAGAAGTGTAGAATAAACAACAATAAAACAATATGTCGGGGATATGCCTTTATTAAGTACGACGGAAATAACGATGGACAAATAAACATAAAAATAGCACTTTCCTGTCAATAACCTCTTAATTAGGAGATAAATCAAATACTAATAGTTTAATAGAGATTAGCAATCATGGTTCTATTGTTTCCATACAGATTGTTAATGGATACTAGAGGGAAAGAATTGTGAATTTGAAACTAGCAACATACTGATCCTGTATGCTTACGAATTCTAATTCCATCATTTTTTTATAATTCATTCCTTCTTTAGATTATTTGCTCTGCTATATTTCATAGTCAGTCTACCATGTATCTAATGTTTTGTATGCCGTCTTTTATTTCATCTACAGAGACAGTCTTGAAATAGGTGAATTTTTGTTCTAAAATATTGTGAATCTGGAAGTAACATGGAATCGGTCACTTTGTATCACATAAATAATAGAAAACATATAATGACAACGGTAAAAATAACACCACACTTTGATTTACCTGCTAGAGATGTTCACCACACTTTTGCTACACAAGAGATGACAAATAAATTAGTCAGTGACAGTTTGCGGACAATTTTTCAATGGATATTATGGGCGTCGATTAACCAATTGGTGGACGTTTTCGGTACCGTGGCAAATATAATTAATATCATCTGTTTCGTCAAGCAAGGATTTAAGGACCCAGTTAATATCAGCTTATTAGGTAATGAGATGAACACTAATTTACTAAATGTAATGTCTCTGCACTAATTTCTTGCGATGCTAATGGTGAAACATCTTCATGAGCATCTGCGCACAGGGGAGCGGCGGTCTAAACTGGTCCCGGGGTTTGCATATATCCAGACAGGAAAATAAAATATCATATCATTTTGTCTCTAGTAGGAAAAGAGGGAAAAAACAGCAGGAACGACCTCTCAACATCCCAGTCCCCAAGGATATAACCCCGTGCTCTTTCTCCTTCTCGCTCTGACCTGGCCTAGTTGTAAGAGCTTGTGACTTAACAGCTTCGTTTATGTTTCCAGGATATGTCAAATTCTGAAGACGAGCATGCCAGGAAATAAGATGTCTTTACCTTAACATAATTCAGACATGTAGGGTTTTTGTAACATACAATTGGAGTGTTCGTCATTGATCATTTTTCTTTTGTTTGTTTGTGGATTTCCATATGTTGTGATGAGCTGAATTAATGTAGGTAATAACCTCGTCTATTGCTTACAGAACATCTTCCAGTTGAAGATTCGGACCAGCTAAATGTAATTTTATATAAAATATAATTATATTTCATGGATGTTTGTATTTTATTGACTACATTGCAAAAATGTACCGTGCCGCCTCTATAGTTCTTTGATTCATATATATATATATATATATATATATATATATATATATATATATATATATATTCTTTGAGAATATAAATCGTTTCGTTTGTCACAACCAATACCAGTCCTCCGTAGCTAAATCGCTAAAGACGCACTTCAAAGTGCAGTGCCAACTCAATCCCGGGACGAAAAAAAAGCAACGACGTACAAGACCTCTGGGAGTCATGACACAGAAAGGCCCACCCCCATTAAAGTGTCAGGAGTTTGATAGGGCCAAAACATTTGTCTGAGGGGGGGAGGGAGGGTATTTCATCTGATGATCTGAAGGAGTTGTTTTGTTGTTCCGCTCTCTACAGTAGAGAGTTTCCTGCACATATATATATATATATGACGCCTCATTCAGTCATTCTCCCGTCAGCGTCGTGTGAAGAAAGTCCTGTAAGTCTCACATTCAAAAAAAGTCTCTGCCTTCAACTTTCTCACCTCTTGCATGGTAAGTCTTTGTTTGTGTGAGCCACGGACATTTCTTCTGACACACTGTTGTCACGTGCATTTCCTTATTCATTTGGGTGTTTGTTACTGACTTTTCAAAATACCAAACTCCCATTCATGGGGTTTTGGAAGCTGTGATGACTTTTCTTTCTTCCAGTAATTAGTGTGTAAGTATACAACTATACACCAAGCACTGTAGTAAAGCTGTGATACCAAAATGTATAAACTAGGAACAAAAATTAGGAACATATTTATTACTTAACGACTACAAAGTTGTGACGTTTCGGCATGAGCCTTAATCATACAAACACACACAGGACGAAGAATTAGAGACAGGAGATAAAGTATAGATTCACATGAATGATATGTTTAAAAAATAAAAAATAATAAAATGAATAGAGCACTTAACTTGAAAGAATATGTAGCTTCTCCGAGCTCGTTCAGAACTGCGTCCGTTCAAAATGTTCAAAAATGTGTCCATTCAAAATTTGCTACGTTCAAAATGATCAGAAATGTGTCCGTTCAAAATGGGCTACGTTCAAAGTGTTCAGAAATGTGTCCATTCAAAATGTGCTACGTTCAAAATGTTCAAAGATGTGTCCGTTCAAAATGTGCTACGTTCAAAGTGTTCAGAAATGCGTCAATACATTTTGAACGGACACATTTCTGAACGAGCTCGGAAAAGGTACATATTCTTTCAAGTTACAGCTAATTGCTCTATTCATTTTATTTTTTTTTTTAACATAGGATTCATGTGAATCTATACTTTATCTCCTCTCTTTAATCCTGCGTCCTGTGTGTGTTTGTATGATTAAGACTCATACCGAATCGTCACAACTGTGTAGTTGTTAAGTAGTAAAGCTGTTCCTTCTGGTTTTTTTTTTCCTTTTTTTATACATTTCTTTCTTCCAGGAGAACAGGTAGTTAGAAAGTTCCTCATTACGATCTAGAATCTATTGATACACTTCGATCTCATTAGCGCAGCTACCGAGAATAGGTAAGAGACCTTGTTCATCTGTCATAACAAAGTGTCATCTCCCAAACATTCACCTTTAGCTCATATTGTTCATTAGTACGACTTTTATGAACCAGAAATTCACAAATTCACAACAGTCACGCTGTGTTTATTAAAATGTTCACAGGGCTTGCTATATCAGATCTTGGTTGCCTAGTGACGCTCATATGGACCAATATTTGTTTAACTCCAGCGTTCGATGACTTAGATTTGTCTTTTGATCCTCTGGAACTCCAGTATCTAACAGGATCCTGGCCCCACACAACCTTTACCCGTGTATCCAGCTGCATTACAGTTTTAATTACTCTGGAGAGGTGCCTGTGTATTGCAGTACCTTTAAAGGTTAATGTGTTCTGCTAACCTGCTATCTCTGATTTACGTAATCATCATCAATCTATATGATTTATGTACTCTTGTTTATAACTCACAGCTACATAAACCGATTTTTAAAAACGAAAATGTGTAATTTAAAATCCAATTGGAATGACTGATCTTTTAAATGAATTGTCAAAACCTCATCTGATCCAGATAAACATATATTACAAAGATCCTCTCATCTATTGTTATTATTAATAATAACGAGAATAATAATGCTAATGTAAGCTTTAGTTGATGTACCAAAGAGTGCGTTAAATTCTGAATTAAGTCGGTCAATTATTTTCATGTCCCTCGCCGAACTAACAGCACTCTTATAGGCCTCTCAGTTGTAAGAAAGATGGCCTGCTGCTGATGCATCCACTCGCAAACGATGTCTTGCAGCCGTCTTCGCCTTAGTCTTCCACTCTTTCTTTTTCCCATTACCTACCACTCCAAAACGGTCTTCTCTAAATTATCATGACGTTTAATGTATCCAAAATATTTAAGTTTTCTCTGTTTAATCTTCTTTACTAGCTAACCTTCAATATTAAGTTCCTGTGGTATGGATATATTTGTTCTGTTTTGTGTCCGTGATATTTGAAGGGCTATTCTGCAGGATTTACATTCAGAAGCATGTATGGGTTTCTCAGCTGTTAAGTGTGATGAATAGAATAGACTCTGAATAGACTCTGTAAACAGTGACTTGTCGTTTTAAACTGTTTGTGACAGTAGCAATGTTTTCCCTGTCCTGAACAAAGAACATTCACTGATATAAAAACTAGACAAAAGAACTAATGTTCATAATTATGATACATTATTTAATTAGTATAGCAGTATTGATTTTCGAAAGAGGCAAACTTATGACGGAATGAGATAGAAAGGAAGAGTAAAGAGATACAGCGAAGATGTTTGAAAACACGTCATGAGAAGACGTAAGTGAGAGTAGGTAAAGGTACATATTACAGTTTTACAAAATATCGAACATTAAAAATGTTGAAAGAAAAGAAATTAAAGAGGAAATGGCTAATAAAAAAAATATCACTCAAGAAGAATGTTCCCTCTAAGAGTTTGCAGTCAGTGTGGAAAAATGTTCATCTCATGTACAAATAAAATTGTGTGTGTAAATGTGCATAGAAACGTGTATATATATATATATATATATATATATATATATATATATATATTATATATATATATATATTATATATATATATATAAGGTAGAGGCCCATAGGGATGTGGTGTTAGTGCCCATATTTTCCTTGACCTGTCAGCACACTAGAGGGTGATATGGTCAGAATTACTCCTGGCCGCCTTTCCTTTCCCAACTCCAGAAGGAGTCGTGTACCCATTTCTACAGCTGGGTGACTGGGGTGCCTACAGCCGGATTCGAACCCCCGAAACCCATATATATATTATATATATATATATATATATATACCGTAAAAGCCTATACATTTAAGAACAGGATAAAACTGCTGTACTTTTCAGTTACTGGTATTTAGTAACAGTAAAGGAAAAACATGTACCATCACTATCTTTTCCTGGTCGGAAATATAGCACGGAGTAACATCTGGAAATTGAAAAATAAAAGCAGCAATTTCATTTTTTCTTTCTGCGCGCCTCCAAAAAGTGTGTGCGCGGTATGATTTGTGTGTGTGATGTGTGTGTGTGTGTGTGTGCGCGCGCGACCTCGCAGGCGCACAGCTTAGAGGGAACAGTAGGTCAGGACCAACATTTCACCACCGTCTCTTTTCAAGTATATAATTAAAGACCGTGTCCACACATAAACACACATTACATTCAGTCCCTACCTACGAGATGGTAAGAAACAGAAAAGTTAATCTTACGAGATGGTAAGAAACAGAAAAGTTAATCTTACGAGATGGTAAGAAACAGAAAAGTTAATGTTCAGCAGAAATATGAGGAAGGAGTCTCATTGTTGTTTACTTTTTGAACGGAACATAATTTTATTCTGTTTGATTTTAAAATACACTTCTTTTCATTGTTTAGGTGAAGTCACTCATCACATCAAAGAGAGTTGCCATCGTTATTGTTGCCATCTTCATCACTCTCTGGGTCAGCGTCTCGCCACTTTATTGCGTCAACAGACTCGGTCTCAAGTTTTCTTCAGTCAAAAACAGAACTATTCTGGGTATCACTTTCACAGAAAATCGAGGTCAGGTGGAGAAAATATCCTTTGGTGTTAACAACGTATTTATCCCAATCAGTGCCTTTTTAGCAGTCATCATCTGTACGACTGTCTTGGTAGTCAGTCTCAACTTGCACTCAAAATGGCGGACACGATCAACTGTTTCAGGAAAAGTTTCTAAAACAACTGACAGAGATCAGAAACTCACTAAAATGATCATGGTCGTTGCTACACTTTTCATCACGAGTTACTTCCCGCTGTGTGTAATAATTGTCGTTATGATTGTGGTTCCACAGTTTTCAGTTGACGGTATCCACTTAAACATGTTAGTGGTGGTTAGTTCTTTTGGTTTTCTTTTAGATTCCATAAACGCGTCGGTGAATATTTTCATCTATTACCACATGAGCAGCCGGTACAGGGCTGTGTTTAGTAAAGTCATTTTACGTCGGGAGTAGGGTTTCAGTTACTGTTGACAGGTACCGAACAACTTTCATTGCTGAGCTCACTTCTAAGCTCTTATTAAAGTAGTATCATTGTTACTGCTGTTGAATATTATTTGCTGTAACTCAACTGAACCCGTATTCTACTGAGTGATGAGTCTTCTTGTGAAGTACAATTTTCCTTTTCATCTTAGAAATTACTTCTTGTTCTTGGTGCTATAAGACAACCTAATTTTCTCTGTTACACACTAAGAAAATCCAACAAGACTCCCAGGCTTTCACTCCACAGAATAATACCGATTCAACAACTTAACTGAACTTGGCAATCTCCCAACATAAACATAGCTCATCAAACAGTGACAGTTTCAACAAAGCCAGTGGTGTAGCTTTTATATTCAGACAACACAAGTTTACTGATGGGAAAAATGATGGATGAGATTATGAGGATGGAAACGTAGCCCATCAGGCCGGAAAGACGTTTACAATGACAATTCCCGGCGTGAGAAAACTACGCCATATGAGAGAAAACATTACAATGTACTTATACAATAAAAACCATACTTACAACGTTTCCAACCGAACAACTTCAACTATCTCAAAAACTAAAACTTAACTTGCCTCTACTGAAAAACTGCTACTACTGAAAACTCTGCCTAACCGAGACTTCTCTCACTAACACATAGTAAGGCTCTATCCACATCAAAACAAGTAAGGCTTTTTTTTTCTTCTTTCTAATCGTGAGTGGTATTTATACTATCCCTACCCACTCAGTTTTTTCCATGCTGCACGGTTATCTCAAGACCCCCGCTTATGCTCTCAGCCAAAATACCTTTCAAACAAGGGTAATCACATTATTATTTCCTGAGTACCAATACTGCTTATATCCCATAGCCAAGAGAATACTGCTATATTATCACAACTTATTTTTCATCACTTGTTATCGTGTAATTAAGACTTGTCTTCTGATACAATAAATATAAGAAAAAGGAGGATAATATATCAGCCAATAAGAAGCTATGTAATAAATTTTCGTATATTCGCGATAATTAAAGTATTTAAGAACAATAATAATACTTGACGTAAGATGCGAAACCGAAATAAGGAGCGGAATAGTCCAAACCAAGTCAGTATTAATGAAAATGAAAAACATATTGTGCAATAAAGCTCTGCAGATGAACACAAGAAACAGAATTATTCAGAGTTACATCGAACCAGAATTATTGTATGGACGTGAAGCATGGGCAGTTACAAAGAGTATTCAAAATCTACTGGAAGCAGCGAAGATGTGGTTCACAAGAAAAATGATGAGAATACCAAGGACAGCCAAGAAAACAAGTGAAGAGCTTTTAACAGAGGTTAGGCAAAAGAGAGGAATTATGGCACAATTAAGAACACGACAGTCCAGATTTGTAGGACATGTTTAAAGAAGAGGCAAACGGGAATACCTAGTGGCAACAGGGAAAACTGGAGGGGAAAAGGGACAGAGGAAGACACAGAAACAAGTTACTTGTTGTAATAAAAGAGTAGCACAGAGCACGGTTCAAAACAAATCTTATAGAAAGAGCAAAGGACACTGCAGATTGTTGAAATCAATGACGACCAACGCCTGATTGGCATGGCCCAGAGAGAGTTTGTTCTGTTTATAATTCTGACTGCTCATGTGGAAGAATAATACTTGAAGAACATATTGAAAAGCAAAAACCATTAATACTGAACTTCATAGAATTTAAAAAGGCATTTGATAGCATACACAGAGATTCATTATGGAGAATTTTAAGTCTATATGGAATACCATCTAAAATTGTCAACATCATTAAGGACTTATACAATGGATATGTTTGTGCAGTCAAGACAGAAGAAGGGATGAATGAATGGTTCTAGATTGAAACAGGTGTGAAACAAGCATGTGTACTGTCTCCTTTACCTTTTGGAATTACAATAGACTTCATAATGAAAAAAATGCTGCACAGGTAACACAGGTATTGACTGGGTACATGGGACCCAGCTAGAAGATCTTGATTTTGCTGATGACATAACTCTTATCAGTAATAATGTGAATTCCATGCAAGAAAAAACAGATAGCCTGTCTTCACTGGTTAGCAAAATAGGGCTTGAAATTAACAAGGGCAAAACAAAGATAATGAAAATGTCCATTAATCAAAATGGAAAAATACACATAGAAAGGACAGATATTGAAGAAGTCAATCAATTTGCATACCTTGGCAGCTACATAGACCACGATGGTGACACTAGAAAGGAAGTTAGAATCAGAATTTCAAAAGCAGCAACGGCCTTCAAGAATCTTGAGAACATATGGAATTTAAAAGTTATAAGCACAAAACCCAAGTTAAGATTATTCAGTTCAAATGTAATATCCACCTTCATTTATGCATGCGAAAGCTGGGAAACAACTAAAAAAATAGACAGAGATAAGACAGACGACTGAACAACAACCAGTCTCATAGGTGATCAGGAAAAGGAGATGGACATATGTTGGTCACTTGATGAGAAGAAATGATCAGAGAATCCCAAAACAAGCTATCAAGTGGAACACAACAGGGCAAAGAAAGAAGAGGCAGACCGCGTGAAACTCTTAAGAGGACATTGTTAAGAGAGGCCAAATTAACAGGCATAGAGTCCCTTGATGAGGTTGAAAGACTCGCCGAAGACAGGAAACATTGGCGAACTACTTTGCGAGCCCAATGTGACTTTTAACGGCACGGAAGGATATAAGATATAAGATAATATATGGAAGGCGTCTTTAGAAGAGCCTGTTGTGCTTTCTGGGAATTTGTGCGAAAGATAAGCTGATAAACAGTATTGGAAAAGCATGTGATATCCTTTTTGTGTTGAAAAATCCTACATTTTTTGGAAGTAGCTGATTTCTTCCATCAAACTCCCAGCCTGTTTTCTCACAGCTTGTTTGTTCCAAAATGGAAAATGTAATAGGAATTTTTATAACCTCTCTCCTTCTGTGCCATTCTTTGTTTATCTCTGTCTCTGTCTCTGCCCCTCTCTTTCTCTCTCTCTCTCTCTCTCTCTCTCTCTTCTCCTCTCTTTACAAGCTGTTGAGGTTTTGAGTTATTCTTAAATTACAGTTGTTTAGTAAAGAACTTGCTCTGTTTAAAATGTCTTTGAACTAACGTATAAACACATAAGTCATACTTTTAAAAAATATTATTCTATCTACATCTCAGTGAGGGGCACATACTAACAGAACCTTGGGACATTTAAACGTTGATTTCATTCAAAAATTGATTTCAACAACCATCTATCCTTTGCTCTTTCTGTAAGATGTGTTTTGACCGTGCTCTGTGTTACTCTTGTAGTCCAACACGTTTCTTTGTCTTCCTCTGTCCCTTTTTCACATTTATTTACCAGGACTGACACGTTTTGTAATTAAATGTGTAAATTCATATTGATACACTGATATGCCCAATAGTATTTGGACACCTTGGGCAAGGTGGAGTACCCGTATAGCCCCCCCCCCCAGATCAGGGTGACGTTAAGCCATGGGAGCAGGTGGTGGATGGAATGGGAGAGCAGCCGACAGATAATGTTGGTTAAGGTCACCATTCCATGATGGTAGGCAGATGATCTTAATGTAGGGCTACGATCACTGGCTAGTACAGTCACTGCCCGGAAGGAAAGCAGTGGTAAACTATCTTCTGGAAATATACCAAGAAACCTAAACAGCAACATGGAATGTCAGATAGAAAAAAGATCTGGTGGCCAGTCCCCCAGGCCAGATAGATCTAATTTTAACACTGGGGAAATGTGTGAGACAGAGGTCAGTACTACTACTTAGAAATGATGCAGGTGATAAAATGATTGCGTTTTGCATGGAAAATGAGCTAATGATAGCTAACACACTTTCTAAACAACAGCCAAGAAGACTTTACACATGGACATCACCTGATGGGAAAACCAAGAATCATATTTTAGTGCCAACTGAAGATGGAGATCAAGTATAACATCAGCAAAAACTTTACCAGTTGCTGATTGTGACACGAACCATGAGTTATTAACAGCAGACATGAAGATAAAGATAAAAAGGACAGTTACGGGATCAAGACCACTCCGCTTTGATCTTACAAAATTAACAGAACAACACGGTATAGAAGTGAAGAACCGCTTCGAAATCCTGATGGCTGTACAGGAGGAGATGATATAATATTTATGATTGTGAATCATAATTTCCTGAATAGTCCCATATTATAGAATCGAATCTTACAGATGCTGTTTGATTAACACATCACAGGATTCACAAAACGTTACCAGTCATTAGAACACAGCAAGCCCGATGAAATGTTCACTGCAGTATTTAATTCTGACAATTA
This sequence comes from Achatina immaculata, assembly GCA_009760885.1. Lineage (NCBI taxonomy): Eukaryota > Metazoa > Mollusca > Gastropoda > Stylommatophora > Achatinidae > Lissachatina > Lissachatina immaculata. The sequence continues at coordinate 20,434,426 of CM019702.1, read as the reverse complement.
AGGTATCAGATTTGTTGACAACATCACTTGAAATAAGATGCAATATGACATAATCTTAGTTAATTTTTCGTCGTTGAAGCACATAATAATTTGTTCACAACATCAAACTCTATCGTATTCTACATGCAGCATTTCTCAATGTTCTCAAATTCAAAGTAATCTACTCATGACACAAGGAAGATTCTAGACTTGTTTTCTAATATATCTGCAAGACGCGATCAACTAATTCCTCGTCTGCATCCTTTACACAAAATCTCAAATGTATCAGATCCTCTTCGTTCCACACGCAGTACTAAAATAAACACTTTTCGAACTTGAGACAATTTCTGTCTGTCATAAAACTAACTCTGGTTCTAAACTGATCTCCTGAATATCTAATTGTCCAACTGTTCCATCTGTCGTTACCTACGTCTTCTTTCTCTCTCGTGTCTTCTCTGGTGTGTGTTCTCCTTCTGTTGTTCTTCTCTGATTCTCCGTCCTTCTGTTCTTCTCTTGTCTGTCTTCTGATTTATTCTGACAGTCTTCCTCTGCTGTCTGAATCGACCTTCTCGATCGTCCCTCTCTGTCTGCTGTTCATCTCTGATCATCTCATTGTCTGATTGTCCATGATTCAAACTGTTTTCTTTTGAAAACAAAAGAATGGATGGATTACAGCAGTCACACTAGAAATGATAAAAACAACGCAGAGAACTGAAGATGAAATGGAAAGTGACAAACAACAACAAAGACGAATATAGATCTTTAACAAAAAAAGAGTACGAAGAAAAGACAAAAACAATACATACAAGATTGTTGTGAAAGAATAGAAGGACATCGGAAATGTGGAAGAGATAGTGAAATGTTTAAAGAAATGAAGACATTGATGAGAAATGCCACACCTAAGCTAAATGTAACTTGTGACGAGATGGGGAATACCTTGACAGAGACAGAGTAAATTCTAGAAAAGTGGAAGGAATATTGCAGAAGAATGTATGAAACAACTCACTGTGCAAGCAGAAATCACCAATGTGAGAATTATTATTGAAGGAGAAAGAACCCGAACAGACAATAGAAGAAGTTTTATGGGCAATAAAGAATCTGAAAAATAGTAAATCACCAGGATGTGATGAGATAACAGCTGAATTTATTAAAGCAGGAGGAAAGGAGTGTGTAACAGTCTATCAAGCACTATGTAAAAAGATATGGCATTCTGGTATTTGGTCAAAAGAATAGAAAATAACTATTCATACCACAGCCAAAAAAATGGTAACCTGAAATTATGCACAAACTACAGAACTGTTGCCCTGATTAGTCATGCCAGTGAAATTCGGTTCAAATTCATAATGGGGACACTTCGTAAGAAAATAGAAGAAGAAGTCAATATGGTCCAAGATGGTTTCAGGCAAGGAAGAGGATCAAAAGATCATATATTCAATAATAGAGAAATGCAGAGAGTTTAATGTGAATCTATATTTATCTTTTATAGACTACTCATAGGCATTTGATTGTGTACAACACCAGAAACTTTGGGAAATAATGGAAAAATGGGATTTCCAACACATTTGATACAATTAACATCACTGCTGTATCTAGACCAACAAGCAGGAGTAAGAATAAATGATGAAACAACAACTTGGTTTGACATAAAACATGGGGTCCGTCAGGGGTGCATATTGTTACCCTACTTATTTAACTTGTATACTGAAAATATAATGAGGAATGTTAGAGAAGATGTAGACAAAGAATATTATGATGCCATAACAATTGGAGGTTATGAAATACCAGAGATTAGATATGCTGATGACACAGTATTACTGCCCACAACACAAAAAGAATGGAAAAACTAATTATGTCACTCTGTAAGAACAGCGAAGAGCAAAACCTCTATCTTAATGCAAAGAAAACTAAATTGACGACAACTGACAAAACAAACAAGGCAGCTGAAGTATGTATCAATGATGAAAATTTGGAAAAAGTGGAGAGTTTTGAATATCTTGGATCACTACTAACTAATAATGGAGATACAATGAGGGAAATTAAAAGGAGGACATCTATTGCTCTTCAGAAAGTAAAACAAATAAAGAATCTTTGGAGAGAAACAGACACAACTACAAAAATAAGATTTTTAAGGGCATGCATCTTTCCCATCACAACATATGCCTGTGAGACCTGGACACTTAACACAACAGCTGAGACACACATAAATGCTTGTGAATGTAAATGCTACAGAAGAGTTCTCCAAATATCATGGACACAAAAAAAAGAACAAATATATCCATACTACAAGAACTTAATATTGAGGAAGGCTGACTAGTAAAGAGGATTTAACAAAGAAAACTTAAATATTTTGGACACATTAAACGTCATGATAATCTAGAAATTACCGTCTTGGAAGGGTACATAATGGGAAATAGAGAAAGACCAAGGCGAAGATGGCTGCAAAACATCGTTGACGATCTGGAAATGGATGCATCACAGCACGCCATCTAGCTAACAACCGAGAGGCCTACAGGAGTGCTGTTAGGGAGGCAAAGTTCCGCAAGGGACATGCAAATGAATGAATGAATGAATGAACTCTCAGGAGTTTTTGCCATTTTCCAAGAAAACATTTTGTAACAAACATTTTGTAGTAAACATTTTGTAACAAACATTTTGTAACAAACGTTTTGTAACAAACATTTTGGTGAAATAAATATGCCTTGCTACCCTAGAATCTTATGACAGATTTAGAGCTGCCGACAATCTTTAAAAAGAGAACGTATGATTTTAGGTTAGGTAAAACTAATATTACTGATAACACACTAATTAGTAATAACGTAAAACATGTTTTGATAGACTGTATGGTCTCACAAACGAATAAGCACCTTTTCCAACTTTCGAAAAATATATTACATATGTTTGTGTGGAAGCTAAGTTCTTTGTCGCATAATTTTATTTTTAATTTAACAAGTTTCTTCTTTTCGTAGGTGAACTACTGTTAGTTCACAGAAGAGTTAATGATTTTACTTAATGTCACAGATAAATATTTATCTATTAATAACTCTTTTAAATTCACGGTTAGGCTCGGTAAACCTTCAGGCTTTCCATGGTCGAAAGTGGGAAATGCTAGTTACAAGTTAGTGTAATTACCATTTCGATCATTCTCATTCCCTGTACTACTTTGAAAATATGTTATTAAGAAACAGTTACTGTCATAACAACATCTACAAATAGATGTGCGAGTTCAATGTAACCTCCGTAAGCCATCATGGAACAAGTTTCATCTAAGTACATCTGTCTTTACGTAAATTAACGTGTTGTCTGTGTGCTGATGAAAGATACACAGAAAAAACAAATAATGGAGTAAAATACAAAATTACCGGCTTTGTGACTGAAAGAAGTAATATTCTAGGAAGTTAAATTGTTATTATTTATTTTTGAAAAGTTTAAAGTTAAAATCATTTATGTGCCTATAACTTTAAACCGTCAAATAATATAATACTTTTATTTCATGGAAAACTAAAATAGGCATGTGTATATAGTTTACGCAACAGACAAATGAACGACACATAAAGTACTACAGAATGCATAAACTGCAACATGAAAAATAAAGAAGACATTAAACTCAAAATATTTATCGAGACTTAGAAATTATGCAAAATATTTACTGCCAAGTTTACTGCTCTATGGCGTGGAATATCAGATGCAGTAATTTCCTAAGGAACGAATAATGTGTTTATATATGGAAACATCACATTTGAATTAAATTTAATCTATAAAAAGTAGTTCCACCATTGCATAAAAACCTTCTGTGATTGCAGCATTGTGTAAAGTTCTGTTGCTAAAAATCTGCTAATTTACTTACGTAATAGTTCAATATCACATTTCTTACATTTGCAATGTAAATAGTTTCAGTAGTGTGATAAATAATAAAGAAGTTGAGGACTGTGATAACACTAGTTCTGGTAGTCTGACAGACTTGTATGATGCAGGTTTAAAAAAAAAGATCAAGTGCCATGCCGCGTGGCGTAGGCGATCATTTCTCTCCACAATTCCCTGTCTTTAGACTTGATTATGAGATCCGCCGGTGGCTTTCTTCATAGCCACACTGACAGCCCATCCATTAACTCCTCTCTCTGTCTTCCTCTGTTTCTTCTTCCTTTAATTTTTCCAATTACCACAATGTGTTCCAAGTTTCCTCTTTTCAAAAAATGTCCTACCGATCTCGTTTGTCTGCCTCTGATCTTTGCTATAATGTGCCTTTTAACTCCAGCCTATATTAAGACTTCTTCGATTGTTTTTTAGCTGTCCATGGTACCTTCAACATCCTTCTTATGAACCACATTTCCATGGCCTCTATTTCTTGCTGTGCTCTCTTATTCATGGACCATGCTTCACATCCATAAAACAAAATTGGCTCGATGTAACATTTAAGTACTCGGAATATTGTTTGCATTGGTATGGATCTGTAGCACAAGATGTTTCTAATTTTCTGGAATGCTGACTTGGCCTGAGCACGTCTGCTTTTTATTTCGTTGTGATATTTCCCACCAGCTGTTATAATCGTTCCTAAGTATTTGAATCTATCAACTTGTTTCCGTTCTGTGCCATCGATGATAATGCTACATTGTGGTGGTATTCTTTTCTTTGAGATGACCATCACTTCAGTCTTCTTTTTATTCAGACTGAGACCTTTACTTTTACTTTCACAAACCACGATGTCCAGAAGAGCCTGTAGCTCCCCTTCACTTTTAGCAATCAGAACTGTGTCGTCTACATATCTTAAGTTGTTAAGTTTGTACCCGCCAACTGATATTCCTGGCAGGCTCTCTATATTCCTCATTATTTTTTCGCTATACAAAGAGAAGAGGTCAGGAGATAGAACACGTCTTTGTCTCACTCACAAAAAAAAAGATAGAAAGAAGAAAGTGTGAGAACAAAAAACAAAAACAAAAACAAAAACAAAAAGAGACAATGAGATGACCAAGCAAAACTATACAAACAAACAATACAAAACCAATATTTCAGCGATAGGTTTTTATCAAGGACAGCGAAAATAATGAAAGACTTATAATCTCAAAAGCAAAATAGCACTTATCTGGCAAGATCCTCTTGATTAGGACTTGAATCAAGCACGAACAGTTTAATAAAGAAGTTGAAGTTGAAGCATTTGAAGCTCTTTTGTACCCATACACATTTCTGGTTGCTTTGTTTTCATACACACTTGTAGTTATTTTGTTTCCATACACATTTTTGGTTCTTTTGTTTTCATATGCACGTGTCATTCTTTTGTTTTCATACACATTGTTAATGGATACTAGAGTGAAAAGATCTACTGTCACTGAAACTAAAAACAGAATGATCCAGTATATTTACTCGTTCTGATTTTATAATTTTCCGATCTTTCATCCTTTGTTTATAATATTTTGTCATTCCGCATTTCATAACCAGCCTAATATGTAGATAATATTTTGTCATTCCGCATTTCATAACCAGCCTAATATGTAGATAATATTTTGTCATTCCGCATTTCATAACCAGCCTAATATGTAGATAATATTTTGTCATTCCGCATTTCATAACCAGCCTAATATGTAGAATATTTTGTCATTCCGCATTTCATAACCAGCCTAATATGTAGATAATATTTTGTCATTCCGCATTTCATAACCAGCCTAATATGTAGATAATATTTTGCATACCGCTGTTTTTCATGCACAGGCACAGTCTTCGTGTAGATGAATTTGTTTTTTCTAAAATATTACGAACCTAGATATAAGATGTAATTCGATACTTTGTACCACTTAAATAATAGAAAACATATAATGACACCGGTAAACATAACACCACACTTTGATTTACCTGCTGGAGATGTTTACTACACTTTTGCTACACAAGCGATGACAAATAAATTAGTCAGTGATAGTTTGCGGACAGTTTTTCAATGGATACTATGGGCGTCGATTAGCCAATTGGTGGACGTTTTCGGCATCGTGGCAAATATAATTAATATCATATGTTTCGTCAAGCAAGGATTCAAGGACCCAGTTAATATCAGCTTATTAGGTAACGTTTTTTTTTTTTACACTGATTAATGTTATCTGAATTTACATCAGCATCACGTCTTGCGGTTCAGATGCTGAAATAACTTTCTGACTAGTTTTATTCAACAAAATGTGACAACTTCAAATCTTGGAAAAGCTTATATCTACGAGACTTGCCTGACAAGAGCTGTACTGATTTAACAAAGATTATTTGGGTAAATAAGTGGGAAAAAAACCCGTTATCCAGTTCTAAAAAATGGTTCGAAAGCTAAAACGCGACAAACAGTGAATAATAATGTCCGTTCTCTTTAACTAACCGTGCAAGAAAACGCAAGGCAGTGGAGAGACGGGCTCAGCAAATATTTAAACATGAAAATTAACCATCATATAATCTAATAAGAAGGGAGGGAATCATATAATCTAATAAGAAAGTAGGGAATCATATAATATAACAAGAAGGGAAGGAATCATACAATCTAATAAGAAGTGAGAGAATCATATAATTTAAGAAGATGGGAGGGAGAGAAACCCGACGACCTCTCAGCAGCACACATCCCCACCCCCAAGGATATAACCCCCAGCTCTTTCTCCTTCTCTCTTCTCGCTCTGACCTGGCCTAGTTGTAAGAGCTTGTGACTTAACAGCTTCTTTTATGTTTCTAGAATATGTCAAATTCCGAATATTAAGACCAGCACGCCGGGAAATAAACTGCAGTTTTTAAAACTTTCTCTTTAGCTTAACATAATTCAGACATGTAGTGTTTAGTAACAGACAATTAAATGTTCCTCGTTGATCATTGTTCTATTTTTTACGACTTCCATATATTGTGATGAACTGAATAAATGTAGGTAATGACCTCTTTTATTGAATATAGAACATCTTCCAGTTTAAGATTCGGACTGACCAAATTTATTTATTTTTATATAAAATATAATTATTGAATTTTATGGATTTTTGTTTAAGAAAATACTTAAGAATGTTTGCCCCTCATTCAGCCATTCTCCTTGCTGTCAGCGTCGTGTGAAGAAAGTTCTGTAGCTCCACATTCAAATAAAGTTCATGCTTTCAACTTTCTCACCTCTTTTGTGACAAATCTTTGTTTGTATGAGCCAGGGAGATTTATTTCTGACACATTGTTGTCACATGCATTTCAAATTCATTTGGGTGTTTGTTACCGACTTTTCTTTAAAATAAAAAAATTAAAAAAAAAGGAGCTCCCATTCACGGCGTTTTGGAAGCTGTGATGACTTTTCTTACTTCCATGAGCAAAGCTAGTTAGAAAGTTCCTCATTACAATCTAGAATTTCTGGATACACTTCGATCCCATTCGCGCAGCTACCGAGAATAGGTAAGAGACCTTACTGTTCACTTGTCATAACAAAATATCATCTCTCAAACATTCACTTTCAGCTCATATTGCTCCTTACTGTGACTTTTGTGAACCAACCAGAAATACACAACAGTGATACTGTGTTTATTATTCACAGGACTCGCTGTCTCAGACCTTGGTTCCCTGGTGACTCTTATATGGAGCAACATTTGTTTAACTCCAGCGTTCGATGACTTAGATTTGTCTTTTGATCCTCTGGAACTCCAGTATCTAACAGGATGCTGGCCTCACACAATCTTTACGCGTGTATCCAGCTGCATTACAGTGTTAATTACCCTGGAGAGGTGCCTGTGTATTACAATGCCTTTAAAGGTTGATGTATTCTTTTTTCTACTATCTCAGATTTACTTAATCACGCATGTATGGTATATTTAATTCAGTTTGTAACTCATATCTTCATATTACATGTGGCCGTCTCGTAGCAGTGTTGAATAGATTATATATTACTCAGATATTCCTCAGTTTCTTTGTACTTGTTCGTAAAGTATCAGATTTTGTACCATACAGTCAGCTGAGCCTAGTGTCTACAAGAAGCATAAGCACTTTTAAAGGATGAAAGCTGTAGATAAAAACGGGCAAGAGTACACAAGTCTAGTAACATCTCAGAAATTAACATCACCAGCTGGGCTTTCCGACAATTCACCCACTGAATTGTAACTGAGGGTCTTTATCATACGACATTTAAATTCCGGTTGACGGGGCCAGTCTCATATTCTATTGTAAAACTAAGCCTTCACGATGAATTGTCCAGTCACATTGTCCGACTCGGGGAAAGCCCTGACCATTACACACCAACGTCCACCCAATGACAAGGACGACTACCCATCCACCCAATGGCAAGGACGACTATCCATTCACCCAATGACAAGGACGACTACCCATTCACCCAATGACAAGGACGACTACCCATTCACCCAATGACAAGGACGACTACCCATTCACCCAATGACAAGGACGACTACCCATCCACCCAATGACAAGGACGACTACCCATTCACCCAATGACAAGGACGACTACCCATTCACCCAATGACAAGGACGACTACCCATCCACCCAATGACAAGGACGACTACCCATTCACCCAATGACAAGGACGACTACCCATCCACCCAATGACAAGGACGACTACCCATTCACCCAATGGCAAGGACGACTACCCATCCACCCAATGGCAAGGACGACTACCCACTAACTCGGACCCAGCCGGTCTCCATGGCTACCTCTCCGTGGCGTCCTTTTCTTGGCCCGCCCCTAAAGAGCTCGCCGCTTCCCGCTTGGGTCTGACCTGGTACATGCCTGCATTACAAACATACAAGAACAGAAAAAGGGAACCCCATGGGGTGCAACACATACTACTAAACTTATATGCTTCAGCCGATTTGTTTAAAACGAACATTTGTGATTTCAAATCCCACTGGAGCGACCGATGTCTTAAATGAATTGTTAAAACGTCATTAGATGCATATAAGCATATTCTATGATAATAACACATTTTTTTCAACTGTTATTATTAATCATCATTATGCTAATTATTGCCTTAGTTGATGAAACAGCGCATGCCTTAAATTCTGACTAGACACTAGAATTGGGGAAATGTGGCAGGAACAAGGTCCAGAAAGAAGAACATTTACTAATATAATAAGTACATAAACTGACGTTAGTGCCTGGGATATAGTATTTAATTAGTTCAGCCTTGTCTGCTTTTTGAAAGAGGCAAAACTAAAACGGACGGAAATAGTAAAGAAGATTCAGAAAATATGACGAAGATACTGAAAACAAACCATGAGAAGATTTACGTGAGGGTAGGTAAAGTTTTATTAGAAAAATATTTTGGCCAAACACCATAAGAAATAACATCTTATTAGCAGAAATGCAGATGAAACCACTGACAACAATTATTGAGGAAAGACGCTGGCGATGGTTGGGACATGTGCTCTGAATGACTGACAACTCACTACCAGAAATAGCACTAAGATGGACACCACAGGGGAGCAGAAGTAAGGGTAGACCAAAAGAGACATGGAGAAGAACAACAGAAAGGATGTTGAGCAATAGAGGGCTCACCTGGGCAAGAGCAGAAAAAAAGGCGAAGGACAGGCATTTGTGGAAAACCCTTGCGGAAGCCCCATGTGCCCTGGGCACTTAAGGTTCAGAGAGAGAGAGAGAGAGAGAAAGGTAAAGTTTTATACTGCAGTTTTACAAAACATCAGAAAGGTAAAATGAGAAGGAAAAGAAATGAAACGGGAAATGACTAATAAAAAGCATCAGTCAGGACCAACATTTCCTCACTCTTTCTTTCCAAGTACATAATGAAAGACCGTGTGCACGTATAAACACACATTCCATTCAGTCCCTACCTACGAGATGGTAAGAAACAGTTAAATTCTACGAGATGGTAAGAAACAGTTAAATTCTACGAGATGGTAAGAAACAGTTAAATCCTACGAGATGGTAAGAAACAGTTAAATCAATTTTCAGCAGAAATTTGAGGAAGAAAATCATCATTGTTTATTTTTTTAAAAGAACATAATTTTATTTGGTTTGATTTTTAAAATACATTTCTTCTCATTCTGTACTATATTTCATTGCAAATTCCTCCAGTTTTGTCGGTTACATCGTGCCTGTATAATAGAGAGCGTATCACATTTTAATGAAATAACTGACAAGCTTTAAGGTGTCTTATACGTTCAGTTGATAGAATTAATACCAACACTTAATAAATATTTTAACTTTTCATTGTTTAGGTGAAGTCACTCATCACATCAAAGAGAGTTGCCATCATTATCGTTGCCATCTTCATCACTCTCTGGGTCAGCGTCTCGCCACTTTATTGCGTCAACAGACTCGGTGTCAAGTTTTCTCCAGTCAAGAACAGAACTATTCTCGGCATCATTTTTACAGAAGATGGAGTTCAGGCAGAGAAAATATCCTTTGGTGTTAACAACGTGTTTATCCCCATCAGTGCCTTTTTAGCAGTCATCATCTGTACGACTGTCTTGGTAGTCAGTCTCAACTTGCACTCAAAATGGCGGACACGATCAACTGTTTCAGGAAAAGTTTCTAAAACAACTGACAGAGATCAGAAACTGACAAAAATGATCGTGGTCGTTGCTACACTTTTCATCACAAATTACTTCCCGCTGTGTGTAATAATTGTCGTTATGATTGTGGTACCACAGTTTTCAGTTGACGGTATCTACTTAAACATGTTAGTAGTGGTTAGCTCTTTTGGTTTTCTTTTAGATTCCATAAACGCGTCGGTGAATATTTTCATCTACTACCACATGAGCAGCCGGTACCGGGCTGTGTTTAGTAAAGTCATTTTACGTCGGCAGTAGGGTTGCAGTTATCACGTCTAGGCTGTTATCGCAACTTACTTTTCATTACTTGTTATCTTGCAACGCAGTTTTATCGTCTGATAAGAAATACACGTAAGAAAGATAAGGATAATATCTCAGCCAATAAGATGCGATGTAATAATACTTTCATGTGTTTGTTATATGTTTAGAATTCTGACTGCTCACATGGAAGCCGCCTTTAGAAGAGCACGTTTTTGCTTTCTGGGATTTTGTGCGAAAGATAAGCTGATAAACAGTGTTAAAAAGAGCTATCTGTTTTATGTGTTCTAAAGCGAAATCCTACAGTTTTTAGAAGCAGCTGATTTCTTACATCCCTCTCAGCCGATTTTCTCAGGGCTTGTTTGCTTGCTCCAAAATGAAATAAGTGATAAAATAATTTTATAATATCTCTTGTCTGTCTGTCTGTCTGTCTGTCTGTCTGTCTGTCTGTCTGTCTGTCTGTCTGTCTCTCTCTCTCTCTATCTCTCTCTCTCTCTCTCTCTCTCTTCATTTTCCAAGCTATTGAGGTTTTGTAATATTCATAAAATTACATTTACAGCTGTTAAATAAAGAACTTTGGTATGTTTAAAATGTCATTAAAAGAAACGCATTTTATTAAACATTTATTTTTTCCACGTTTCTATTAGAATATTTCAGAAAAAGACATGTAGCTAGAGTGAGGGAATATGAATAGAAAACTAATTCCTTGCTATCAGATTTTTCATACCAGGAAAGTTTCTGTCAAGTGGTGAACCCATTCTTTTACACGCATGTCACTATCTGAATGGAAAAAAGCAACTGGAATGCAACAACGAACCAGATCCAATAGACCAACTACAAAGACATCAGCAAATGAATCCTCTTCCGCCTAGGGACAGGCTACTGCAGACTACTGGGCCACCTACATCGACTTAAAATGTCTCACACAGACGAGTGTCCATGTGGAAGTGGAGTCCAGACTCCAGAACATATCCTACAAGACTGCCCAAACCATGCAGACCTGAGGCATGAGACATGCCCAGAGAACACAAGCTTGGGCCAAAAGCTTTGGAGCTACTATCAGGAACTGGAGAGGATTGCGGGCTTTGCCATGTCGACAGGGATGAAGATCTGATGTGACCAACAACCTCGAACGTAGAAGAAGAAGAAAACTATCGAGGTCATGACTTAGTTAGGGACACGGACAGATAGAAGCTTATGTTTTTACATTGCTTTATTTTTCAGTACTGAAACATTTTACAACTAAATGTGCAACTAATACACTGATATGTCTCGCAGTATGTGGATGCCGCGGAGTTGTGAAATGTTAGTATTGTCTTATGTCTAAGCCATAACATTGTTAGATAAGAAGGCAAGCTCCTGTTCACATTGTCTTTACTATCCCAGAGGCATTTAGAAAGGTTCTCCAGACAATCCTGTCTCCAGCAAGTGGGATTAACCGTCCTGGTTCTTGTTCTTGTATCTCGCTACTTTTCAGACCGACCCGTTCATCTTGAAGACCTGCCTGATGACTGACCAATAGATATTTTGTCTTCGCCTTCAAATGGTCCACTGGTTCTAGCAGCGTCGTGATTGGTTCTCACATCCTAACCTATCAGGCCAGCGTTGTCTAATGTCTGCCCCCCCCCCTTGCCTGGGGCAAAGCTGTGTTGCATTTCTTGATGCCTAGTCCGTTTAAATAAACATACCTGCCATTTCGTATACTATCTGTTGCCAACAAGACCCTCAGCCCTTCCTAAATCCATCTAGTTTCTATGTCTGTTTTATACCACCTCGCGCTAGTTTGTTACTTGTCATGGCGTTGTTATCACTGGAGCATCCTACTTTCTGGTGTTTTTCCTTAGTATTTCTTATACCTCAGTGTCCAGTCACTAGGTTCATGAGAACTGGTTTTCTACTACCGTTGGAGAGTTCCTCTCCCAGATTTTAAATCTTTTCCGATCTATTTTCTACGTATCAGTAATAATAATAACAACTTATAATAGAAATTATATTCAGTAATACAGTAATCCTAATCTTACCATTAATAATACTATAATCATTACTTACAAGGCCAAGCTACAATGAAACCCTGGTATCTAGGCTCATCATATTAGGCTTCATCACTGGAGGCAGATCCAGAACTGAGGAAACGAGATTTACTCGCTCCAAATCGTCGCAAGTTTTGCCGTTTATTACCCAGCGTGCCTGGTGTGTGTCATGTGACCTCCTAATCTTAAATGAGAAAAGGCTGATCAGATTATTTCTATTTAATAACTTTCTTAGACGAGCGAATGTAGATTCATTCATTCATTTGCATGTCCCTTGCGGAACTTTGCCTCCCAAACAGCACTCCTGTAGGCCTCTCGTTGTGAGCAAGATGGCCTGCTGCTGCTGCATCCATTTGCAGATCGTCAACAATTTCTTGCAGCCATCTTCGTTTTGGTCTTCCTCTTTTTCTTTTTCCCATTATGTATCCTTCCAATGTACTAATGTAGATTAGTAGATATTAAAATCGCCTAAATGTACAATATCACCTTGATATTTTACAACCGAAGATATTATACACAAGAGACATGATTCTTATTCGTATCAGGGCTGTCTATTACGAGGAATCCATGTTTTTAGTCAGAGATTAGCTCTTCGTAGGACTCTCTTGTAGCGTATTATTTACTAGACCTAGAACATTAAATCCACTGTGTAATCCTTGTACAGATAGATGACTTAACGCGGATCGAACTTATAATCTTAGACCTTATACTGAAGTGACGTATCCATTGGTGAACGTTGCTATTTTCATAGCGAATCTGGAGATGTCTTCTTGCCCGCCCCCAGAAGTGTGGCGTTCTTCAGTGACGTCTTTGGGCCCATCGCCTCCTTAACCAACCCATCCTTCGTTTCCCAGGAGTCACGCCCTCGACCACTGTTCTCATTTGGCCGTCGTTTCGTTTAATATGGCCAATGAAGGATAATTTTTTTTCTTGATAGAGACCGAGTGTCTGTTTTTATCGCTTTAAGGTTCTCTTTGTGAAGATATGTTTATTGCTCCTGTTATTATTCCAGTGCATTGTGGAAACTATTCTATATGGCTGCATCTCTGAATCTGTCAATTTGTGTGTGTGTGTGCCTATTCTGCTGCCCATGCAATGTCCACTATCTACATACATATATTAGGAAATATTTTAGGAAAAATGATGGAAATGAATACTTAGAATTTTATGTCTTTGCTGGTGCTCTGCCATTTGTTCCTCTAATGGACGTCTTTCTTTACGTGCAATCATGTCTTCATTTACCTCTTTGGAGGAATCATATTTTGTGTGTTATGAGTGACAAAAGGTATTCAGAACAACAAACTATACGTTCTTCTTTTCACTTCTCGTGTCTTCTTTCCTTTACATAGATATTCTGTCTGCGTCTGACGTGTATCAGTTTCCCCATAGCTGTCTAACGATGCAGGGTTTCTCTCCTATTCCGTACCTGCCTATGTGGGCTTGTGTCTATTATGCTGATATGACTAGACGCTGAGTGGAAGGATAATGAAGCGTACTGTGTTTTATCACATAAAGCAGGGGGTGAAGACGCTGTCCAATGAGGCAATTAGCGACCCATAGCTGCTACGATAGCGTCAGGATTAGCGAACCCTAGCTGATCAAGACCTTGTCCCACCTCTCCGTTGGTACCACTAGCAACAGGCCTAGCCAGGCTAAAGGAACAGGGATCGCCATAGTCCATATGGTGGTGGAGTCTGTTAAAGAAGCAACCCCTGCTGTTTACTGTACTACGGAGCTGAAAGAAATAACCGCCATAACCCACTCCCACGCCGATGCGATGTTGTAGCCAAACACCTCCACAGCATCGGCTGCAAAGAACACCAGCCCGTAGTTATAGGGAGACAGCACAAGACAAGGCACGTCAGTCAAAGAAAGCTTAAAAATTATTTAATTAACATACTAGGGACATCACAACAACATATAGCACTGATATACTTAATAATATATCTTAGCTTACTCAACTCATCACCGTAAATATAATATCAGGTTTAACTTGCTGTTCTATTCCCTCCACGGATTTCTGTCGCCAAAACTGTCTCTACTCCTAAACTTAAACACGTGGATGTTTACTCATTGTACTTAATACTTGCTGGCACTCACATCACATCAATCGCAGTTTCTAGGAAACGCATTTTTTTTCCAGGAACTCATCGCTGCATAGAGTACTTTGTTTGAACGAGATTAGCATGTAATGTCCAGTACTATAATGGCATGTAATGTTCAGTACTATAATAGCATGTAATGACCAGTACTATAATAGCTATGATAACATCTAATGGTCAGTGCTATAACAGCTATGATAACATGTAATATTCAGTACTATAATAGCATGTAATGCTCAGTGCTATAATAGCATGTCATGGTTGACTATAATAGCATGTAATGGTCAGCACTATAATAGCATGTAATGGTCAGTACTATAATAGCTATGATAACATCTAATGGTCAGTACTATAATAGCTATGATAACATGTAATGTTCAGTACTATAATAGCATGTAATGGCCAGTACTATAATAGATATAATAACATCTAATGGTCAGTACTATAATAGCTATGATAACATGTAATGGTCAGTACTATAATAGCTATGATAACATGTAATGGTCAGTATTATATACTGAAGTGTTCAATTGGTTTGGGTATCAATTGGTAACTGAACGCTTCACTAGTGTAGTGTGGTAGATTTCCTCAAGCGATTCACGTTCCAAGTGCAGAGAAAGGCTCCAGCGTTTCTGTTTCAAAACCTTGCCCAGCTCGTAACTGCCAATACTGTTCTTATCTCCCTTGTTTTAAATAAAACATTTTGTCACAACCATTTTAATGAACTAAATGTGCCGTGCTGTCTTAGTACCTTTTGATTGATTTAAAACTGCCGATAAACTTTAACAACAAGGCGTATGATCTATGTTATATAAATCCTATTTTACTGAGAAAATACTAACTGGCATTAATTTAAAACATGTTTTGGAAAATTGCATGGTCTCGTATACAATTATACATCAATTTAACTTTACAGAAATACATTAGATTTGTTTTAGTGGGGGCTATGTCCTTTGTGCACAGATCACACACATTTATTTTGTATATAATAAGCGTGTTTTGGCAAGTTATAGGTTTAGGTGAGTGAATGCTTAACGATGTTACTTAAAGTCACGGAGTAGTATTTAACTATAATTAACCCTTTTTAAATTCAAGATTACGCGCGGTACATCTTCAAGTCTGTCGTGGCTGAAAGTAGGAATTGTTAATTATAAGATGTCGCTAAATTACCACTTAGATTATTCTCAGTGGCTGTATTACTCTGACAGGAACTTATTAAGAAACCGTCACTGTCTTATGAATGTCTACGTACAGACTTGCATTTCAATGTAACCGCCCTAAGCCATCGTGGGACAGACATCAGTTAAGTATTAAGTATATCTGTCCTTACGGTAAATTAATGTGGTGCCTGGTTCTGGTAGAGATAAATATTGCAGTAAATTACACAATCACTGGGCCTGTAACTTAATGTTAAAGAGGTAGCAGAGGGCAAATTTGAGTTATCATATTTTAATTGTTTTCTTTTTTCACAAGTTTAAAGTCAATTTCATTATTTATAACATTTTGTCATCCGATGATACATTTTTCTTTCATGGAAAACTAATTTAGACATGTGTAGATAATTTGCGTAACTGACGAGTGAACAGCGCTAAAGATTGCTCACAGAATGCTCACAACTGCAGCATTAAAAAGAGAAGACATTCAGAAACGGGCGTTTCTGGAGACTAAAAATGGGGGAAATCATTTATACGAAATTTCTTTTCTGGAGATTAGAAAAAAAGGACATAATTATTTATGAGATATTTTTATGAAATTGTTCGACCATGTTCACTAATTTGTCTCATATGATGCCAGATGCGGTCTTTCTTAAAAAGGACCAATTTGGTCACATCTGGAAGCAACAATCTCATGTGCATTATATTTAACCTATGAGAAAGAATTAGAGGCTCACCTTGGAATACAAGAAAACATTTGTTTTTTTTATGCTACACTATATAAGTATTTCTCCTTCCACGATCATGCGTGGTAGGGTACAGTGGTCCTATTCCTTGCAGATCCCGCATACCATACGCTTGAAAATCACCAAAACCATAGAAAACAAGCTGAACTCTTTCCAGACTAAATGTTTTACGAAGAATTAGAAAAATATTTTGGCCAAACACCATAAGAAATAACATCTTTTTGGCAGAAATGCAGATGAAGCCACTGACAGCAATTATTGAGGAAAGACGCTGGCGATGGTTGGGACATGTGCTCCGGATGACTGACAGCTCACCACCAAAAATAGCACTAAGATGGAAACCACAGGGAAAAAGATGTAGGAGTAGACCAAAAGAGACATGGAGAAGAACAACAGAAAGGATCTTGAGCAATAGAGGGCTCACCTGGGCAAGAGTGGAAAAAAGGACAAAGGACAGGCATTTGTGGAAAACCCTTGCGGAAGCCCCATATGGCATGAGCACTTAAGGTTCAGATATATATATATATATATATATATATATATATATATATATATATATATATCAGTATTGTTGTCGAATATTGTAAAGAAATGGAAAATAAATTAGACTCTTTTGAAAACAAATGCATAAGGAAAATACTCGGCATCAAGTGGAACGAATTCAAGAACAATGCAGAGATAAGACAGATGACTGAACAACAACCAGTCTCATGGGTGATCAGGAAAAGAGATGGACATATGTTGGTCACTTGATGAGAAGAAATGATCAGAGAATCCCAAAACAAGCTATCAAGTGGAACACAACAGGCCGAAGAAAAAGAGGCAGACCACGTGAAACTCTGAAGGGGACATTGTTAAGAGAGGCCAAATTAACAGGCATAAAATCTTTTAATGAGGCTGAAAGACTCATCGAAGACAGGAAAAATTGGCGAACTACTTTGCGAGCCCTATGTGACGTTTAAAGGCACAGGAAGGATATAAGATATAAGATAGGATTGTTGCAGAAAAATTACATAAATATTTCTTAATCCTCCAGTGTCACATTCCATCTGCTGTATAAGAAGCGCTGTTATAGACTAGCACTTGAGATTCTTTTATTTCCATAAAATGTGTTGGCGGACTCTACACGTTGGCCCAGGTTATTTACTAATCCTGTTTTTATAATTCTCTTATTCATCCTCTGTTGGGAATATTTTGCCCTGGTGATACTTTTCATAATCCGTCCCATTTCCATCTACAAAAAAACAGTCTTGAAATAAGCGCGAATTATTGAATCTGTTTATAAAATTACGAACGTAACATGTAGTCTGGTACTTTCTGTCACATAAAAAATAGAAAACATATAATGACGACGGTAAACATAACACCACACTTTGATTTACCTGCTGGAGGTGTTCACGGCACATTTGCTACACAAGAGATGACAAATAAATTAGTAAGTGACAGTTTGCGGGCAATTTTTCAGTGGATATTACTCTTCTCAGTTAACCAGATCGTGGATATTTTTGGTACAGTGACAAATATAATTAATATCATCTGTTTTATCAAGCAAGGATTCAAGGATCCAGTTAACATCAGCTTATTAGGTAATGTCATGTACACTGATAATGACTATTTGTAATGTCCTCTGAAATGACACTGTCAAAGCCTCTTGCGGAACATTGTTAAACTCCTGTTGAAATAACAGTGTGAGTGCTGGTACGCAGAATGGTGAATAGCCAGGTACTGGGTCAGCCAGGTCGGGTCACCAATCCATACAAGAAAAGCAACTCTCGCATAATTTTGATCACTAAAAGAGAGGAAAAATAGGCAGCTGCCGGGCCCCTCATTGGCCCAGGCGTCAGAAAGATAGCCCCTGTTCTCCCCTCCCCTCTTTTCAGTTGTGGTTGGACTAGCCCTGATGACTGCAATAGATTGCCAGCAGTTGTTCACGGCACTAGTTGGATTCGTTCCAAAATTCTCGAAAGCGGCAGGAAATGGTTCTTCATCATAAATAATATTTGAGATTGATGGCTCGCACGGCACTGAGGGTTAACATTGCTGGTCAGGTTCTCAGTTTCAGGTAGATCAACAGAGAACACAGAATTGAGATTTTAATTAAAAACCCAGTAAAAGAGACTATCTTTTGGATACAGAAAAGCTCAGAACTTACAAGTGCGAACTAACTACCGATTGATTTCTAGAGAATTTCAAGTTTTGAACTGGCCTCATGTAAGACAAATATTACTTTAAAAAATATATGAATTGTTTACCTTCTCACTATCTTAATTCGGTTTTGTCATTTGTTCTATTTTTCAGAGCTTATATTTATCACCATGGACTGAATTAGTGTCTTTTGTAAGACCTCGTTTATTTATTATGGAACTGCTTCTTGTGTAAGGTTTGAGTTAACGCAATATTTAAATATGAAATATAATAAACTAGTTTTATATATTTGGTCAGGCCATCTTGTGGTGTGTGTTGTCTCTGAGGTTTCCTGCGTTATTAAAAAAAATCGTTGTATATTTAGATCAACAGGTAAATCCGTCTCATTGCTTTCTTCGTGTCCTAAACTCCATTTTTCATTATAACACTTTCTCACCCACAAGAGTAAAAATAGACTTTTAGCACATAATGTTAGTGTCACCTCTGTCCATGTCAGTGTCAACTCTGTCGATGTCAGTGTCACCTCTGTCAATGTCAGTGTCGCCTCTGTCGATGTCAGTGCGTGCGAAGAAGTCCTTGAAGGTTAGTACTGAAACAAAGTCTCTGCGTTCACACTCTTACACCACGTCTCACACATCAGCGTCTGAGCCATAAAGAACTTTATTTCTGACCCACTGTTGTCACGTGCTTGCCTTAATGTTTTGTCCGTTTACTGGTTAATAACGTCCAGCAACTGGGAACTCTAGCTGACGGTGTTCTATGATGCAGCTTTTTGACTTCCAGCAGCTGGGCGGAAATTTTCTTATTAAGCTCAAGTATCTGGCGATGCACTTCTGTCTCATCTGTGCGGTCACCGTGAACTTGTAAAATGGTGCTAACAATGTATCCTCTTTCTCGAACATTCAGTTTTAGCTTATATAGCTTATTATCCTGCCATTTAATGTGCACCGACGTGTAGGACGCACCTACAGTTGTCAATGAATATGTCCAGAAACAAAAACGACAAACGCCACATTTTCCACGAACATTAACTCCGAAAAAAACTGGTGAACGGCAATAACACCACTCTCTATTTATACTGTAATATTTATCCAAGTATTTATTTGTCACGTAATCCCGTAAAGTTTCTTTTACTTTCAAGTAACATTTTATAATGCATAGCATCGCCGTTACTTCTTCTTCTTCTTTTTCTTCTTCTTCTTCCTCCTCCTCCTCTTCTTCTTTTTCTTCTTCTACAGTTCTCAGAAGTCGACGTGTATACTTCTAACATAAGCAGTGGTTAGCTGGAGTTGGTGTACATCCCCACACAGCGGTCTCTTGAACTGATACAGGGGCGTTGGCCACATCTGTTTTCTCTGAACCTCCTGCAGAGTATGTTCTCCCGCCATCTTACCAGTGCCACGTGTGCACATGACGGTGGGGCCCAATCTTGAGCTTGTAGAAAAGGTCTGTTATGACCAGTGCCACGTGTGCACATGACGGTGGGGCCCAATCTTGAGCTTGTAGAAAAGGTCTGTTATGACCAGTGCCACGTGTGCACATGACGGTGGGGCCCAATCTTGAGCTTGTAGAAAAGGTCTGTTATGACCAGTGCCACGTGTGCACATGACGGTGGGGCCAATCTTGAGCTTGTAGAAAAGGTCTGTTATGACCAGTGCCACGTGTGCACATGACGGTGGGGCCAATCTTGAGCTTGTAGAAAAGGTCTGTTATGACCAGTGCCACGTGTGCACATGACGGTGGGGCCAATCTTGAGCTTGTAGAAAAGGTCTGTTATGACCAGTGCCACGTGTGCACATGACGGTGGGGGCCAATCTTGAGCTTGTAGAAAAGGTCTGTTATGACCAGTGCCACGTGTGCACATGACGGTGGGGGCCAATCTTGAGTTTGTAGAAAAGGTCTGTTATGACCAGTGCCACGTGTGCACATGACGGTGGGGGCCAATCTTGAGCTTGTAGAAAAGGTCTGTTATGACCAGTGCCACGTGTGCACATGACGGTGGGGCCAATCTTGAGCTTGTAGAAAAGGTCTGTTATGACCAGTGCCACGTGTGCACATGACGGTGGGGCCAATCTTGAGCTTGTAGAAAAGGTCTGTTATGACCAGTGCCACGTGTGCACATGACGGTGGGGCCAATCTTGAGCTTGTAGAAAAGGTCTGTTATGACCAGTGCCACGTGTGCACATGACGGTGGGGCCAATCTTGAGCTTGTAGAAAAGGTCTGTTATGACCAGTGCCACGTGTGCACATGACGGTGGGGCCAATCTTGAGCTTGTAGAAAAGGTCTGTTATGACCAGTGCCACGTGTGCACATGACGGTGGGGGCCAATCTTGAGCTTGTAGAAAAGGTCTGTTATGACCAGTGCCACGTGTGCACATGACGGTGGGGGCCAATCTTGAGTTTGTAGAAAAGGTCTGTTATGACCAGTGCCACGTGTGCACATGACGGTGGGGCCCAATCTTGAGCTTGTAGAAAAGGTCTGTTATGACCAGTGCCACGTGTGCACATGACGGTGGGGGCCAATCTTGAGCTTGTAGAAAAGGTCTGTTATGACCAGTGCCACGTGTGCACATGACGGTGGGGGCCAATCTTGAGTTTGTAGAAAAGGTCTGTTATGACCAGTGCCACGTGTGCACATGACGGTGGGGGCCAATCTTGAGCTTGTAGAAAAGGTCTGTTATGACCAGTGCCACGTGTGCACATGACGGTGGGGGCCAATCTTGAGCTTGTAGAAAAGGTCTGTTATGACCAGTGCCACGTGTGCACATGACGGTGGGGGCCAATCTTGAGTTTGTAGAAAAGGTCTGTTATGACCAGTGCCACGTGTGCACATGACGGTGGGGCCAATCTTGAGTTTGTAGAAAAGGTCTGTTATGACCAGTGCCACGTGTGCACATGACGGTGGGGCCAATCTTGAGTTTGTAGAAAAGGTCTGTTACGACCAGTGCCCAGCCAAGAAATGATCACTTGCTCTACTCTGTCGAGTTAGTAGCAACCTTCAGTTTGCTGATAGTGAAAGTGCTGGTTTGCCCGTTTGCTATTCGTTGTTATTTTTATCACAGATTTACTTTTCTTATATGTCATGTCATGCCTGTATCTGTCTGCCGTAATCTGCCACATTCTGTTACTGAATGTCAGCTTTTTCGTTATCTGCGCGCCCAATCTTAAACCCTTTGAAAATAATATTCGTTCGTTCTTTGTTTAATATTTTAAAAGCATTCCGTCTGTAGTTATAATTCCTATTAATGTATACATACATACATACATATATATATATATATATATATATATATATATATATATATATCCCGTGTGGTACCCGGGATCTGCAAAGAATAGGACCACTGTACCCTACCACGCATGATCGTAAAAGGCGACTAAGGAGGGTTCAGCATAGGGCCAGCAACCCTATCTGGTAAAAAAAACT
Source organism: Achatina immaculata (assembly GCA_009760885.1). Lineage (NCBI taxonomy): Eukaryota > Metazoa > Mollusca > Gastropoda > Stylommatophora > Achatinidae > Lissachatina > Lissachatina immaculata. The sequence goes on along the minus strand of CM019702.1, from coordinate 20,412,090 downwards.
ATCAGATTGCTACAGAAACGGAAGCAAGGGAAAAAACAAATGCAGGTGGAAGGAGAAATGCGTATCAGGAAACTGAGCCCATGAAGGTTGTGGATGAAAGCCAGCCACTGGAAGTTCCCAGCCCGACTGCAGACCTCCTGGAATCTAAACACAATATGCAAATAGGCAGCTGGAATGTACGAAAAAAGACGCTGGCGATGGTTGGGACATGTGCTCCGAATGACTGACAACTCACTACCAAAAATAGCACTAAGATGGACACCACAGGGGAACAGAAGTAAGGGTAGACCAAAAGAGGCATGGTGAAGAACAACAGAAAGGATGTTGAGCAATAGAGGGCTCACCTGGGCAAGAGCAGAAAAAAAGGCGAAGGACAGGCATTTGTGGAAAACCCTTGCGGAAGCCACATGTGCCCTGGGCACTTAAGGTTCAGATATATATATATATATGTATAGATATATATATATATATATGTGTGTGTGTGTGTGTGTGTGAGACTGATGTGATTGACAAGAGTCTAAATGTTAATCTGGTTCCGATGACCTCCATCTGTGTCTATACAAACCTGACATCGGACTCTATGACGCAGCGTGATTTTTACATGATTTTTGTTTTTTCTGGGAGAAAAATGCCTCGTATATTGCCCGACTTAGGGTAATATTCGTTAATGTAATTGCTTTATTGGGGAATACACCATAAATGACGCTGTGTTTATTAAAATGCTTACAGGGCTTGCTATCTCAGATCTTGGTTGCCTGGTGACGCTCATATGGACCAATATTTGTTTAACTCCAGCCTTCGATGAACTAAATTTGTCTTTTGATCCTCTGGAACTCCAGTATCTAACCGGATCCTGGCCCCACGCAATCTTTGCCCGTGTATCCAGCTGCATTACAGTTTTAATTACCCTGGAGAGGTGCCTGTGTATTACAATGCCTCTAAAGGTTGATATATTCTTTTCTCTTAGAGATTTATGCAGCTGCTATCCAAATATAAGATGTACTTACCTTTGATTCATATTACATCAACAGATTTGTATGAACGAAACTATTGGAGCGACTGCTTTTTAAAAACAATCAATCGATCAAGTGCCGTGCCGTGTGGTGTAGTCGATCATTTCTCTCCACAATTCCCTGTCTTTACACTTGATTATGAGATACGCCGGTGACTTACTTCCTAGCCACACTGACAGCCCATCCAGTAACCCCTCTTTCTCTCTCTGTCTTCCTCTGTCTCTTCTTCCCTCAGTTTTTCCAGTTGCCACAGTGTATTCTAATTTTCCTCTTCTCAGAAAATGTCCTACAAATCTCGCTTGTCTGCCTCTAGTCTTTGCTGGAACTTGCTTGTTAACTCCAGCCTCTCTTAAGACTTCTTCCTTGGTTTTCTTAGATGTCCACGGTACCTTCAATATCCTTCTTATGAACCACCACATTTCCATGGCCTCCATTTCTCACTGTACTCTCTTATTCGTGGACCATGCTTCACATCCATAAAAACAAGAATTGTCAAAACAACAACTTCGTCAATTTACGAGTATATTATGATGCTAATATGTTTCCTTCCATCTTTTGTTATTAATTATAACTATGGCAACTGCTGCTTTAGATGAATTACTAATATGCCCATTATATTGTGACTAGACACTATATACATGTAAGCTGTAGGTCTAATTAGTATGTATCACGGATACTGGTTTATATTGTCCAGAGAAAGAACTGTCCCGCATATAATAATTTTACGAAACTGAGGTTAGTGTTCGGGATATAACATTTATGAAACAAGGATGTATACTGTCTCCTTTACTTTTTGGGATTACAATAGACTTCATAATGAAAAAATGCTGCACAGGTAACACAGGTATTGACTGGGTACATGGGAATCAACTAGAAGATCTTGATTTTGCTGATGACATAACTCTTATCAGTAATAATGTGAATTCCATGCAAGAAAAAACAGATAGCCTATCTTCACTGGCTAGCAAAATAGGGCTTGAAATTAACAAGGACAAAACAAAAATAATGAAAATTCCCATCAATCAAAATGGAAAAATACACATAGAAGGGACAGATATTGATGAAGTCAATCAATTTGCATACCTTGGCAGCTACATAGACCAGGATGGTGACACTAGAAAGGAAGTTAGGATCAGAATTGCAAAAGCAGCATCAATCTTCAAGAATCTTGAGAACATATGGAATTCAAAAGTTATAAGCACAAAAACCAAATTAAGACTATTCAATTCAAATGTAATATCCACCCTCATTTATGCATGCGAAAGCTGGAAAACAACTAAAGAAATAGAAAAGAAATTAGACTCTTTTGAAAACAAATGCCTAAGGAAAATACTCGGCATCAAGTGGAAGGAATTCAAGAACAATGCAGAGATAAGACAGATGACTGAACAACAACCAGTCTCACGGGTGATCAGGAAAAGGAGATGGACATATGTTGGCCACTTGATGAGAAGAAATGATCAGAGAATCCCAAAACAAGCTATCAAGTGGAACACAACAGGCCGAAGAAAAAGGGGCAGACCGCGTGAAACTCTGAAGAGAACATTATTAAGAGAGGCCAAGTTAACAGGCATAAAATCCTTTGTTGAGGTTGAAAGACTCGCCGAAGACATGAAAAATTGGCGAACTACTTTGGAGCCCTATGTGACGTCTAACGGCACGGGAAGGATATAACAGATATAACATTTAATAAACATTGCAGTATCGGTCTTAAACATTGGTAAATAAAAAAAGAGAGACAAATAGAAAGGAAGAATTAGAAAACAGCGAAAATACTAAAAGGAAATTTTGAGAAGAACTGAACAGTTAAAGCAGTCATTGATATATGCTGTAGATTTTAAAAAACGTCAGAAATATAAAATTAGAACGTAAACTAGAAAGAAAAGTCGAAAAAATATAATTAAAAAAGAAGCCCCAATCAGGACACTAGTTCTTCAGTATTTTTTTTTCAAAGACATCAGAAAGGACCATAACTCACATAAACACATATTTTCAGTAGAATATTGAAACAGTCGAACTTCATGAACTTTACATACCTTTTTTCTGTAATATATTAAACTAGTTTTGTTCATTTCATCTTACACATTTTTTTTTACTGACATAAACAAGTTCGCCTAAGTTCACCAGCAGGAACTTGAGTATATAATTACAAAGTGTATCGCCCTTTTAATGAAAAATTGAAAAAAAAACGTTCTACAGTTATAAGCGATCTAATCAATCCTACAGTTGATAACTATCTTAATTTTTCATTTTTTAGGTGAAGTTACTCATCACATCAAAGAGAGTTGCCATCATTATCGTTGCCACTTCATCATTCTCTGGGTCAGCGTCTCGCCACTTTATTGCGTCAACAGACTCGGTCTCAAGTTTTCTCCAGTCAAAAATAGAACTCTCCTGGGTATCACTTTCACAGAAGATCGAGACCAAGTGGAGAAAATATCCTTTGGTGTTAACAACGTGTTTATCCCCATCAGTGCCTTTTTAGCAGTCGTAATCTGCACGACTGTCTTGGTAGTCAGTCTCAACTTGCAGTCGAAATGGCGGACACGATCAGCTGTTTCAGGAAAAGTTTCTAAAACAACTGACAGAGATCAGAAACTGACAAAAATGATCGTGGTCGTTGCTACACTTTTCATCACGAGTTACTTCCCGCTGTGTATAGTGGTGGTAGTTATGATTGTAGAACCCGAGTTTTCAATAGACGGGGCGTACATAAACTTGCTTGTGGTGGTTTGTTCTTTCGGTTTTATTTTAAATTCCTTAAACTCGTCGGTGAATATTTTCATCTACTACCACATGAGCAGCCGGTACAGGGCTGTGTTTCGTAAAATAATTCTACGGCGGGATTAACATTGCAGCCACTGTTAAACAGTACCAAACGACTTACATTGAGGACAGTGCATTTCGGCATTTATCACAATTTGCTTTTCATTATATTTACCTTGTAATTCAAAAGTGGCGTCTGAAATAAATGCAGGAAAAATAAAATAATACATTAGACAATAAGAATCGACGTAATACAATTGTCAAGTTTTTTTTTCTGATATTTATGTAATTACGTAAGATAAGAAAGTCGAGTTCGGGAGAGAATGTTTTGCCTTCTCAAGTTTGTTTCAAAGATGATCCCTAGGGATAGGGGAAGTAAAAATGCTCGATGTTTTGTGTGCTCTACTTGATTACTTTGATTCTACTCGGTCTATTTGTTCATTCGTTGCAGAAGAGAAAATTGTGATATTCTCTTTCTCAGTTATCTCTCTCTCTTCCTCTCTCTCTCTCTCTCTCTTTCTCTATCAGGGCTTATATATATATATATATACGAGGGGCGTTCAGAAAGTAATGGATCACACGTTTTTCTCAGGAGTTGTTTATTAAAAAAGCATGAAATTTATACACAATTTGCATGGATATGTCATATAAACATTGATATTATTCAACATAATCCCCATAAACTTGTACGGCTTTACGCCAGCACGAAACAAGTGAATGTTATCCTAGCACGTACCAGATGTTCTCTTGATTATGTAGCCTTTTCTTCGCTGCATGAATCACTCCTTCATCTTCAAATCTTACCCCTCGGAGTGCATCTTTAAGTGGGCAAAACAGATGGCAATCAGAGGGTGCCAAATCGGGACTATAGAGTGGATGGGGTAGTACAGTCCTACCCAATTTGGTGATTGCTTCCCGCGTTGCCGGACTTGTGTGAGGGCACGCATTGCCGTGAAGGAGAAGCAGGTCTGCTGGATTTTGTGTGTGGCCGAACTCTGCAGAAACGCTGATTGAGTTTTTTCAATGTCTTAATATAAGCTTGCGAATTGATTGTCTCTCCTATCAGTAAGAATAATGCCCTCAGCGCATTTCAACATTTCTGCCCTCCAGTGTTATCCTGTCTTGACCACTGTCTTTCTCGTTTCCCATGAGCAGTGCCCTCCAGTGTTGTCCTGTCCTTGGCCATCGTGTCGTTAAACATGTCTAAGAAAAATACATTTCATTCCTTGATGGAGCTGAACTGCCTGTTATTACAAATGTCCAGTTCTTTCAAAATGTTTTTGTTTCTCCTCTTATTCTTTCAGTTTGCCACACCATCTGCTGATTCGGTCAAAGTACATTTTCTGCATCCGTATATAACTTTAGGAAATAAATAGGATATGAGTAGTTTTAATTATTTTTTTAAATGTTCTGCCATGTGTTCTTGCTGAAAGATAGGCGTTTGGATACAGTTAATTAAGAGTCTTCTTTGAAACTGCTTGATAAGAGTGACTCAGTCTGTTCTGAACTGCTAACCTACTCCAGTTTAGTTTTTTTCAGTTTTAAAAATGTATTTTCTTCCCTTATCCTCAACACGGATACACTATAGTGGGCTTACATGAGTGTCCTCAAACAAGTATTTCGCAAAATACACCCTTGTCCGTTCTTTTTGTTAGATTCCTTCACATGGTAAATCTGAATGCCGGGAACTAAGATGTTGGTCATTTTATTGTGTACTACATCACTCACATGAGCCTCCGAGCCAAGCTGGCAATATAGATCTAAGAGAGTGATATCGAAAGTCGTGAGCAAAGTTTTTTTTTTTAAATCAGAATTTGTAGATTGAATAAATATAAATGTATCAGCTTAATACGCATCGTTTTCTTCACTTTTCAACATAATCTCCATTTCTCTGTACACACTGTTCCCATCGCTTTCCTAGTTTGAAAATACTCTCTCGGTAGAATTCCGTTCCATCTGACCGAAGGTACAGACGCACTGCTTTCTGGACGGTCTCTCCTGTGACGTAGTGATGGCCTCGCATTTGTTCTATCACAAAACCCAAAAGATGGTAATCACCAAGCATCAGGTCGGGGCTATGGGCAGGGTGTGGAAGAATTTCACAACCTACTTTCTAAATTTCCTCAGTTGTCCCGTTTTTTCTCACAACTTTGTGATCTTCAGTCAAGAAACGTTGGGCCCAGAGGGCACAAACTTTTCTATAGCATAGGGTTTCAATCATTTCCTATACTGCACTGTGTCCTATTCCAAGATTTACAGCGATTACAGATAATGTGACACATCTGTCTTCTGTAATGATGTCGTCAACCATTTCCACGTTGCGTTCAGTGGAGGCAGTTCGACGGCGACCACTGCGAGGCATATCTTAGATGCTCCTGTTTCCATCTTTGAAATGTTTCACCTACTTCCTAACACTGCTAGCACTCATACAACATCTGCATAAGCAAGTTGAAGTATCTGGTTAATTTCAGCATCGGGGATTTCTTCTTTAACAAGAAACTCAATAACAGCACGTTGACGAAACAAAAATTCAGCACCCGGCATTTTCTTTATGCTCCGCGTGGTCACGTGACACATGATGGTGACGTCATGTGATCTTTACATGAAGTGCAAAAGGATGAGGTTCAGATGATACATTTATATTTTCTCATTCTATATATTCCTATTCACACACACACAAAAAATCACTCACGACTTTCGGTATGACCCTGGTAAGATGAGTGCTAGGATATTTTTACTTGTATTTCAGGGACAAGCTCATCGCTGTCTGTCAGGAATACAGCTCAGAGTTTTTCATGTTGTAGTATCGGTGACTATACGTCCAGGGAAGAGGAAACCAACTGCAAGTATAACAGTGGGTGCAACACTTTCTTTGGCTTGTAAACGATGCTGGTCGAATAGACTTCAGTAACAACTCTCTGTTATATCAGAGCCAAGCACACTCTTTATCCTAATATCAGAAACAAACCGTGTTGTATAAGTCAGGTTTTATTTAAATGAAAGCAAAGAAATGGCAGTAACATTCATGCAAAACAGACCAATGAAGGACAATAACACACCCAATATTTAGGCACAAAACTTTTATCAAGAACTACACAGGAGGGATTAAACACGAATTGGCTGCCGTTTTATCACTTTTTTATATATAGGTAGAATTAGTTACACACTATTCTAATTCTCTTATTCTTTTTATGGTCACTTATTTCATATGTCTGGCCTCTCAGGCCTACATTTAACTAGTATTATGCCTTAGTGACTCTGAGCTTAAACCTCAATTGTAATATGGCTCCATAGTATTAACCAGTGTATCAACGACAGACAGTCAAGATTTCCCTCTTTCAAACATTCGAGGTCCATCTGTTTCGTCGTTTCCTTGTCGGCTTTAGTGTCTGCTCTAGCAAAGTTACGGGTGCACGATAGAAGATGGGGTGGCTAAAAACTGTCCTGAGAGAAAAGTGATTCAAACAAAATCAGAACCACGTATGTGTAAAATATCTTCGCCTTAGAAACAGATTAGAGTATGTCATTACTTACCAAAAAATATATTAATGGATTTCTTTGTGAGCACTGTACAGTAACGTATATCTGATATAGGTAATACTATATTGTTTAGAAGACGCACTATATTTAGATAGTGGAAGTATTACAGATACGAGTAGAATTTAAATTCACAAGACATTTTGCTGTTATAATTAAATCGTGATATTTTAAAACACTTACAATAAATTACCACTTCTGTCATAGGTGAAGAAAAAGGTTCCATAATACTCTATGTATTACAACTGTTTACTTGGATCAATGGCAGAGAGAAATCAAAATTAATAATCTTTATAGTAATATTCTGCGATCACTGATAATTTCTTTGTATCTACTTGAAAATTAACATGTAGTTTCTTGCTATTATAAATATAGCACAGGCACATAATAAAGAATATGAAAAGAATATCAGCTTCGCCATTTACAGACACGAAATTAGCATTTCTCAAATTGTAATTTGTTACGTTTAAAAAAAAATAAAAAGTGACAATTCTGACCTAACTTATGACTCATATTTAAAATCAATGTTTTTAGCTACTCATAACTTCTTATTGCTCTCAATTTTTCATTTTCTATGGTTTACAATGTTAATAGTAAGAACATTATATTATTATAAAGAAAACATGATGAAATAAAATTTAAAAAGAAAACTAATCTGAATGTAAGGAAACTGATTTTTAGAAAATAACATTTTAAAAAAAAACTTAAGAAAATGCAGCACAAAAATAAATAAATAAATAAATAAATAAAATATGAAATTAAGGAAATTTGTATGAAGAGAATTTCTGTACTTTTACTTTGAATTTCCGCTCGACGATATGAGATTATTTTCTGTCGAATTTCCGCTTGACAATCTGAGATTATGCTTTTTCTGAAGGCTACAGTTTGAGTAAATTTCGGTGCAAAATATGTTATTTTCTTCGCAGCTAACCACAGTGAAGAGAATCAATGTTGGAACTACATCACGTTTATCTTATTATGATAGTATCCGCAATGATATTACTTTCTTTGTTATTCCCAGCAATTGTTACTTTCTTATCATGAAACTAGTAAACTATATTATACTTGCAAATGCTATCGCAGGTGAATAATAGTTTGTAAATGTTTATACACAAAGATGAAGCTGACAAAATACGTGGCCAAAACGTTAAAGAAGTGCTACTATAAGATATAGTCAAGACAGATAAAATCTTAAGAAGTGCTACTATAAGATATAGTCAAGACAGATAAAATCTTGAGAACTCAGAGATGCTGGCGGTTTTTTGTTTTAATATCTCTCATATTTGTCTTACTTGTTATATTTAAGTTTGTATCTGCAAACATTGTACTGAAGTAGGTGGAATCTGATCTGCTGTATATCGGAAATATACACACAAATATTAATTGATATCACACAATTAACAACAAAGATAAAATGATAACAGTAAACACAACACACAATGATGACGTATCTGCTATACATGTTCACAACATCTTTTCTACACAAAAAATGACAAACAAATTAGTCAGTGACAGTTTGAGGAACATTTTTCAATGGATAGTTTTTGCACTCATGAATCAGCTGGTGGACATTTTCGGCATCGTGGCAAATATAATTAATATCATCTGTTTTATCAAGCAAAGATTCAAGGATCCAGTTAATATCAGCTTGTTAGGTAATGTAATGTACACTAATTATTAATTTGTAATAAACTTGTAAACTGCATGGCCAGGACCAAATTTTTGTGAAAGTATAATCACTTCTAAAATAACAAACTGTGGAGATGAGATCAAGGACAGAGCAGAAATTAACAAAATCTCCCCAAAGACAAGTCTTATCTTCTCATGGTACATATATAAACTTTCTATCTCAATCTGATTGTCAGATTTGTAGCGTAGTTTACCGTAAGGTCTATTTATGTAGTCCAGCATATAATTCATTGAAGTTCATGTAATTAACGGCTCTCTGATGGTCGTTCTTTATAGTCCACCCCGGGGGGGGGGGGGGGATCTATAAGACAACTGAAGTCTTCGTTTTCAGAACGTCTACATCAGGCATGTCAATCTGAGGGTCCCCGAAGGTCACCCGGCTCACATTTGTTGTCACGAGGGCCCCATACGGCTCACATTTGTTGTCATGAGGGCAACACACGGCTCATATTTATTGTCACGAGGGCCCCACACGACAACTAATTGAAGTCATTTAATAAAAATTATTGCAGAATATTTTTATTACTTAAACTTCGAAACATACAATGTGCATACAGATGTTATAGCGGCTAGCCGCATGCATGAATGCAAAGTAATGAAATAGTTTAACAAAAGAAAAAAAGAAATTTTAAACGGCAACATAGACTTGTATGCAACAGCAACAAATATATTGTACACAAATTACAACAGTTCAAAATTTTGACTGTTTTCATAGTTCCGTCTGCAGGCTTTCTTCTGCCTTGGCAACATCAAAGATGAATGGTGCTGAGAATAATGCAAAGTGGTGTTCAAAAGATGGGAAACCACGAAATCTTTCCTGAAGTTCTTTTGACAACAATTCCAGGAAACTGTCATACAAAGCAAAGTTAAGTACAGACTGAGTATTGGCAGCACTTCTTTGCACGTAGGAAAATGAACTAAATTTTCATTTGACAACTCATTCATTCATTCATTCCTTTGCATGTCCCTTGCGGAACTTTGCCTCCCAAACAGCACTCCTGTAGGCCTCTCGGTTGTGAGCAAGATGGCCTGCTGCTGCTGCATCCATTTCCAGATCATCAACGATGTCTTGCAGCCATCTTCGTTTCGGTCTTCCTCTCTTTCTTTTTCCCATTATGTATCCCTCCAATATGGTCTTCTCTAAATTATCGTGACGTTTAATGTGGCCAAAATATTTAAGTTTTCTCTCTTTAATCCTCTTTACTAACCAGCCTTCATCAATATTAAGCTCTTGCAGTATAGATATATTTGTTCGTTTTTGTGTCCACGATATTTGGAGAACTCTTCTATAGCATTTACATTCAAAGGCATTTATGTGCTTCTCAGCTGTTTTGTTAAGTGTCCAGGTCTCACAGGCATATGTTGCGATGGGAAAGATGCATGCCCTTAAAAATCTTATTTTTGTGGTTCTGTCTGCTCCTCTCCACAGATTCTTTATTTGTTTTACTTTCTGAAGAGCAATAGATGTCCTCCTTTTAATTTCCCTCATTGTATCTCCATTATTAGTTAGTAGTGATCCAAGATATTCAAAACTCTCCACTTCTTCCAGTTTTTCCTCATTGATACATATTTCAGTTGCCTTGTTTGTTTTGTCAGTTGTCATCACTTTAGTTTTCTTTGCATTAAGATAGAGGTTCTGCTCTTCGCTGTTCTTGCGGACTGACATAATTAGTTTTTCCATTCCTTCTTGTGTTGTGGACAGCAATACTGTGTCATCAGCATATCTAATCTCTGGTATTTCATAACCTCCAACTGTTATTTGACAACTGTCACTTCCATAAGCTTAGTTTTGTAATGAAGCACTTGATGTCATCATACAACTGAGTGATGAGTTCGATTTTACCTTGTAATTTCAAATTAAGATCAGTTTACTGTGCAGTAATGTCCACAGCAAAAGTCAGATCCTGGAACCGATTTTCGTCTTTTATTTCATCTGTGTTTTGACTTTTCATCTCGAAAAAGATAATTATTTCTTATCTCAATAAATAAAATCTTTTCAGCACTTTGTGACATGACAACCAGCGGACTTCTGTGTAGAATGGAATATCGGTAAACTGATTATCCTTATCTTCCAACAACTGGCTGAATTGACGGTGGCTGAGAGCCCGGCCTCTGATATAGTTCACTGTCTTTGTGACCAAACTAATCAGATGATCCAATTTTAAAATGTTTGAACACAAATTTTGCATTGAAAATGTGCAAATGATGAATCTGGATCCGAGTTTTCTATTTTTGTTCCTAACATGGCAGCAACACCATTATGTCTGCCAACCATATTCGCAGCAACGTCGGTAGATAATCATGCACGTTTACTCAAATCCAAACCATAGTCATGCAAAACCTGCTCGACTTTCTCAAAGATGTCCTGGCTTGTTGTAGTGTCATGCAGGGTGAGTAGTTCAATCAGTTATTCTTAAATATTATGTTGGGTGTCACAAGTCCTGGTGAACACCGCAAGATGTGCTATTCCAGTGATATCATCGGTCTCATCAACAGCTTTAGCTTCTCTTATAACATTGATGTCATCGGTCTCATCAACAGCTCTAGCTTCTCTTATAACATTGATGTCAACGGTCTCATCAACAGCTCTAGCTTCTCTTATAACATTGATGTCAACGGTCTCATCAACAGCTCTAGCTTCTCCTATAACACTGATGTCAACGGTCTCATCAACAGCTCTAGCTTCTCTTATAACATTGATACCAACGGTCTCATCAACAGCTCTAGCTTCTCTTATAACATTGATGTCAACGGTCTCATCAATAGCTCTAGCTTCTCTTATAACATTGATGTCAACGGTCTCATCAATAGCTCTAGCTTCTCTTATAACATTGATGTCAACGGTCTCATCAATAGCTCTAGCTTCTCTTATAACATTGATGTCAACGGTTTCATCAACAGCTCTAGCTTCTCTTATAACATTGATGTCAACGGTCTCATCAACAGCTCTAGCTTCTCTCATAACATTGATGTCAATGGTCTCATCAACAGCTCTAGCTTCTCTCATAACATTGATGTCAACGGTCTCATTAACAGCTCTAGCTTCTCTCATAACATTGATGTCATCGGTCTCGTCAACAGCTCTAGCTTCTCTTATAACATTGGTGTCATCGGTCTCGTCAATAGCTCTAGCTTCTCTCATAACACTAATGTCAACAAATTGTCCTAACTCCTTCCTTTCTTCCACCTTATGACACCCGTCATTGCACCTACTGCGCTAGTGACTCTCCATGCACCCTTTACCTTTACCTTTTTACACAGTATATACTAAAATCGGCATACATTTTAAATTTGCGCTTTACCTCACGAAAACATTTGACAAGATTAAAATAAAATCGTTCATTCCTATTATTTATCCATGCTTGCCCTCACTATCTACACGCGATTCGTTTGAAACCAGCCCCAATGGTTAGCCATGCCAGAGAGACGATTCCCTTATCTCTCCCCTTCTCGCACTTGTTCTCACGCGTTTTGGGCCTGTCACTCTGTTTCATCATGTGTTATTACTGGACTATTTTTACTTCCTAGCCTTTTTTTTAGCATTTCCCTTTGACGCCATCGTGTATGTATTTTCTATTCGTCTGCTACTTTTGTTTATATTTGTCAGAGTCAGTCGTATTATGTTGTCTCTTGAATTTCCCATAATTTCTGACCTACTTTCTAAGTATCTGTAATAATAGTGAGTTATAATAGAAATCCTAGTAGTAAGAACAGCGAAGAGCAGAACCTGTATCTTAATGCAAAGAAAACTAAATTGATGACAACTGACAAAACAAAAAAGGCAGCTGAAATTTGTATCAATGATACAAAATTGGAAGAAGTGGAGAGTTTTGAATATCTTGGATCACTACTAACTAATAATGGAGGGAAATTAAAAGGAGGACATCTATCGCTCTTCACACAGTAAAACAACTAAAGAATCTGCGGAGAGGAGCAGACAGAACCATAAAAATAATATTTTTAAGGGCATACATCTTTCCCATCGCAACATATGCCTGTGAGACGTGGACACTTAACAAAACAGCTGAGAAACACATAAATGCCTTTGAATGTAAATGCTACAGAAGAGTTCTGCAAATATCATGGACACAGAAAAGAATAAATATATCTATACTACAAGAGCTTAATATTGAAGAAGGCTGGCTAGTAAAGAGTATTGAAGAGAGAAAACTTAAATATTTTGGACACATTAAACGATATGCTAATTTAGAGAAGACCGTATTGGACGGATACATAATGGGAAAAAGAAAAAGAGGAAGACCAAAACGAAGATGGCTACAAGACATCGTTGACGATCTGCAAATGGATGCAGCAGCAGCAGCAGGCCATCTTGCTCACAACCGAGAGGCCTACAGGAGTGCTGTTAAGGAGGCAAAGTTCCGCAAGGGACATGCAAATGAATGAATGTATAAGTAGTAAGTCTAATAGTAACATTAATAATAATAATACTATAATCTTTACTTACAAGGCCATGCTACATATGTATCTTTTGTGCAGGCCGCAGTTATGCTTGCAAAGGGCCGCGTGCGGCCCGTTCACCGCATATTTGACATGCCTGGTCTACAGGATGATTAAAACAGACGAAGATGATATGCCAAAGATAAGAATTTGATAAATCGGACTAAAGGACTTATACCTTGGAACTGAATGGCACGTTATTTCAACTACTTGTGTGATATTTTTTCTTACTTTTACAATTTACCGTGACATTTGTCTAACGTATCCTGTCTGACACAGAACGTTTCAAAAGACACAACTTTGACTTGTTGTTTCACTAGAAAAAAAAATTGTATAAAGTGTATTTTTAATCAAAATGTATACAGGTCTTGCTATCTCTGATGTTGGCTGCCTGCTGGCGTTGACGTGGACCAACCTTTGCTTCACCCCAGCTTTCTCTGAATCAGACTTGCCTTTTCAACCTCTAGAAATTCAGTATCTGATTGGATCCCTTCCTCACGCAACCTTTACCCGTGTGTCCAGCTGTATCACTGCTTTGATTACCCTGGAGAGGTGTTTGTGTATCGCAGCGCCTTTACAGGTAAGCATAATGTGTTCTCATACTGCAACAAATATACATAGCCATGTAGGTGTCGTACATCTTGTTTTCTAATAAACGTGATCTATATAATAAATGTTATAAGAAATAGTTAAACTAATGAATTCGATAGACGAGGGTGACATAAATGAAAAACTAAAAAAAATTGCAATGGAAATTCCAAGCACAGTCACATGGCCATGAAAGATGACAGCGCCGTTACTAAATGATGTAAGGGACGCCTTCCAGGTGACAGAGCTGTGCCAACTAGCTATAAAACGTCACAGTAGCAATGAAGGACATGTTGCTCCTCTAGAACTAAAGTTTGACAGCCTTCTGTTATTAATTGTTTTGATGGAACAAGTTTTGAAATACCTAAATCGATCAACAGATGAAGGTTCAGTACGGCAATGCATGTTTGCCGTCTCAACATGTTTATGAATACTGTAGAAAGTTCAGAGCAGATCGAAGTTCTGTTTGTGACTCTCCTAGTCCAGATCAGAGAGACATATCGACTGCAGAAGAAGAATGTACAGGGTCCGACATTTACTCGTAAGTAATGAGACTAATCTAGAGGCAACTCCAGATGGGAAAAAAAAGATATCGTTATGGAAACTCGCAGAGAAACCAACCGAGCATCAGGGATGCCAACTCCGAAGAGCTCATTCGTCGGCCCCAAACATGTGACAAAGATCGGATTCTGGAATGTGAGAACGATGGCAGCACCAACAAAAACTACCCAGGTCATCAAAGAAATGGAGAGATACCATCTAGACATACTTGGCATCAGCGAAATGCGATGGCCAGAAGCAGGTAAAAGATCGGCGGAAAACGGTAAGTTAATTATACATTCAGGCAGAAATGACAATAAATTCCGAGACGGAGTGGGCATTATTATGTCAAATGTAGCTGCAAAGAGCCTTGTAGAATGGGAACCAGTGAACAGTCGTATAATAAGAGCACGATACAACCTACGACACGGAAGAATGACAATAATACAGTGTTATGCACCCACGAATGATGCAGATGATGATGTGAAAGACGACTTCTATCACCAACTACAACAAATCATCAACAAAGTCCCTAAACACGACATCCTAATTGCTATGGGGGACTTCAATGCTAAGGTAGGGAAGGATAATACCGACGTTGAAAAAGTGATGGGGAAAGAAGGAATTGACATGGTTAATCAGAATGGAGAAAGATTAATTGAAATATGTCTAACAGAGGGCATGGTCATTGGAGGCACAATATTCCCACACAAAGAGATACATAAAACAACGTGGATATCTCCAGATGATAGAACTAGAAACCAGATAGACCATTTTTGTATTAGAAAGCAATACAGAACATCTCTCATGGATGTAAGGGCTTATAGGGGTGCAGATGTCAACAGTGATCACAACCTGTGCATAGGGAAAATAAAACTAAAATTGAAAAGTCAACACAAGAAATCAGTACACAGAAAGATAAACATCCACAGCCTACAAAAAGAAAATACTAACATTAATTTCAATCAGGAACTTGCCAATCATTCCAAAACACCCAGTGAAGTTGAGGAGATAGGTATAGATGAGTTATGGAATTCGTACAGCACAGCCATAATCACAGCAGCAAAAGTAAGCGCTGGATTGGAAAAACCAAATAGAAAAACTTGGATATCAGATAAAACATGGAAGTATATACATGAAAGACGAGCAGCCAAATTAAACATGTTGAATGCAAAAGCAGATCATGAAAGAGATTCGTCAAAAGCAAAATACAAAGACATAGACAGGAAAGTAAAAAGTTCAGCTAGAAGGGATAAAAGAGAATACATAGACAATATGGCGAAAGAGGCAGAAAAAGCAGCAAAAACAGGAGACAGCAAAACTTTATATAACATACAAAAGAGGCTAACAGGTACTATTACACCTAAAGAAAGACCAATCCTTAGCAAAACTGGAACACTATTAACATCAAATAAAGACCAAAAGCAAAGATGGGCTGAACACTTCCAAGAAATACTCAATCGACCACACCCAAAAGAATTGTTAAACCTTGAAACTGACTTACCAGCCCCACAACTAAATGTCAATCTAGATGAAATTAAATTGCATGAAATTGAAGCAGCAGTGAATTTAATGGCTAACAACAAAGCTGCAGGTGAAGATGAAATAACAGCCGAGATGATAAAAGCTATCAATAGTGACAACATGAGACAACTACAGAGAATGTTTAACAAGATTTGGAAAGAAGAAAAGGTCCCTTCTAATTGGAAGAAGGGAATCATTGTTAAAATACCAAAAAAGGGCAACCTTAGTGACTGTAACAACTGGAGAGGAGTAACCTTAATATCAGTTGTGTCAAAAGTATTTTGCAAGGTCATTTTGAATAGACTCAAAGATATAGTGGATACTGCAATGAGAGAAGAACAAGCAGGATTTCGAAAAGGGAGAAGCTGTCTCGACCAGATCTTTACTCTCAGAATAATACTTGAAGAACATATTGAAAAGCAAAAACCATTAATACTGAATTTCATAGATTTTAAAAAGGCATTTGATAGCATACACAGAGATTCATTATGGAGAATTTTATGTCTATATGGAATACCATCTAAAATTGTCAACATCATTAAGGACTTATACAATGGATATGGTTGTGCAGTCAAGACAGAAGAAGGGATGAGTGAATGGTTCCAGATTGAAACAGGCGTGAAACAAGGATGTATACTGTCTCCTTTACTTTTTGGGATTACAATAGACTTCATAATGACAAAATGCTGCACAGGTAACACAGGTATTGACTGGGTACATGGGACCCAACTAGAAGATCTTGATTTTGCTGATGACATAACTCTTATCAGTAATAATGTGAATTCCATGCAAGAAAAAACAGATAGCCTATCTTCACTGGCTAGCAAAATAGGACTTGAAATTAACAAGGACAAAACAAAGATAATGAAAATTCCCATCAATCAAAATGGAAAAATACACATAGAAGGGACAGATATTGAAGAAATCAATCAATTTGCATACCTTGGCAGCTACATAGACCAGGATGGTGACACTAGAAAGGAAGTTAGGATCAGAATTGCAAAAGCAGCATCAATCTTCAAGAATCTTGAGAACATATGGAATTCAAAAGTTATAAGCTCAAAAACCAAGTTAAGACTATTCAATTCAAATGTAATATCCACCCTCATTTATGCATGCGAAAGCTGGAAAACAACTAAAGAAATAGAAAAGAAATTAGACTCTTTTGAAAACAAATGCATAAGGAAAATACTCGGCATTAAGTGGAATGAATTCAAGAACAATGCAGAGATAAGACAGATGACTGAACAACAACCAGTCTCACGGGTGATCAGGAAAAGGAGATGGACATATGTTGGTCACTTGATGAGAAGAAATGATCAGAGAATCCCAAAACAAGCTATCAAGTGGAACACAACATGCCGAAGAAAAAGGGGCAGACCGCGTGAAACTCTAAAGAGGACATTATTAAGAGAGGCCAAGTTAACAGGCATAACATCCTTTGATGAGGTTGAAAGACTTGCCGAAGACAGGAAAAATTGGCGAACTACTTTGCGAGCCCTATGTGACGTCTAACGGCACGGGAAGGATATAAGATATATAAGAATGAGACTAATTACATAAAATAATAAAATAAATAACAGTTGAAGATATAACCTGTAATTTATTCAAAGTAAGCCCACTGTGCGTTGATACAGCGAGTAGCAGGATCTAGCAAACACTGGAACGACTTCTGCAGTTCTTCTGTTGGTATGGCCCTTAAACTCGATGTTACGGCCCTTTTGGATGTCGTCAGTACCGTATAAGAAGCATCATTTCAATGGTAACTTTAATTTTGAGAATAGAAAACAATCGCAGGGAGACAAATCTGAGGAACATAGTGGATGGTTGAGAACACACACTTGTTTTTGGGCCAAAATTTCCTGTACAGCTACCGCCCAGTGAGCTGGTGCATTATCATGAGGAACGAAAAAAAAATACTGGGTGTTGAATACTCGGGTCAGACTCGGATAATCCTTTTCAACATGCATTTCAAAATACTTAAATAAACTCTGGCAGCGGCAGTCTGTCAGTCTGGAATACATTCTTTGTGAATAACTCATTTGCTGTTGTAGAAGCACGCCAACATTGTCTCCACTTTCGACTTTTGAAGGCGAATTTTTTTTTTTTGCGTTTGGTGATAATGATGAATTGCACGACAAACACTCTGGAATTTAGCTGTGGGATTATAGCGGAAAATCCATGTTGCATCTTCTACAACAATCACATTTAAGAAATGTTTCTTTCGGCCACACGTTTTGACGATGTCTTTTACGTTCTCAACACGCTGATAGTTTTGGTCATCAGACAACGAATGTGATACAAACTGGCAAGCAACTTTTTTCTTGCCCAAATCTTCCACTAAAATTTTACGAATGGTCTCTCAGTTAACACCAAATTCATCTGCCGTCATCCTCACTGTCAAACAACGATCTCCTTGTATCTGTTCCCTGACATTTGCAATGAGTTACTCACTACGAACAGAAATTGGGCGTCATTGTCTAGTTGCATTTGTAATCGTTTCCACGCCACTTTTGAATCGTGAATACCACCTGAATATCTGGCAAGAGATAAACAATTATCCCCATAAACTTCTCTCATCAATTCAACTGTCTGAGTGGTAACTTTTCTGACCTTTAAACAGAATTTAGTGTTAGCTTTTTGCTACATGCTGATTACGTGGCAGTGCAGCTCTAACTAGGTCATCAAAATGGCGGTTTGTTTGTTGTCTGCTTAGCGGGCGGCGTTGGAAAGTTGTTAGATATAGATGAAGGTTACCTCTTTGGATCTATTGCTTCATAAATGGTATTTTTGTATTGGGCATAATAAAATCAGTCTCATTTCTTAATTATTGGACCTTGTATTGTGGGGAAAAATATGGACTACGTGGCATGATGAACCACGACTGATAGTCAAAATTGCGGCAGTTTTTTCACCGTCACACGACAGTTCTAGAGTAAATGTTGGCGTTCCCAAATTGTATTTCATATCAGCTTTCAGCAGGTGTTAAATGATACGCTACACAGATCAGACAAAGGCTGAAAACCAAGTAGCTGCTACCAGCTAAGTGAGATCCAGCTTTTATTTCTCAGCTATTGGTCAAGAGATAAAAGTTTGACAGACGGATTTTTGTCTGTGTACCAATCTGAGGGCAGAACTAACTAAGGATAAGGCTAGAGTACTCCCATGTACCAGCGGCTGTAGCAATAAAGTACATCCTTAAGCTACGTATGCATGCTATATCTCAGAGGTCATAACGAATTATTGTTAGTTCCGTAATATTTCAATAAACTGTTGATGTTTATTATTGATCCTGAAGTGAACAAAAATGTATTCAATCGGCTTAAAGAGAAAGAAATGTTCTGTTAAATTCTGCTGTTTAGTGTTAGCTTTCCCCGACCGTTACACTAGCACCTGATGCATTCAACAGACCGAAAGAGAACACACAAGAACAAGAAGAAGTATGCCCATGCGCGGTCGCGGCAGATTATATTATTTTGTTCAATATCTTTTAAAAACTTTCCATGAAAGCATTCGTAATGTATGTACGAAATCAAATTAACCATCCTTTTACGGAAACAACATGATAACATGAAGTGTTCACGTTGCTAATTAATTTACTATTTTAAGTTTCCATTGTTTAAGGTGAAGACTCTCATCACATCAAAGAGAGTTGCCATCATTATCGTCGCCACCTTCATCAGTGTCTGGGGCAGCGTGTCTCCACTTTATTACGTCTCCAGACTGGGCCTCAAATTTTCTCCAGGCAAAAATGGAACTATCCTGGGCATCACTTTCACAGAAGATCGAGGCCAGATCGAGAAAATATCCTTCGCTGTTAACAACGTTTTTATTCCTATTAGTGCTTTTTTAGCAGTCATCATCTGCACATCTGTTTTAGTTATTAGTCTAAAGATACAGTCAAAATGGCGGGCACAATTATCAGTTACAGGAAAGGTTGCCAACACAAATGAAAGAGATCAGAAACTGACAAAAATGATTGTGGTTGTTGCTACACTTTTCATAACGAGTAATTTCCCTCTGTGTTTAGTTATTATATTTATGATTGTGGTACCAGAGTTTTCAATAGATGGGACCTACATAAACACGCTAGTGGTGGTTAGCTCTGTTGGTTTTCTTTTAGATTCCATAAACTCGTCCATGAATATTTTCATCTATTACCACATGAGCAGCAGGTACCGGGCTGTGTTTCGTAAATTAATTTTACGTCGTGACTAATGCTGCAGAATCTGTTGAAAATAACAAATTCATCATAAACATAATAATCTCCTCCTTAACTGGCATGGTGATCTCCTCCTTACATACACCCAGGATATGTTGCAGAATATGCCCTGATAGTTGGAAATAAGCAAACAGTTTCATTAGATTGCGTTAAGTAAATCGTATATCTTAATACATACGTTATGCCAGGCGGAGTTTGCATTTGAATAACTTAGTTAATTTAAAAATGTCCCTGAAGCACAATAGAATAATCACCAAATGTCGAATCTCACGTGATCTTTGTTCCCATGTGATCGACATGTCGAAATATTTGACAAATGAAAGCGTCAAGATACTGAGTTCTGATATCTCTTAAATCTTCAAGAGAAAGTAGAAATATATATATATATATATATATATATATATATATATATATATATATAATATTGTAAAGTTCTGACATTGTGGCATATCTCAATTCAGCGTCAGATTAACACTCGAAAGCTAAAGCTACCAGTATAAAAGATTTTGATTTTACACTAAAATAACATAAACGATGTAGCATAATCACACCAAAATATCTTAAATGCATAATTTGAGAAAAAAAAAGGTAAATTTCTAATTTAACATTCCTTTAGTGAAGATGGGCTTACAGTATGTCCCGTAGGCTTCAGCCTGTGACAGGTAGTTGATCTGATTCCAGCTCACATGTTGTCGCTCTAAGATGGGTCTGAAAATGGATCTTTTCCTCTTATGGGAAATCACGTCATCGTAAGTACGTGAAAAATACCGAAGTCACTTCTCACCCAATCGCGTCTGATTCTTGTCTCCAGCTTATTGATATTTACTTTAGTTTTTTTGACACACATCTGAGAATTTCTAATTATTTTATACACAGGGTATTCCATAAGTAACTGTGCTCTAACCCAGTATCGATTCCGGTATCGTAGTGATATCTTAATGCCTGCGGTATCTAGCAACATCTACCTGCCGCAGTCAATGAGATATCACTGCGATACCGGAATCGATACTGGGTTAGTGCACTTCTGTTTTACGAAACTAAGCACGGCGAACTGATTCATTAAAATAAAGCACGCAAAGAAATAGAGTATTTCGGTTGACATTATACACAAAA
Source organism: Achatina immaculata (assembly GCA_009760885.1). NCBI lineage: Eukaryota > Metazoa > Mollusca > Gastropoda > Stylommatophora > Achatinidae > Lissachatina > Lissachatina immaculata. The sequence continues at coordinate 20,390,640 of CM019702.1, read as the reverse complement.
TTACAAGTGCATAAACTTCTGCAGCAGCATTGATAACACATAGGATAGGTAATTCGTCCTTAACAAATGTTCCTAGTGCGTTGTGACGTTACAAAATTTTTGAAAATTCTAATTACGGGCGCAGATTCCTGTAAAACTTCCCTAACCATGTGTTCCTGATATCTACCTGGAATATCAGCTCCCATAAAAAAGAACACACGTCCAGTATTATCTTTGTCATGTATTTTCCTCCGCTCAACGTTACTCCCTCACTTTTATCCCCCCCCCCCTTCCGTTATTTATAGTTAACTGTCGGTGCCACACGAGTTACGGCGCTTACTGATCATTTACTTACCGTTCTTGAGTTACAGATTTCCCTACCTGAAAAAGTTTAGTTACCGATTTATCTCACCTTGAGGAGTGTTTTAATCTCTCTTGACCTATACATCATTTTATCAAAGTGCCACCCTACACCCTCCATCCCCCTTTTTCAATATGTGCCGGTTTTAGACAGTGCCCCTAGGGACATGTGTGCTGCATGTTCTAGTAACACTTCATGATCACTCGCATTAGAGTTTAACTGGTTTTATACCGTGGGCACTAACTACACACCCATACCCCACTATATCTTGATTATCTCCCCTTTCTGTTCTTATTGGTCACTAGACTGCACTACTAACTAGACTTATTCTTGTACCTCATTCATTTATAAAAAAAAAAGATATTCGGATTATTGTAATTATTAGTTATAAAATAGCATTTAATTAATGTTTATTTAGATATTTTTTTATTTGTTATGAATTCTCGAAAGTAGTTATAAAACAATATATACGGGAATAAATAATATAACATTTGTTTGTTGGATTCAAATTATTTCTCTAGAATTTCCATTGTTTATCATGGTCTTGAATTTTGTTTCGGTAAAAACATGATTTTTTTTTTTCAGGTGGGGCGGGGAACTTTGCATTGACTAATTTTGTTATTTCTGGTTGACCTCGTATAGAAGAAACAATTCTGCTTATCTTGATCATATCAAACTATGCAAGTAATAGCCAAGCACTGAATGAGAAAGCCAGGAGCGATGTGGCCACTTTCTGTCTCAAACACAACATCAGGGCACACACATACACACTGTAATCTCTGTGACAACGCATCAAAGGAAGAGAAAACAAGCTAGACGTGTCGGTCTGATCGAGCTTTGCATGTAAACGATGACTTTAGAACATATTTTAGTAACAGCGCTTGGTTATAACAGAGTCTATCGCACTCTTTTGCCAATATTACAAGATGATGGTGTGATATAGTTCAGTTTAAAAGAAAAGAAAAGAAAAAAAGGAGATAAATAATAATAAAATAGAAAAAAACAATGAAAGACGATAAACAACAAATATTTCGGCACAAAGCTTTTATCAAGAAAACTATGGAAGGAAGGGCATCTGCTCCTACGTATAACCAGCTTCAGTTAGTCGATCAGTCATTTGCATGTTCCTTAAGGAACTTTGCCTCCCTAACAGCCTACTGTAGGCCTCTCGGTTGTAAGCAAGATGCCCTGCTGATGATTCATCCATCTGCAGCCTAATAAAGATGTCTCACAGCCATCTTCGTCTTGGTCTTCCTCTCTTTTTCCCATTATGTACCCTTCCAAGATGGTCTTCTTTCAATTATCATGACTTTTAACGTGTTGAAAACATTTACGTTTTCTCTGTTTAATCCTCTTTACTAGCCAACTGTTTTATAAAGCATTCAGGTCTCACAGGCATATCTTGCGATGGGAAAGATGTTTGCTATTAAAAATCTTATTTTTGTAGTTCTGTCTGTTCCTCTCCACAGATTCTTTAGTTGTTTTACTTTCTGAAGAGCGATAGATGTCCTCCTTTTAATTTCCCTCATTCTATCTCCATTGTTAGTTAGCAGTGATCCAAGAAATTCAAAACACTCCACTTCTTTCAAGTTTTCCTTATTGATATATATTTAAGCTGCCTTATTTGTTTTCCCAGTTGTCATCAATTTAGTTTTATTCGCATTAAGATAGAGGTTTTGCTCTTCACTTTTGTTACAGACTGACAGAATTAATTTTTCCATTCCTTTTTGTATTGTGGGCAGTAATACTGTGTTGTCAGCATATCTAATCTCTGGTATTTCGTAACCTGCATTGTTATGGTATCGTAATATTCTGTGCCTACAACTTCTCTAACATTCCTCATTATATTTTCAGTATACAAGTTAAAAAAGTAGGGCGACAATATGCACCCCTGACGGACCCATTGTTTTATGTCAAATAAAGATGTTGTGCACCATTAATCTCACTGCTGCCTGTTGGTCTAGATATAGCAGTGATATTAATTGTATTAAATGTGTTGAAAATACCATTTTTTTTCATTATTTCCCAAGGTTTCTGGTTTTGTACACAATCACATGCCTTGGAATAGTCTATAAAAGATAGATTCACATTGAACTCTCTGCATTTCTCTATTCATTCATTTGCATCTCCCTTGCGGAACTTTGCCTCCCAAACAGCACTCCTATAGGCCTCTCAGTTGTGAGCAAGTTGGCCTGCTGCTGCTGCGTCCATTTGCAGATCGTCAGGAGTTTTCCTTGGTAACACCGTCAGGATTTTGTCCGTCATCACAATTACTAGTACTGACCTCTGTCTCACACTCTTCCCCAGTGTTAAAATTAGATCTATCTGGCCTGGGGGCCTCACCACCAGATCTTTTTCCTGTTTGACTTTCCATGATTGTTGTTTGGGTTTCTTGGTATGTTTTCAGAAGTTAGTTTACCATTGCTTTCCTTCCGGGCAGTGACTGTACTGGTCATTGATCGTAGTCATTGTCCCTACATTGAGATCATCTGCCTACCATCATAGAATGGTGACCATAACCAACATTATCTGTCAGCTGCTCTCCCATTCCATCCACCACCTGCTCCCATGGCTTCACGTCACCCTTATCGGGAGACTATATATATTTCTCTATTATTAATCTTATATTGAATATATGATCTCTTGATCCTCTTCCTTGCCTAAAACCAGTTTCGACAACATTGACTTCTTCTATTTCTTAAGAAGTCTACCCATTATAATTGTTTAATAGAATGTTACTGCCACGACTAATCAGAGCAACAGTTCTGTAGTTTGTGTAAATTTCAAGTTACCCTTTTTTGGCAGTGGTATGAATACAGTTCTTTTCCATTCTTTTGGCCAAATACCTGAATGTCATATCTTTTTACATGGTGCATGATAGATTGTTGCACATTCCTTTCCTCCTACTTTAATAAATTCAGATGTTATCTCATCACGTCCCTATGATTTACCGTTTTTAAGATTCTTTATTGCCCATAAAACTTCTTCTATTGTCGGTAAAGTAAGAGAACAAATATTGTAGGATTAAACCTTGAAAAAATCGTAGACAAAGCACTTAGCCGATAGTACGCTGTTCTCTCGTGGCTAGACGGCTGCTCGTCCTATCGGAGTCCGTGTTCGAATCCCAGGTAATTCTCTTGTGATTTTTCTTTCTCTTACGTCTCACTAAAGTGCTTTGTCTACGATTTTTTCAAGGTTTAATCCTACAATATTTGTCCTCTTACTTTACGTACCAAAACCTCGTAGTTTCCTATTTACAAAAAATGTTTCTCTTCTATTGTCGGTTCGAGTTCTTTCTCCTCCAATAATAATTCACATTGTTGATTTCTGCTTTCACAGTCGGTTGTTTCATATATTCCTTTGCAATATTCCTTCCATCTTTCTAGAATTTCCTCTGTCTCTGTCAAGGCATTCCCCATCTCGTCATAAATTACATTTAGCTTATGTGTGACAGTTTAGGTCAATGTCTTCATTTCTTTAAACATTTCACTATCTCTTCCACACTTTTGATTTCCTTCTATTCTTTCGCAACACTCTTGTATGTATTGTTTTGGAACTTTTCTTATCATATTATATTATAATCAGTATAAGACATGTCATTGCATGAACACGGTAAGGTTATAAGGTATCAGTCTGAGATGTCAGTTTGAGGAATGTATGGAGTAATTACTAGCCGTCTTACAGTCAACACAAACAAAGTGCCTCGTCATTGTTGACCTTTCCCCGTCTCGACTTTAACTCTCAGCTCCAGAGGAAAGACAAGGTCCACAAGTCTGGAAATCTAGCAGAGTTATAGGGCATGCTAGAAGATGGGGTGGCTAAAACGTTCCTCAGAGAAAACTGATTCAAACAAAATCAAAGTCATGTACGTGTAAGATATCTTGATCTTAGAAACAGATTAGAATCCGTCTTTACTTACCAAAATTATATTAGTGGATTTCTTTATGAGTGATGTACAAAACGTATTTCTGATACAAGAAAGTTGTTTGGTTGAAGAAATGTTTTTAGATATTGGAAGTGTTTAAGATGGAACTTAAATACACAGGATATCTATTGGATATAATTAAATCTCAGTATATTTAATAACCTTTAATAAGCCACTAAGTATGTCATACGCAAAAAAACTACAACTTAATTACAGTCTACTATATCTGTCTGGTGACTCAAAGGAAGAGAGAAATCATAACTGTCCTAGTAACATCCAGGCACAGGCTATAGTGACTATCGACTCTTATTATTTACAAAAAACGTATGTGTTTTCCTGGTAATATCCTGTGGCAAATGATCATTTTGTTGTATCTACCTGATAATTATGTATTGATAATCTATCTAAGAGGACGAAAGACAGAAGTGTGAGGAGGGGGGAAGGAAGAGCCAGGTGTTTGGCTGAGAGAATTCTACGTTGCCAGTACCAACAGATGGCTGGTATAATTAGTGTCCATACTCTTCGCTGGTTACTGAAACATTGATCAGTGCCACGAGTGCGATTATACTAATTTCCAGATTCAAGATTCAATACTTGATAATTAACATTCAGTCCGATGTTGGTAAAAATATATAGCACAGATTTACTATAAACTAAATTACAAAATTATCAGCTCCGTGACTCTCGGTCAAGAAGTTACTGGGTCAAAAAAATATAAATTATAGTGTTCTAGATAAAACTGACGATCTGTTGCCTTACTTATGGCACATATTTAAAATCGATGTCCTGTAGATGCCCATGACTTCTTATTATTAATATTTTTTGATTAAGAAATTAAAAGTTTATTTAAAATATATACATCTGTAGCACACTTTAAATGTAAAGAATGAAAACACGATAAAATAAAACAGAAATAAAAAACAATATCAGATTAATCTTAATTCAACGAAACTGTTTTTAAATTTTAAAAACTAAAACTTAAGTAAGATGAAGTACAAAAATGAGATAAGAAGTTAAAGGAAATTGTGTATGGAGAGATTGTTTGTACTTTTTCACTGACAATCTGAGAGTATGTCTTGCTAAAAGATACATTTTCTATAAATCTCAATACACAACACTTTACTTTCTTGTGCAGCTAATTACAAGGAAATGAATGCACGCACATGTTGGAACTACATAGTGTTTATACTAGTTAAAAGGAACTGTAACAGTATTAGATTTTCAGTCGTTCCTACCATTGTTAACTTCCAAACATAAAAATAGTTAACTATATTATGCGTACAAATGCTGCGGCTAGTGAGTCCTAGTTAGAAAATGTTTCCACGCAAAAGATGAAGCTGACAAAACTCGTCTCAAAAATGCATTATATATTACAAGTATAATTATAAAACACTTATACATCACCAAGGCAGGTAAGAAAACGGCATTCATCATTCACTGGATACATGGCAAGAAGAGGACTTCTTGAAAATATAACAACGGTGAAAAAAAATGGAGAAAGAGGCATTGGCCAGGAGAAAGAAATCATAGACAGTCTAACGCGATGGTATAGGAAATAAATCATCAGCTGAGCTAATGGAAAACTATCAGATTTACCAGCGTCGGAAGTATAACACAGGATGATGATGAAGACAGATACAATACTGACAATAGACCTTGATAATTCACAACTGCTGAAAATACTTTTCAGTCATAATTTTGTTATATATTTTATTTCAGTTTGTACTGTTATAGGCGGAACCGCTTTATATCAGGAATGTTCACAGAAGATGTAAAGTGTTAAATGTTACCATAGAACTAACAAAAAGATAACATGATAGCAGTAAACATAACAGCACATGATAACTTAACTGCTACAGATGTTCACAATATCTTTTCTACACAAGAGACGACACATAAATTAATTAGTGACGGTTTACGAACAATTTTTCAATGGGTAGTTATTGGAATAATGACTCAACTGATAGACGTTTTCGGTACCGCGGCAAATATAATTAATATCATCTGTTTTGTCAAGCAAGGATTCAAGGATCCAGTTAATATCAGCTTATTAGGTAATATGATGTGCACTAATTCTTAATTTGTAATAAACTTGTAAACTGCATGATCAGAACCAAATTTAATGAAACTATATCCCTTATATATATATATATATATATATATATATATATATATATATATATCCAGTATATACAAATGTCGTAAGCAACATGACTTAAATTCTAATGGTTTATGTGTATATTTATACCATTTGCATGTCCCTTGCGGAACTTTGACTCTCTAACATGTCTCCTGTGGGCATCTCGATTGTGAGCAAGATGGCCTGCTGCTGATGCATCCATTTGCAGATCATCAACGATGCCTTGCAGTTATCTTCACCTTGGTCTTCCTCTCTTTCTTTTTCCTATTATGTATCCTTCCAAGACGGTAATCTCTAAATTCTCAACACATTTAATATGTTCAAGATATTTCAGTTTCCTCTGTTTAATCCTTGTTACTAGCTAACCTTCTTCAAAATTAAGTTCTTGTAGTATGGATATATTTGTTCTGTTTTGTGTGCATGCTATTTGAAGAACTATTCTGCAGAATTTACATTCAAAGACGTTGATGTGTTTCTCACCTGTTTTGTTAAGTGTCATGTTCTCACAGGCATATGTTGCGATGGGAAAAATGCATTGCCTCCTTTTAATTTCCCTCATCGTACCAGCATTATTAGTAATGATACAAGACATTAAAAATTCACCAGCTCCTCCATTTTTTCTTCTCTCTCTCTCTCTCTCTATATATATATATATATATATATATATATATATATATATATATATATATATCACACAGACGCATATGAGGAAAATTAAAAGGTGAACATCTATCGCTTTTCAGACAGTAAAACAACTAAAGAATCTGTGGAGAGGAACAGACAGAACCACAAAAATAAGATTTTTAAGGGGATGCATCTTTCCCATCGCAACTTATGGCTGTGAGACCTGGACACTAAACAAAACAGCTGAGAAACACATAAATGCCTTTAAATGTAAATGCTACAAATGAGTTCTTCAAATATCATGGACACAAAAAAGAACAAATATATCCATACTGCAATAATTAAATATTAAATATTGAAGAAGTTTGGCTAGTAAAGAGGATTAAAGATAGAAAACTTAAATATTTTGGACACATTAAAGGTAACGATAATTTAGATAAGACAGTCTTGGAAGGGAACATAATGGAAAAAAGAAAGAGAGGAAGAAAAAGGTGAAGATGGCTGCAACATATCGTTGATGGTCTGCAAATGGATGCATCAGCAGCAGGCCATCTTGCTTACAACCGAGAGGCCTACAGAGAGGTGTTGCAAGGGACAAGCAAACGACTGACTGATAACTAAATATATATATATATATAATGTATTGATAATATATCTAAAATGATGAAAGACAGGGGGAACAAAGGACATATATAAGTGAAATAATATTTCTCCGGATATACATATATATATATATATATATATATATATATATATACTTCCTACCTCAATCTGACTTTTAAAACATGAATTAATGAGGTCCCTGTTACAGGCGTAGTACATCAAAAGCTCTTGCTTTTAAAGTCCAACATATAATTCATTACAGTCACTGTAAATGACCCTCTAATCATGTTCTGTTGTTAAAGTCTGTAATAAGTTGTACTCTGTAAAATACGAGTAATCCAGTGCTTCATTTACACTTGATCTACAAGATCATTAAGATAAAAGAAGTTTACGAATCCATAAATCAGATCTTGATAAATCTGTCTGAAGCATATATACCCTGACACTGCCTGATACATGCCTGGCTTTATTCTTTGTCTGTACTGTAAAATTTCTTGATCTTATCCAATTTTAAACATAACATCCCAAAGTGGACAAACCGTTAAGTGACCGTCTTTGCAGCCGGAAAAAAGTATATAAAGTGTTCTTTCTTAAAATGTTTACAGGTCTTGCTATCTCTGATGTTGGCTGCCTGGTGACATTGATATGGGGCAATTTTTGCTTCACTCCAGCTTTCTATGAATCAGACTTGCCTTTTGACCCACTAGAAATTCAGTATGTAACTGGATCCTTGCCTCATGCAGCCTTTACCCGTGTATCCAGCTGTATCACTGCTTTTATTACCTTGGAGAGGTGTTTGTGTATTGCAGCGCCTTTAAAGGTATCCGTAATGTTCTCTTATACTACAGTACAAGAAATATACACAAATATATAGGTTTTGAAAAAAAGTTTTTTTTCATAATAAAGGTGTTCTATATAATAAATATTCTAGGTAAATAATTAAACTTTGAATTCGATATAGAAGAGTGAACTGAATTAAAACCTTAAAATTCTATTAGAAGCACAGTTCCGTGACCATGAACGTTGGCAGCATCGTTACCTCTAATGTACGGGCGACATGCAGGTGGCAGCAAGGTGCCCAAGAGTTAAATGACGTCATTGTAACATGCGGAGATGGCTGCTTCTTTAGACACGTGCACGAATGTTGAATAGCGGTTCTGTCTTTTTTTTTTTTTAGCACTGACGGTGGAAATCTATTGAAACTGATCGGTGAATGAAGGTTCAATACGGTAAAAATCTGTTTGTTATTGTCTATGAGTAAAGTGGGAAGTTCACAGATGTCCTGAGCTCTGCGTTTTATTCTTCTTGTCCAGGTCAGGAGCACCGAGTATTTAAACCAGAGTCCACTGCAGACCATGAATGTATTTTGACAGAAATCGTGAATGACATAATTTTCTGAAATACGACTAATATTGAGAACTTTGGCATTTTTTGTTGTTATTGTTGTTGTTGTTGTTGTTGCTGTTTTTCACCGTCACTCGACAGTTTTAAAGTGAATTTAAAGTTCCCAAAATTGTATTTAATATCCATATTTGCCAAAAGTTACGCTGTATACAACATACCGGTACAGAATACCAAGAAGACGCATCCAAATACCTAAGCTCTGAGTTGACCCCCTAACTAGCTGTCACAATATACGGGTCTAGTAGACGCTTCCAGATACCTGGGCTCTGAGTTGACCCCCTAACTAGCTGTCACAATATACGGGTCTGGTAGATGGGCTTTTGTCTGTCTAACGTTGCCAGTGTAGAATCAGCGAAGGATGATGCTGCAGTACTTCCTTGTACCAGAAGCTGCAAAATGAAACTAGAAACTTAAGCTACTTATTTATGCTACATCTTAGAGCTCATTACAAGTTATCGTGAGTTCTGTAGTATTTCAATAAACTGTGTTTTTCTCATTACTGATATTGAGTGTGGGGAAAATGATTTATCTAGGACTAAACGATTATATAATAATATTTCCTGGTACCTTTACCTTGTTAAATTTTGCTGCCGACTGTTACACTGACTGCTAGCTCATTCTGCAGACTAAAGAAGAATAACATATTCATCTACATTTTATGTCCAAAATGTGACCTCATCAAACAGTATCCGGTGTTTTCCATCATGACAATGAATTTAAGGTAAGTTTATGTCTAGTCGCAAACCTTTTATATCTTTAATTCATTGGATTTTAAAACTGTCTATTGTGATTTTGATCATGTTTATATAAAATAAATGTGAAATTCTTTTAAAATTGACTTCATTGTTTAGGTGAAGACTCTCATCACATCAAAGAGAGTTGCCATCATTATCGTTGCCACCTTCATCATTCTCTGGATCAGCGTCTCTCCACTTTTTACTGTCATCAGACTCGGCCTTAAATTTTCTCCATTCAGAAACCGAACTATCGTGGGTATCACTTTCACAGAAGATAAAGGCCAGATCGAGAAAATATCCTTCGCTGTTAACAACATTTTTATTCCTACTATTGCTTTTTTAGCAGTCATCATCTGCACATCTGTTTTAGTTATTAGTCTAAAGATGCAGTCAAAATGGCGGAAACGAACATCACTTTCAGAGAAGGTTGCCAAAACAACAGATAGAGATCAGAAATTGACAAAAATGATTGTGATGGTTGCTACACTATTCATATCGAGTAATTTCCCTCTGTGTTTAGTTATTATATTTATGATTGTGGTACCAGGGTTTTCATTAGGCGGAACGTACATAAACACACTAATTGTTGTTTGCTCATTTGGTTTTCTTTTGGATTCCATAAACTCAGCCATGAATATTTTCATCTATTACCACATGAGCAGCCGGTACCGGGCTGTGTTTCGTAAATTAATTTTACGTCGTGATTAATGCTGTCGTTGAACAACAGCCAACAACTTACATTAAAGAACTCTCGTCTTGAATTTTATTTCATTGTGTTGTGTTATATTTTAATTTTAAATTAACTATCATGTTTGACATAAATAAATGTGATGAAGACTAAAATAACATGCCAGAAAAATAATAAATAATATTTCATTCTACTGAATGATCTCCTTCCGGTATGTGAGAGTATGTATATGTATGTGTGGTGTTTGTTTCCATGTTTGTATGCGTTTGCTTTTGTGTATAAGACAGAGAGAAAGATATATATATATATATATATATATAATATATATATATAGAGAGAGAGAGAGATTCAAAATGTGATTCAGATGCATACAATAGCTACTTTTGGGAGAGCACAGTTTGTTTCGAAATTTGAATGCAAGATAATCTTTTGTGAAGTAAATGTGTCAAATTTTTATTTATTTCCACAATTTATGTTATTATGTCCTTTGTTCCCAAAGCAACTGATTTTTCTAACGCTGTTTCTCTCGTTTATAGTGTTTACATACAGTCAACATACGTTCTGCTCTGGTATTGATGCTGGGTTTTATTTTCTTATAATTGCGCGCGTTTCAGTTCTCATGCGTAACTGGTCATGTTTATAACATACTAGATTGTAGTCTAGAATCTTAGTCTGCACAAGTATGTCAAATACTGGACTATAGTCCAGGATCTTGTTTTTGATATGAATGAGCGCAATTTTATATGTCCTTATATCCTTCGCTCCAAGAATGATAAAGATCAAAAGAGTGTTGTATGTTTCTGTCGCCATATATATGTATGTATGTATAAGAGAGAGTTATGGGTGTCAATCTCTGGATCTGGAATGAAAATAATAGACAAGCAGAAAATCAGACGTCAGTGGCCTGATTTATGTACATGACGAATTCATAGATCGGCTGTTGATAGTTTGGTTGTCTGTCTCTTCTCGTCAAAATAAAACAGGAAAGGATTACAGAATACTCTTGATCCCATTTCTACTCGAGCAAACTAGTATATAACTAAAAGACTCTTGAACACTGCCCAAAGTTAAAATTAACATAGTCAGATATCTGCTACAGCCCATATTAATTTCTCGTAATGAAAAGTTCTTGTGGTAATATATCAGCTCTTTGAGGTCACAGTAACGTTTGTATCGCTGACTGGATTAATATGGTGAGAAAAGAACGCAAAGAATAACAGGAACATGAAAATATTGGGCATATTCTCGTAAAAATTGCTCTAAAATGTCAGGTTGTCGTGACCCAGCAGGTCTGTAGAGAAAATCATTGAACCATATAGTACTCCATAAATGTAGAAATGTTATATGATGTCACAGTTGTTATATGGCATAACAATCGTTATATGGTATATAACCTGTCAGTGTATGGAAAATGAGCAAAAATTACTTGCCGTAAGTTCCAGACTAAGTTTGTTCGTGAAGGACACACTTTCTCCATCGACCAACTTCTACATCCATATTGAATTTTTGTCCTTCGTATTTCCATATACTGACAACTGTTGTATTCTGTGGGCTTTGATAGAGTTCTAACAGTATTCTAACGATTTTTCAAAATATTTCGTCACGAATCCATGTTCCCCTCGAACATATCATTCATTCCTCACGTTTCCCAGTTGTTGAAATCGATGCTTGATCTTTTAAGTTTACATGGAAAATGAGTTTTGAAACACTTTATTTGATAATTACTCGAATATATAGTAGCATTCGTCGTTCCACAAGACAGTACAGAAACAGGCAGATAAACATTCGCCCGCCCAGCTGGGACAAAGAGTAAACATTCGGCCGCCCAGCTGGGACAAAGACAATGCCTCGTCCAAGTCCCTCTTACCCACTCTCGACTTTACCAGTCTGTCCCAGAGATGCCTTGATGGTAGAAAAAACAAATGAAGTCTGTCTTTATTTACAAACAAAAAAAATCTAGTAGTGGATTTCTTTGTGAGCACTGTGCACTAAGGTACTTCTGAGATCAGAAATTTTATACTGTTTGGTGGATGAAACGTTTTTAGGTAAGGGAAATGATAAAGATACAATTAAACTCACAAGATATTTTATGGATATAGTTCAGCCTTGATGTTTTCAATCATCTGCAATGAAGCACTAATTCTGTTATGCTAGGAAAAATAATAACTGTGTATTTGCTCAAAGGAAGATAGAAATCATAATTGCGTTAATAACATCTGCGCATTCGCCATGATGACATTCCATTCATTATTAGTTTTAAAAACATATCTGTCTTTATGGTAGTATCCTATGATCATTGATAATTTTATTGCATCTACTTGATAACTAGTGTACAGTCTGTTGATAAAAATATGTTGCTCAAAGAAATAAGGAAGAAAATTACAAAATTATCAGCTTCTTAAGGTACACCCAAAAAGTGAATACGTTACAAAATTCTAATTGTCGTTTTCAATATAAACTTGAATTTATTTGTGACTTATATTTAAAAAATCAAAGTCTTTTAGCTACCCATAGCTTCTTATTACTCAATGTTCATATTTTATGGATATTTAATTGTGAATGAGTATTTAAAATGTTTACGCGTGAAAGAAAGTTTAAATGTACATAATTAAAACATGATGAAAAAAGCACAATTAAAAGTACACCCTTTTCTTAACGCAAAGAAACTGCTTTATATTGTTATTATTACTAAAATAAAAACTTCAGTAGGTGAAACACAAATATAAGATATGAAATTAAGAAAAACTTGTATGACTAGATTTTCTGTATTTTTCCACTGACAATATGAGATTATGCTTTTTTCTAAAGGCTACAGTTTGTATAAATCTCAATACAAAATACATTATTTTCCTTTTCCAGTCAACAGTGAAACGTCATGTTTATATTTTTACTAGGAATATATAATAGGAATATATACTAAGGGTACATAATAGGAGTATATAATAGGAGTATATAATAGGAGTATATAATAGGAGTATATAATAGGAGTATATAATAGGAGTGGCAGTATTACTTTCTCAGTGGTTCGTACCATTATTAACATTCAAATATAAAAATATGGAACTATAGTATGCCTGTAAATTATGTTGCCAGTGAATCCTAGTTGGAAAATGTTTACACGCAAAGATGGCATGTGGCAGAAATTATACATTACTTTTATAAGACATTACCAAGGAGTCTGGTTGATATTAGTAATAGTCACACGCGATGTAAGTATTAATTTCTGCCACAAAATTAACAGTAAAAGTAAATGATTACATTAAACACAACACAACACACTAATTTACCGGCTATAAATGTTCACAACATGTTTTCAACACAAGAGATGACGAACAAATTAATCAGTGACAGCTTGCGGACAATTTATCAGTGGATATTTTTTGCTATAATGGATCAGCTGGTGGACATTTTCCGCATCGTGGCAAATATAATTAATATCATCTGTTTTGTCAAGCAAGGATTCAAGGATGCAGTTAATATAAGCTTATTAGGTAATATGACGTAGATTAATTTTTATTTTGCAGTAAACTATAAACTACGTGGTTATGGCCAAATTTAGTGAATATATAATCAGTTCTGAAATAACAGTATGTGAGTATACGACATTCAGCAAAGAGGAGTTTTTAAAACAGGAACTAACCTCAGTTTACAAAAGAGAAGTCCTTCTCATGGTACATATATAAACTTCCTACCTCAGCCTAAAAGTCACAGCAGGATTAACCATATCCCTGTTAGAGACAGGGCAATGAGAGTGGTCTTGGGTTGCGTCAGGGATACTCCGGTGGCGGCTATGAGCTTTCTGCTTGATTTACTGTGTGTGAGGTCTAAACACAAGTGTGCTCAGGTAAAGGAATACATCAGGGTTGCTGGCATGAAAGATCATCCTTTCCATAAGAAGTTGGGGTTGATAACGGGACGGCGCATCAAAAGGGGCAGATCTTGGATGGCTGAGGCGGATGATACAATAAAGTCAGTTTGCAGTCTAGATGACGTATCTATAAGTGATGATCGGTTACGGGTACAGGACCGCCCTTACTAATAAAGGTTATTATACAGAAGGGACGTGAATGTCGAAACTGGTCGCATGGAGGAGTTGAACCTTGGGTTCAAGTTCTCATCCAGCATCACCGTGGCTCTTCCGACATGGTAATATATACAGATGGCTCAGTGACTCGGAACAGCAGAAGCGGGTGGGATTTTTGTTGCCTGCCGGAATGGAAGAGTCATGGGGCAGGGTTCGGAAACCTTTGAAATCATCACTTCCAGCATACGAGTGGAAGTTGAGACTGTGCCGGCAGGAATGGAATTGTTAGTTTTTTATGATGTGGTCAGTGGTGTCATTGTGACGGAATCACAGAGTAAGCTTCGTAAGATTGAGAAGAATTTTCTTCGCAAAGAATGGGTTCATCTCTGAAGCCAGTCAGTTGTGACAAGCCTAACGTGGCTTTACTGTCCAGGGAATGAGGGAGTACATGGCAATGATGTGGCAGACAGACTTGCTGGACAGGATTAAAAAAAAAACGGCAGACTGTCAGTGGACATCGGAGACGTTCCTAGGGCTGTACTGAACAGACTGTGGGAAAATGAAGAGCGGGAATGGACGAACAGTGTAGCTGTGAGGAGACTGCTGGAACTAGGTCAAATTAAGGGTCAGTCAGTCATGTGCATGTCCCTTACAGAACGTTGCCTCCCTAACAGCTCTCCCGTAGGCCTCTCGATTGTAAGCAAGATACCCTGCTACCAATGCATCCATTTGCAGATTATCAACGATGTCTTGCAGCCATCTTCACCCTCGTGCTCCTATCTTTCTTCTTCCCATTATGTATCCTTCCAAGACTGTTTTCTCTAAACTCACATGACGTTTAAAGTGTTCAAAATATTTCAGTTTTCTCTGTTTAATCCTTGATATATATCAATGAGGGAAAATTGGAAGAGCTGGAGAGTTTTTAATATCTTGGATCGTTACTAACTAATAACTGAGATACAATGAGGGAAATTAAAAGAGGGACATCTATGAGTCTTCATAAAGCAAACCAAGTAAAGAAGCTGTGGAAAGGAACAGACAGAACTACAAAACTAAGATTTTAAAGGACATACATCTTTCCCATCGCAACATATGCCTGTGAGACCTGGACACTTAACAGCTGAGAAACACATAAATGACTTTGAATGTAAATGCTATAGAAGAGTTCTTCAAATATCATGTACAAAAAAGAACAAATATATCTATAGTATAACAACTTGATATTGAAGACGATATGCTAGTAAAGAGGATTAAAGATAGAAAACTTAAATATTCTGGACTTATTAAACGTCGTGATAATTTAGAGAAGACAATCGTGGAAGGGTACATAATGGGAAAAATAAAGAGAGAAAGACCAAGACGAAAATGGCTGCAAGACTTTGTTGACGATCTGCATATGGATGCATCAGCAGCAGGTCATCTTGCTCACAACCGAGAGGCCTACGGAGAGCTGTTCGGGAAGCAAAGTTCCGCAAGGAACATGCAAATGACTGACTGAGGCGTCTGTTTAACATTGCCAGTTGAAAATTAACGAAAGATAATAGTGGAGTACTTCCCTGGGGCAGAGACTGCAACATTAAACTAGATACTTAAGTAATTTATTTTCGCACTACCTTTGAAGTCATAACGAGGCATCGTTTCTTCTGCAATGTTTCAATAATCTATATTTGCTTATTACTGTCAGTGACTGTGAGCAAGGTACTCATCTTGGACTAATCAGTTGAAATCCTAGTTTTTTCCTCATACCGTGACCCTGCTGAATTCTGTTACCTGAAGTTAGTTTCCACCTTTTGTTACACTGGCGGCTGATGCATTATACAAAATGAAGAAGAACACTTTATCTACATTCAGTATCCTTATCGTGATTCATTAAACATTCGGTAGTTTTCATCTGTAATCAGAGATTGGCATCCACTCGTTTCAGACTTCAGACATTTCCATGTGAGATCCGCCTTCCGTTCCAACACCCATTGAAGTGTGCGGCTGCTGATGGAGTCAGTCAGCCACTGGTCGAGGGTAACACGCGTTAAATCATTTCCAGTGCCTTTTTTAGCAGGCATCATTTGCACATCTGTGTTAGTTATCAGTCTAAACAAGCAAAATGGCGGGAAAAGATCATCGGTTTCAGGGAAGGTTGCCAACACAAATGAACGAGATCAGAAATTGATCAAAGTGATTGTGGTGGTTGTTTACACTATTCATAACGAATATGTGTACCTCTGTGTTTAGTCATTATAGTTATGATTCTTGTACCAGAGTTTTCATTAGACGGAACGTATATAAACACGCTAGTAGTGGTTAGCTATGTTGGTTTAATTTTGGATTCCATAAACTAATCCATGAATATTTTCATGTAGGGCTGTGTTTCGTAAATTAATTTTATTTAGTGATTAATGCTGTCATTGAACAGTAACCAAAACTTAATTAAAGAACTCATGTTTAGACTTTTGTTACACTGTGCTTTGTTATATTTTAATTCACATATTATGTTTAGCATAAATAAATATAATGTAAATTGAAATAATATACGATAAAAATTGTGTAATATTCCATTTAGTTGAGAGATATATTTTCCTTAGGTATGTGAATATGTGTACATATGGTAACTCTTTGTTGGAGGTTTATGTATAAATAATACAGCACTACCCATTTACCGTTACTAACAACATATTTGATATCAGTATTGTGACAGAGTTAGTTCATCCACATTTAATTATATCTAGCATACCATGTAACAGAATGTAATTCTGTACAGATTGTTTTGTGAGAAACCCTGTTGTTGTGGTCTAATGGACCACAACTCATCTGTTTATTCTAAGCACGGAGAAAGTATCTCGTATTCCGAGGGAGAACTGAGTCACGTGGATTCTGATAGGCGGGATGTGTGAACGAGTTTGAGAAAGACAATTTGGGTCAGAATGTTATAGTGACAGGTTGTGGTGTTTTAATTCTAGTAAGGGATGTAGAAATTATTTAGTTCAGTATGTAAGTTAGATGGACTGTCCTTTCTAGGACAAATTGTTGTACTTGTTGGATTGTTCTTTTTTAGGACGAATGTTGTAGTAGTCATGTAGATTGTGTGTTTGATTTGTCCCTGTTTTTGGACAAGGTAGTAACTGTCAGATTGGAAGTCATGTGTAATTTTGAAGGTGGCATGTCTTGTCAAGGTTGAATGTCTGATTTGGTCCCATGGCGATGTTAGTCGCCCGGACATATTTTGTTTATGATCATTTGTATTATTCTCATCAAGTTTACACTTCACATCATTGCAACACACATCGAACAAATGGGATGCATCATTAAAAATTTACGGATTTGTGTCTGCTGAATCCTGTGGTTACTGGATTCATGTTAAGTGTCAACTGTGGTGTTGAGTTAGTTGTTTACATGTAACTGGTTATGTCGTGTATTAATGTGCAGTTGAGGTTATCGTTATCTGGGTTGTCTTGTTACACAACGTATATATCAATGTAACGTCTGTTGTGTCACTGGGCCTAATGCTCATATTAAAACGTAATAGGCACAGTACAGAACAGAGTGTGTGCAAACATGTGTTTATTGTTTAGCAATACAGGCAAGTACAGTACACAGTACAAAGAAAGAAATCTGTTTTAACCAGATAACGTTTTACGTAATTATTAAGATTATTACATCTGGTTTAACATATAGGTAAATAATGTCCTGTCTTCGCTCTGACCGGATATGCCGACAAATTTTGGAAAGCGTTGCTATGTCGCTTAGCAGCGGTAGAACTTTGTAGATAACACGGGTAATAGGATACAAACTGACTACTCGTGGCTTCTTGCAGAAGCTGGGGACTTTGATCTATTGTCACGTCCGTTGCTAACCTTTACTACGGGAAATGGTTTAATCTTTTGTTCCTACCCTTATCGTGGCCCAAAGCAGACTCATTCTCTGGTATGCTCTCCACTCCACCACAAACATAACAGGCACAACAAACATGTGATCTGTAATGGTCATTGCCAGGGGTAACAGAGATTATTGCCTCCAGGGCAGACTTGTCCCCAGTTTAGTCAGAAATCCTGATGCAACACAGCAGACTACTGTCCATAAGTCTGGATCATTTCTAACTGACAGCTCCTAATAGTTCCTAAGCAATATTTTATATAAATAGAAAACAACGACACTTTAGTATAGTCTACTACTTACTGTACGGAAGCCGCCTCGTTGTTTCTTATTTATAAAAAATGTTCCTGAAACTAACTTCATTAAAAAGTATTCGTTCGTTTGTTGTTGTTGTTGCTGTTGTTGTTGTTGTTGTTGTTAAGTATGCACCAGACATGGCAGGAGACCGTGTGTATGTTTGTCTAAATGAGTTGGTACTTGCTTGAGTGTAGTAATTAAAAAAAGATTATAAGTGGGGTATAACATGTTATCTATATGATTTTACATAGCATTTTTATGGTATGGTTGGACGGGTGATTATACACTACACTGACGTGTTAACCACATGAAGGAAAAACAAAACATAATGCTTCTTCAAATAATCATGCAACTTACATTGACATAAATTATTTGTTTACATGATTAGCAAAATCAACAAATGAATTATCAATTTATATGTTATCAACATAAATCACTATAACAATTTTCGCTAAATTTTTAGGTTCGATTCAAATTGTAACAAACATAACTAAATGGCAAGAAAATATTCAAATGCACAAGCATTTAATCACTAATATATTATTAAGTGCACATAAAAACACACTTCCACATTACAAAAAAAGAAAGAATATCAAAATCTTACATAGAACAATTACAGCTTCATTGAATTGTGATTATTCATTACCTTTTATAACACAACCCTAACTAAGCATTTACCTAAGTGGATCGGAATTGATCGAGGGAGCCCACAGCACAGCGTGCATTCACCTACATCACATAATAGGAACCCATACTAACCTAGCACATATTGGTTGTCATACAACGAATAACATTTCTCACTCATGCTTGAACAATAACATGGGTCCCCCGATCGCTGGCCTCATACGTGCTCAGTTTCAAATTCCCGACCGATTAAAATTCTATCTTCTCGTCTTTATATACCTGGCCAGAGACGGATCTCCAGAACTGACCATTGGGGTTGCCAGTCAAGCGAGGTAACTAATGTTATTTACTCCCTACAAGAGAGACTGAATCTAAGCTACGGAATTTCTGTGTCATGACCTCGTTTCTTTCTGGATGTCACGATCCTCGTGTCGGCTGAACAGTTACTAATAATTTTGCTTTCAAACACGATTTTTGGAGGTGCGAGATAGCTCAGTTAGTTGGTACGCTGTTCTCTTGTGGCTAGACGGCTGATCGTCTTACCGGAGTCTGTGGTTCAAATCCCTCTTGTGATATTTCCTTCTTTCACGCCTCATTAAAGTGATTTGTCTATGATTTTTTCCAAGGTCTAATCTTACAAAACTGTGCTCTCTTACTTTACTAATAGTCCCTTACTGTTACTTTAATATTTGTGTTAATAATCTACTCTTTACAAAAAAGTAGTTTTCTCCTAATAAACATAGTACTCTCCTCCTCACAAACATAGTAATCTCCTCATTACACACATCCAGATAGGCAAGATACCTTATGCGGGTGTGAACGATCACTCGAAGTTCAGGGGGTGTACGACTCTTGGCGGAGCGTCATCTTTCACGTGATCAGAGTGTGGAAGGATATATATATATATATATATATATATATGAAAACGTTGGCAGAATCAGTTAGTTAGAGGTAATGTCAGGGCGAGGTCCTATTCGTTTGTTCTTATACGTGTTATGGATATCTATTCCGACCCGAACTCATAATGTGATCGTGTCTTGTGTAGTATTCTGTGATGTGGATTTATGTAATTCACGTATTGATATGGAGATTCTGAATGATTCATGGCGATTCTCGTTATATTGTATGGACACATATCTGATTCAGTAACATGCCCTCGTTCGTATGAATATTATATATGCTGCAATGTTCTTATAAGGAGATATGTAACATAGCAGCGGCAACTGCAGGAAGAAGTGCATTAGCACATGATGGTTCGTGGAGATGTGGATATGTCTCACAGCATCGGTGGCTGCGTGATTTCAGCGCATTAGCACTTTGTGATTTGTTGAGATTAGGGAGGTGCGTCATAGCAGTGGTAGGTGCATGAAGAAGTGCATTGGCAGATTTCATGATTCGTGGATATATGAAGAAGTGTTTTGGCACATGGTGATTCGTGGAGATATAGAGGTGTATTATGGCAGCAGTAGCTGCGCTGGTTATAAGTGCGATGGCACAATTAGACTAATAGAGTGGATTACTCGTAGGGCCAGGAGAGCCCAGGACCACGGGCCCATCAGATTTAGTTAATGTTTACATGAGATGTTAATATATAATATTGATATTCATGGTTTGTTACGATTATGATGACATTATTTTGTATGTTCTGCGGATGTAATGTCAGTTGTTGTGTTGTTATGATACGTGTAGTGAGAATAATAAAATGTGTGTTTAACGTGCTGACTTGGTAATTTGTATTGCCTGTTGATGTAATGTGTATTGATGTAATGTAGAATGGTGCATGACGAGCATACAGTATGCCTAGCGGGGGTGACCTGGGTTGGCGGTCATGAAGGGGAAGCTAGATCTTGGCCATGCAGTACAGTAATACGTTGCCAAGGGGAGTAGTTGGAACAGCCGGATAAATATTACTCCCAAATTAGCTAACAAATGTAACACAATCACCAGGAATTTTGCACTTGGTGCCCTTACGTAGAGATTGACATGAGCAAAGTTTACACAGGGTATGTCCTGAAGGCTGGAAATAAATAAACAAATAAATAACAGAGGACTTTTTTTTTATCAATATTTCATGCATATTCTCACCAGTATCTGGCACAAATATAACAGGATGACACCAAATTATTCATTATAACCTCGGTGACTACGCATTAAAAGTGTCGTACTAATTTTTCCATTCCACGTAAACGATGATTGAGGAACAGACTTCAGTAGCAAGAAACTACAATAAGAGCAGAACCAAGAAATCAATAAAACAACCAACATCTAGGCATAAATCTTCTATCAAGAATGGCATAAGAGGCAAGGACATCAGCTTCTGCTGGTATAAACAGTAAATCAGCATAAGGCATTCTGCTCTATAAACACTGTACTGGTATATACATTCATAACTGTAAGTGTAAGGAACGTTTGGAATAAGTATTTGCCCTTATAAGCGCCCCGTAATATGCAGATCCAGTGTGTTCATGAGGGATACATTTTTTTTCTGAATGATCTTATTACCGTTCAGCTCCGTTCTATTTTCTAACATAACTTTTGTTCGTGGATTTTTCAATACGCCGCGAACTGTTCGCTGTGATATGATTCTCGGATGATAGAATAGTTCAAGAATTCGAAACCAGAAAAAAAGTTCAGAAAAAATAATCCTCTATTAATTTAAAAGAAAAATTATCCACGAATTCACGTTTCTCTCGAACATGTCATAGGCTGTCCATATTTTCTAATAGCTCAAAACTATGTTGAAGGTTTTAAAGTTACAGGGAAGGAAGGGAATTTAGATCATTATTTTGTTATTTGCTCGACTATAATAGCTTATATCGTATCAGAGCACAGATTTGAAGCCGTCAGATGAACATATCCTTCTTCGGGCAAGCAGCTGGTAGGAAAAATGTGTCTCGTCCATGGTGAACTTTTGCCCCATCGACTTTGCCAGTCAGATCCGCGTGAAAGACAAGGTCCGTAAGTCTGAAAATCTAACAGCTCCAAGATGGCGGACTAAAAGAGATCCGGAGAGAAATGTTGTTCTAACAAAATCAAAGCCACGTGTACGTACAATGTTTTGTTCTTAGAAGCAAATTAGAATCTCTCGTTACTTCCTATAAATATATTAGAGGATTTCTTTGAGAGCACTGTACAGTAACGTATTTCTGACTAAAGTCATAAATGAGGTTTGGATATTACATTTGAAATGAATAATCTTAACTTGGTTTTTCTGCTTATAACGTCTGAATGCCGTATGTTCTCAAGATTCTTGAAGGTCGATGCTGCTTTTGCAGTGTACCAGCATGTTTTTTTTTTCTTGTAATATAGGTGCAGATCATGTTGTTTTATACCTACTACTTACTGCTTACTTTAGTTTTAATTCTTCAGTTTTGTTTCATGTCGAAACAATACATAATTTTTGCTCACAAAGAAACAATTTAGCTCGTTGAGTAAATATAAAATTGTACAATTTAATCCTGTCTTGAATGTACTGGTTGTCTTTCTTTAGCATGACAAACAGATAACATATCGATGTGGTCTCTAATTAGAAGAATCTATTATAGCTTAGGCCCAATAATAAAGCCAGTCGTGAAGAGCAACTTGGAGATTACAAAGTGATAATCTGATGCGAGACAGACTGTAAATGCTGTAATAAGTTTCAAGCGCTTGAAATTGTTATGACAGTAAATTAAGGAATGCAAAAAAGAAGGAATGAATGAATGAATGATCTTTCTTTTAAAGTTTAAAGGATTGGGCACGCAGGCCCGTCTTACATTCTGACTTCATCACTCCATCTTTCATTCTTCCCGCACACTCAATTTAATACAAGTTTACAATTACATTAGGAAAACAAGACATCAAAAGAGTATAAACAAATTAAATTATTACATTCAAAGTAACAGGGAAGAAAGAGATAACCAAATAAAATAGCTCTGACACACGCATACGTGCACACACACAGACATATACGCAAAGGAAAATACATTTTCAGTACAGTTCTTCTAACATATATTTTTAACAGTCATTAAAATAATTTCTAACAATATCTAACAGGTTACTTTTAGAACTATGTCATTTTAGTACTTGATGGTTGGCGAGCCATGGTTTGAGTGAGTGCTGATTATTCTATGGAGGCATAAGGTTACAAATAAGTAAATAATGAAAAAGGTTTGATTTAGTGGATGGAGTGTTAGTAATGGATTTTAAACTGTAGGGGAGGGTGTTCCAGAGCTGACCTGCAGAGTATGCAAGGCTTTTCATGCTCAGATCAAGCCTGGGTTTAAAAAGAAGACAGTTTTTTAAACATTGGCTATGTTTAGTGGTGTGCGTAAATAGTGACGACAAGTAATACGGTGCATTGTGCGACAGAATTCTGCGAAGAAACTTTACTTTGTTAAAAATGAATCTATATTTGAGGGGTAGAATTTTTTGTTGTGGTGATTTGCAGTCTGTATTGGGTATGTGTAAGAAATCAGATTTAATGCTCGTTTGTGAAGTGAGTGGAGCCTGTTCGAGACTGAGGATCCATCCCAGATTGTGGAACAGTAGTCTAAGTGTGTTTGTATGTGTGATATGTAGTATATTTTTCTTGAGTCTTTGTTGATAAAGTGTTTAGTTTTGGCTAGTTCGTAAACCTTCTGTGCAATCAAGTTTGTTAGGTTATGTACGTGAGAATTCAAAGCTAAATGTTGATCAGTGATGAGTCCTAGAGTTTTATGTTCATGAACACCTTGTACTGCCTTTCCAAGAAAGAAAGAAAGAAAGAAAGAAAGCAAGAAAGAAAGAAAGAAAGAAAGATTAAATGTATGTTTTTTATCCTCTTCAGATTAAAGGCTTTCTGACGCCAAAAATATGATCATCATTAACGGAATTGTATTCATTATTCTCCAGGTTATTACAGCCTCTCTCTACGCGACAGTAAATTGGGGATGAAATTTTCTCGTTTTAAAAACAAAGCTCTCCTTGGTCATTCTGTATTTTTGTTCTGGTAGTGACGTTACTATGGTGGCCAGTACTTCAAGGTAGCGATAATTCTTACTGGACTTATGCTCTTTCTGTACCAATTTTTGCATTAAAATCAACCATTATTAATACAGTATCATTTTTTCGTACCTGGTCTATTGTCATTTGCAGTGTGTTATAAAAGTTTTCTTCTTCCTCTTCTTCTGCTGCTGATGTAGGTGCATATATCTGGATCATTGTTGCATTTCTAGGAATGCCCTTAAGTCTGATTGTTAGGATTCTATCACTTACTGGATTGTAGCCTAGTAATGCTTTTGATGTTGATTTGTCCAAATAAGAAGCCACCCCATTCTTTAATCCTGCTTCTCCACCAGAGTATATAAAGATATTATCATTCTCGCTCTAAAAGTGTCCTGATTATTTCCATCGATGTTCGCAGATTCCCAAAATGTCCATCCCCGTTCTTTTCATCTCGTCACTTATTATTTGATATTTTCCCTCATACATACTTCTTACATTCCATGTTCCTACTCTTATTTTTCTTTTTAGTTTGATGCAGGGGTTTTCCTTGGTAACACCGTCAGGATTTTGTCCGTCATCACAATTACTAGTACTGGCCTCTGTCTCACACTCTTCCCCAGTGTTAAAATTAGATCTATCTGGCCTGGGGGCCTCACCACCAGATCTTTTTCCTATTTGACTTTCCATGATTGCTGTTTGGGTTACTTGGTATATTTCCAGAAGATAGTTTACCATTGCTTTCCTTCCAGCCAGTGACTGTACTAGTCATTGATCGTAGCCATTGTCCCTACATTGAGATCATCTGCCCACCATCATAGAATGGTGACCATAACGAACATTATCTGTCAGCTGCTCTCCCATTCCATCCACCACCTGCTCATGGAAAATGAGCTAATGATCGCTAACACACTTTTTAAACAACATCCAGGAAGACTTTACACATGGACATCACCTGATGGGAAAACAGGAATCAAATAGATTACATTTTAGTGCAAAGAAAGTGGAGATCAAGTATAACATCAGCAAAAACGTTACCATGTGATGATTGTGACACGGACCATGAGTTATTAATAGCAGACATGAAGATAAAGATAAAAAACACACTTACGGGATCAAGACCACTCCGCTTTGATCTTACAAATATACCAGAATAATATGGTATAGAATTGAAGAACCGTTTCGAAATCCTGATAGCTGTACAGGAAGAGATGACACCAGATGAATTGGCTACGCAGGCCAAAGATATCTTAATAACAACAGCTAAAGACATGGTTCCAATAAAGGAAACACAAAATAATGGATGGATTACAGCAGGTACACTAGAAATGATAAAACAACGTATAGAAATGAAGACGCAGTGGAAAGTGACAAACAACAACAGAGAGAAATATAAAACTTTAACAAAAGAAGTATGAAGAAACATAAGAAAAGACAAAAAACAATACATACAAGATTGTTGTGAAAGAATAGAAGAACATCAGAAGTGTGGAAGAGATAGTGAAATGTTTAAAGAAATGAAGACATTGACGAGAAATGTCACACCTAAGCTAAATGTAATTTGTGATGAGATGGGGAATACCTTGACAGAGACAGAGGAAATTGTAGAAAGATGGAAGGAATATTGCAAAGTAATGTATGAAACAACCGACTGTGGAAGCAGAAATCAACAGTGTGAATTATTATTGGAGGAGAAAGAAGTTTTATGGGCAATAAAGAATCTGAAAAATGGTAAATCACCAGGATGTGATGAGATAACAGCTGAATTTATTAAAGCAGGAGGAAAGGAGTGTGCAACAATCTATCATGCACTGTGTAAAAAGGTATGGCATTCAGGTATTTGGCCAAAAGAATCGAAAAGAACTGTATTCATACCACTGCCAAAAAAGGGTAAACTGAAATTATGCACAAACTACAGAACTGTTGCCCTGATTAATCATTCCAGTAAAATTCTGTTAAAAATTATAATGGGTAGACTTCGAAGAAAATAGAAGAAGTCAATATTGTACAAGCTGGTTTCAGGCAAGGAAGGGGATCAAGAGATCATGTATTCAATCTAAGATTAATAATAGAGAAATGCAGAGAGTTTAATGTGAATCTATATTTATCCTTAATAGACTACTCAAAGGCATTTGGTTGTGTACTACACCAGAAACTTTGGGAAATAATGGAACAAATGGGATTTCCAACACATTTGATACAATTAACATCACTGCTGTATCTAGACCAACAAGCAGCAGTAAGAATAAATGGTGAAACAACAACTTGCTTTGACATAAAACAAGGGGTCCGTCAGCGGTGCATATTGTCACCCTACTTATTTAACTTGTATACTGAAAATATAATGAGGAATGTTAGAGAAGATGCAGACAAAGAATATTATGATGCCATAACAATTGGAGATTGTGAAATACCAGAGATTAGATATCCTGATGACACAGTATTACTGTCCACAGCACAAAAAGGAATGGAAAAAACTAATTATGTCAGTCCGTAAGAACAGCGACGAGCAGAACCTCTATCTTAATGCAAAGAATACTAAATTGATGACAACTGACAAAACAAACATGGCAGCTGTAATATGTATCAATGAGTAAAAATTGGAAGATGGCTACAAGACATCGTTGACGATCTGAATATGGATGCAGCAGCAGCAGGCCATCTTGCTCACAACCGAGAGGCCTACTGGAGTGCTGTTTGGGAGGCATATTTTGCAAGGGACATGCAAATAAATGAATGAATGATATAAATAGGATTAAAACCAAAATGTAGGTAGAAGAAATGGTTTTCAGTGCTGTGTAAATTTCGTATCAGTATTCATTGTCTGTTTGCCCTGTTGTGATATACTATGTTGTAGCTCATAATCTGGTTGACTTAGCTGCACACTTAAGACTGATGTGGCTTGTAAAGCGCTAGGTAACTGTCCTGACTTAATACTAAAATTATCAAGTTATCACTTTTGAGTTTATAGTGAACTGTGGTTGAATTTACACTTGCATATAAACACATCGCTAGCAATAATTTAATGAATTTAGATTTCTGTGTTTTTTTTATCATGATTATATCTACAATTTGTTTCACCAATGATGAAAATCTTTTCTTTGTGGATATATCTTATACATGAAATTTTGTTTAAACTGTATATAGAAACGAGAGATGAATGACTGTAATTTTTCACTGATTTACTGGACACATAATTAATATTTTCCAGAAAAAGGCACCCGTGTTATTCTTACAGCATAATACATTGATATTCTAGATTCAACATAACTTCACTGATTACGATATGGTTCACACATTTTTAGCTTTATAGGGACAAAAATTTGAGATTATTAGGTTTCTTGCTTTTCGATGTTGTATTCTGCTCAATCATTCGCTAAATTTTTTTTCTTTCTGTTTGACAATAATTTGGTTCCTGAAAATAGCATGTTATATTAAATATATATCTTTGATGTATTTAAAATTTATTTTTGACAAAGACATTTTATATATTGCTTGTTTTGTCGTCTTCTGCAACGCGCTACGTGCCGAGAAGTGTGAACAAAGACTCACCATTAATGATCACTACCTCAAGATTTGATTTATACCTGCTGGGTTATGTTTTATTTTACAATCTCCTTATAACACCATGTCGCAGTTACAAGGAGATAGCATAAGACAGGACAACATGAGACATAGTCTGTAATCTCAACAAATGATTCATTTATTTACTATCATATGATCTGTAGATAGAAGGAACTGTACTTATTATATTTCGCAAACCAGTAGAGACACAATAGATGAACTGAAATATTAAGAAAGAATTTTTGTTTTCTGAAAATCTAGATCTATAAAGCCACATCCAGGCTACACGGTAGCCTTTGATTAATATTGTGATCATAGCATAAGACACGTTATCATTGACAAAAGAGTAATAGAATGTCATGATTTTTATTAAATACATTTTATCATGCATTTCAATACTTTTTACGTGAATCAGTTGACTCATTATCTCTTTTCTGTTACTGTGTAGCATTGTGACAGAATAACGTAATAGCAATGTTCTTGATATATTAACGTCATCTGAATTAGCCGTACATATCAGCGTGCAGCTGAAATATATATCAATGAGGAAAAATTGGAAGAAGTGGAGAGTTTGGAATATCTTGGATCACTACTAACTAATAATGGAGATACAATGAGGGAAATTACAAGGAAGACATCTATCGCTCTTCAGAAAGTAAAACAAATAAAGAATTTGTAGAGAGAAGCAGACAGAACTACAAAAATAAGATTTTTAAGGTCATGCATCTTTCCTATCGCAACATATGCCTGTGAGACCTGGACACTTAACAAAACAGCTGAGAAACACATAAATGCCTTTGAATGTAAATGCTACAGAAGAGTTCTCCAAATATCGTGGACACAAAAAAGAACAAATATATCCATACTACAAGAACTTAATATTGAAGATATTAGTACTTAGTGGCGACAGGGACGATAGAAGGTAGAGGAAAAAGAGATAAGCAGAGAGAACAAAATATGTTTCATAATTTAACATCCTGGTTACATAAAGGATCGAGGGTAATAGAAGGACGTGATATCCTACGCCTCTCGTCAGGGACCTTGAGAGAGAGAGAGAGAGAGAGCATTTCTAACAAAACACATGTTTAGACTTCTTATGCAACTTCCTTTTAGTTTGTACCGAAATTATTCATTTCTTCAATAAAAATTCGATATTCTTTCCGGAATGTAAGAGTTAACAGGAGTAAGAGTTCATAAAGTTGTAACCGTTGCATAAATTGGTTAATAGTGATATAGATAATACTTGTATGTGTTGTTGTGTATATATCATTACTGTAGTCAGCGATTAAACAACAACAACAACAACAAAAAAACGATTGTAGTAGACCTAAAACATGCTAATACTTCTTAAAGTGACAGAGATGAAACGTTGATTGTGAAGATGTAATTAACATGCTGGTATACTTTTTACCATTCGAAGGCTGGAAATCAACTACAGAAAGAGAATGAATGAATGAATGAATGAATAATCTTGAATGAATGAATGAATAATCTTTATTTTTAAAGAGTAAAGAATTGGGCACGCAGGCCCGTCTTACATTCTGCCCTTCATCACTCCATCTTTCATTCTTCCCACACACTTGATTTAGTAAATTAGGAAAAACATATCAAAAGAGTGTAAGATTTAACTATTACATTCAAAGTAAAAGAGAAGAAGTAATTAACCTAATAAGATAGCACTCGCGCACACATACACACGCAGACATATACATAAATAAAAATACATTGTAAATACAGATCTTCTAACATATGTTTTTTTAACAAACATTAAAATAATTTCTAACAATATCTAACAAGTTGCTTTTCTAACTATGTCATTGAAGTACTTGCTGGTTTACGAGCCATGTGTTGAGAGAGTGCTGGTTATTTTATGGAGGCATATAATTACAAGCAAGTAAATAATGAAACAGGTTTGAGTTAAAGGATGAAGTATTACCAATGGATTTTAAATTGTAGGGGAGGGTGTTCCAGAGCTGTACTGCAGAGTATGCAAGGCTTTTCTTGTACAGATCAATCCTGGGTTTAGGAAAAAGACAGTTTTTTAAACGCTGGCTATGTTTAGTATTATACGTAAACAGTGACCACAAGTAAGGCGGAGCATTGTGCGACAGAATTCTGTGAACAAACTTAACTTTGTTAAAAATTATTCTATTTTTGAGGGGTAGAATTTTGAGTTGTTTGTGTTGATCTACAGTCTGTACTGGGTGTTTGTCACAAATAAGATTTAATGCTCGCTTATGAAGTGAATGGAGCCTTTTTGTGTTTGAGACTGAGCATCCATCCCAGATTGTGGAATAGTAATCTAAATGTGTTTGTGATATGTAGAGTATTTTTCTTGTGTCTTTGTCGATAAAGTGTTTAATTTTGGCTAATTGGTAAACTTTCTGTGCAATCAAATTTGTTAGGTTATGTACATGAGAATTCCAAGTTAAATACTGATCAATGATGAGTCCTAGGGTTTTATGTTCATGAACATTTTCTATTGCCTTAGTCCTAGCACAAAACTGTAGTGAAGTTTTTGTTGCATTTTGCAGTTTCTGTCTTATAGTGATGAGCATGGATTTTGTTTTGTTGGTGTTTATCAACATACCATTTTTATTACTCCATTTAATCAAACTGTTTATATCATTTTGGAGCGTTGTCTGTAGTTTATTGATGTCATATTCACTATTGTAAACAGTACAGTCGTCAGCGAAAAGATCACATGAAGAGTGCTTTAAATGTAGTGGTAGGTCGTTAATATAGATAGCAAAGAGAAGAGGACCAAGAATGGAGCCTTGAGGAATAACGGTATCAACCACAGACGAACCAGATATTTTGTTTCTAAAGCAAACTACTTGTTTTCTACCTGAGAGAAAAGATGTAATACATTTTGTTAGGTCAGGGTGTAATCTATAGCCTTCCAGCTTTTTTGCAAGAATTTCATGATCAATCATATCGAAGGCTTTCTTAAAATCAACAAAGACAGCACCACACAATTTGTCATCATTTATATTAGACAGCCAGCTTTCTGTCATTTTAGTTAATGCTGTGTGGCAGGAGTAATTTGGTCTAAAAGATGACTGACTGTCTATTAGTAGACTGTTTTCTTGCATGTGGAGCAGAGTTAACTTTTGTATATGTTTTTCAAGAGGTTTTGATAGTGATGACAGAATGGATATGGGTCTATAGTTTGAGAGGTAACTAGTCTGTCCAGCTTTAAAAAGAGGGAAAACTTTGACGAGTTTAAAAGCGTCAGGGAAATATTTTTGTCAATACACAAGTTGTATAAGTATGTTAGTGTGTCTGTGATAACTGGTGCAGCGTAGCGTAGTATCTTGTTACTAATGTCATCACATCCTGCTGAGTTAGTGTTCTTTAAGGACCGGATGTAGTTATAAACCTCACCCGATTGTGAGGAAAGGAATATTAGTTTGTTTTAGCTTTACACATTTACTGTCGCTGAAAGTTTTCAACACGCTCTGGTCGCAATTAGGGGTCGGTAATGAAGATTTTAGAATACTAATTTCTTCCCTAAAATGTTCACTGAAGTTAGTGCAAGTATGTTCACCATTAAGTGTTTGTGGGCCAGTTTGCTTCCTTTTATTTACAAGTGTATTAATCGCTTTCCAGATTGATTTACTATCAGTTTTGTCTTTCACTAAATTTCTGAAGTAATTTTTCTTTTCCTGCCTAATTAAATACTGCACCTTATTCCTAAGTGAACGATAGCTACTGAAATTTCTGCTTTTGTGAGCTTCTTCCCGTTTCCTCATGAGTTGCAATATATCGGGAGTTATCCACGGGGATTTTGTTACGTTTTACTCTCATTTCTTTGATGGGGACATGCTTGTCAAAAATATTTCGAAATATCTTGATCCAGTATTCGATAGCCTCTGGATTTGTTAACTGGAAAACGTACGTAAAAGGCGAAGCTTTTAGATCAGTTAAAAATAATTCCAAGTTAAAGTTTTTAAAGTTTCTATATTTGATGCTGGTATGTTTGTGTTTCGGTATTTTATACCCCTTATGTGACCACGTACAGCAGACCGGGTAGTGATCACTCAGCGACACATGAGGGAAAGTACATTCAGTAATGTTTCCTGGATGAGCTACATAAATATGATCTATTAGTGTTGATGATGATTCAGTTACTCTAATAGGTTTGTTAACAATTTGGGAGAAGTTGTAAGATGTTAAAATGTTCTTCCATGTAGGATTTGGCTGATTAAGATCTATATTTAAGTCGACTAGAATGATTATCTCCTTGAATTTATGAGTTACAGCATCATCCATCATGGTCGCAAAGTGATCATACTACTCGGCTGAAGCATTTGGATTTAGGTATATAAAACTGATTAGAATTGGACTAAGATTTGATATTTTGATTTCTAGCATAATACATTCAACCTCTGATGTTTCCAGGTCTTCTCTTCTACAAAATTTAATTGTGTTAGAAGTGTAAATGACTAAACCTGTCTCTAGCTTCCTAGTTGGGTCGCGCCTGATCAAATTAAAACCATCTATTCGTATATCATTGTCTGTGGTGTTTTTATGTAATCTGCTTTCAGAGAAACCAAAAATATGAAAATGTTGTTGAAGTATATGTGTAACCTCAGGGAGTTTTCCTAACAAATGATAAACATTTAAGTGGCCAACACGTAGGCCATCGTGTCGCAGCCACTCCTCCATTTTCTGAGTCACTATAACAATGTTAGAAATATTATATTTCAGTAAAAATAAAATAACTGGTCAGACTTCAATCATACAATTTTAGGTATACGTTTAAACTAGTAGAGATAATGAATCTAACAAAGTTTATAATATACTGACAAATAATGGAAAAAAGTACAAAAATCAACAATGCAATGAACGTTATGTAAGTGTAAATTGTAAAAGACTTGATGACAATATTAGCTGTAAGCTAGCACTAAGAAATGTCTGTTCTGCTGTAAGAACTTCTGTGGTTTTTTGTTTTTGTTCAGTTAAATTTATCTACAGAATTTAAAAAGTGCTGGAAGTTTCAAGCTATCTAGTATCTGTATGTGGGTGTTGAGTGTTGATTGTGTAGTAGGGACATCATATACGCGTGGCTCAGAGCTGCAGGACTAAACTGCATTAGATATTGTAGCTGAAAGTTCCACGGATAATGATTCGAAGTTCTTGTGTTTGTGTCCTGTAAAGTTGTTGTGGTATTCCTAAGTGGTGATTGTGCAGGAGTCTCCATGCTGTTC
The DNA here is from genome assembly GCA_009760885.1 of Achatina immaculata. Lineage (NCBI taxonomy): Eukaryota > Metazoa > Mollusca > Gastropoda > Stylommatophora > Achatinidae > Lissachatina > Lissachatina immaculata. Next base: position 20,357,628 of record CM019702.1, on the reverse strand, counting down.
GCTGTACTAACTGTTGGTATAATTTGTTGAGCTTGCCGTGTAGCCAGGGGCGGGAACATGGAATCGTATAGTGGGCCAGTGGATGGAGTGGGCACTGATAGAGAGGCAGAAGGTGATGTTTCTGAGGGTCCTTGGAGTCTTGTAGTTGGTGTAGAGTGTGTGTTTCTGGAGCTACGAGATGTGGGTGGCTGTCTAAACTGTTTCTGGTTATTTGAGTGTTTTGTTATGTTCTGCTCAGTTCTTGCTGGATATTTGATATTTTTGGCAAGGATGCTGCTGCCAGTCTTGTTAATGTGGATGTGGTCCCTGTAAAGGCGTTTTTTGGGAGCACCTGTGGCTGAAGTAAAAATGGCGTGTTGTTTATAAAAACTACTGTGTTAGTAGACATAATGTTTTTAGTATTTTGTTGTTTATATCCACCATGCGACATCCAGGACCAGAACAAGGTGGAATGATGGATGAAATGTTTATGGAAGTGTTAGGGTATTTTTTCTTGATGGTGGATATCAAGTCCTGTATATCAGAGGGCCGAAGTCTCTGGCCATTCATGCTGTCATTAATGCCAACATGTACGGTCGTTCTCGTCACTCTCTGATCGACGTCAAGTCGTCTCAGTGTCTGCGTTATTTTTATAATACCAGCTCCAGGTACTGGCATAACTGAGACAGTGTCTTCAGAGGTAACTGACATGCGCTCACCATAGATTCCTTTAAGTAAGGAATATCCGATTATCAAGTGTGTCGTATATTCGTTGATGTTGTTTCTGTATTGTTGTGTATCTTGTTCTTGTTGATGTTTATGAGACCGTGACTGAGGAGTGGATGTCTTGTTTGAGATATCTGTTTGGGTTCTTGGTGCTTTATGATTATATACAATAGGGCTATCTTGTAAAACTTGAAACCTATTACTTATCTGCACATCAATAGGGTAAGCTAAATTTTCAGGTGCTACCTTTATAGGTATTGTGGTGCTGGTGTGTTTCTCTTGTGTAGCTCCTTGTTGTGGCGTGTCTTCTTTGTTGATATCTGGTGCACTTGTGCATGAATTTACAGCCATATTGTCTGTGTCAGCAGTCACTTCTGGAATACTTGTCAACACTTCCTTGCTGTGTCTACGTGGCTCACTCTGCCATTCTGATATCATGAGTCTCATTTTAGCATTTTCATCTCTCAGTGACGTAAGTTCAGCCCTGAGACTATCATTCTCCAGCTTGAATGAGTTCTTAATCTCGGCTGCCATGTCAGTAATAAGGTTTATGACGAGGTCTTTGACTACCTGAAGTATGTTCTGGCTACATTCATTCATTCCTTTGCATGTCCCTTGCGGAACTTTGCCTCCCAAACAGCACTCCTGTAGGCCTCTCGGTTGTGAGCAAGATGGCCTGCTGCTGCTGCATCCATTTCCAGATCATCAACGATGTCTTGCAGCCATCTTCGTTTCGGTCTTCCTCTTTTTCTTTTTCCCATTATGTATCCTTCCAATACGGTCTTCTCTAAATTATCATGACGTTTAATGTGGCCAAAATATTTAAGTTTTCTCTCTTTAATCCTCTTTACTAGCCAGCCTTCTTCAATATTAAGCTCTTGTAGTATAGATATATTTGTTCTTTTTTGTGTCCACGATATTTGGAGAACTCTTCTATAGCATTTACATTCAAAGGCATTTATGTGCTTCTCAGCTGTTTTGTTAAGTGTCCAGGTCTCACAGGCATATGTTGCGATGGGAAAGATGCATGCCCTTAAAAATCTTATTTTTGTGGTTCTGTCTGCTCCTCTCCACAGATTCTTCATTTGTTTTACTTTCTGAAGAGCAATAGATGTCCTCCTTTTAATTTCCCTCATTGTATCTCCATTATTAGTTAGTAGTGATCCAAGATATTCAAACTCTCCACTTCTTCCAGTTTTTCCTCATTGATACATATTTCAGTTGCCTTGTTTGTTTTGTCAGTTGTCATCACTTTAGTTTTCTTTGCATTAAGATAGAGGTTCTGCTCTTCGCTGTTCTTGCGGACTGACATAATTAGTTTTTCCATTCCTTCTTGTGTTGTGGACAGCAATACTGTGTCATCAGCATATCTAATCTCTGGTATTTCATAACCTCCAACTGTTATGGCATCGTAATATTCTTTGTCTACATCTTCTCTAACATTCCTCATTATATTTTCAGTATACAAGTTAAATAAGTAGGGTGACAATATGCACCCCTGACGGACCCCTTGTTTTATGTCAAACCAACTTGTTGTTTCACCATTTATTCTTACTGCTGCTTGTTGGTCTGAATACAGCAGTGATGTTAATTGTATCAAATGTGTTGGAAATCCCATTTTTTCCATTATTTCCCAAAGTTTCTGGTGTTGTACACAATCAAATGCCTTTGAGTAGTCTATAAAGGATAAATATAGATTCACATTAAACTCCCTGCATTTCTCTATTATTAATCTTAGATTGAATATATGGCTACATATCTGGCTACATAATGTAGCTAATTTTTCCTCGACAACTCTAGGCTGCTGAGATACATGTGGTGAATCAGCCACACTAGATGCAGAGAACTCAGGCGCTGGAGCTTCACTGTCGTCTCAGTTTTCCACATCAGCTAAACTGTTGCTGGTGGAGTGTTCAGGCAGTGTTTGAACGTCAGTGGGTTCAGCTGAGGTGCTTGCCTGATCTGACAGGGCTTTGTCAGTAAGATCAGCACTGGGGCAGTTGGTGAATTGTTCTTGCATGTCGGTGGTGGTAGCGTCTTGATTGATATCAGTGACGACAGTATCGTGTCCGTCACTGGTGGTGATGGCCGGTCTGTCACTCATGGAAACAGATGACAGAGATGGTTTCAATGTAGCTGAGTAACACAATAATTGGTGTATAAGTATACAACTATACACTAAACACTGCAGCAAAGCTGTGATACTAGAATGTATAAAATTGGAAAAAAGTAGGAGCAGCTTTATTACTTAACGATTACAAAGTTGTGACGTTTCGGCGTGAGCCTTAATCATACAAAAACATACAGGACGAAGAAATAGGGAGAGGAGATAAAGTATAGATTTACATGAATACTGTTAAAAAAAAAAAGGTACTTAGCTGTAAATAAGGTGTGGCTTGTCTGGCGGTGTGTGTCAGGAATGGATCTGGTAGGACGTGGAAATTGTTTAAATAGAGACCTGTGACATGTGGTCGGTGGGTTGTAACTGGGAGTGGTGGATGGGGAACCGGGGAGGGGAGAGAGAGTGACGCACTACTGGCCTAGCTAGGAGAATTTGAAACAGGTGATTGGGGAAGAGATGTTGCAGAGAAGAGGGGTTGCTGAGAAAATAGCGGGGTTGCAGAGTGATGCTGTGAGGAAGTTTGAAAAGTAAAAAGGGGTGGATTTAGTGGAGAGGTACTATAATGATTGAAGAAGATGATGTTACGTGTAACTAAACAGCGAGTTTAACCCATGTGGTTCCAGCGTCCCATAATTTTGAATGCACCGGTTCTCAAGTGCCAGGCGGCTTGTGTCATCTGCGTGACATTGTTTAATGGCTGTTACCAGAAAATCAGATTTGCCTCTGTGGTTGGGGCCATTGAAATGATTTGGGACTGGTTTCGAAGCATGCTGGGTGATGTCGTATAGATGTTTTTGCATGCGGTCCCCTAATCTGAGGCCAGTCTCACCGATATATGTTATCCTGCATCTTTTGCACACGATGACATATATCACATTTCGGGACTCGCATGTGAATCCCTCATGAAGAGTGAGGATAGTTTTGGGAAAGGTGATTGTTTTCGTTTCCCAAACTACAGGGCAGGTAACGCAGCGGGGGCGGTTACATTTTCTGGTGCCAACATACTTAAGGCTCTGCTTCAAGTGGCTGTGGACGAGGATGTCCTTAAGGTTTGGCTCACGTTTGTATGCCAATAGGGGTGCTTCAGAGAAAATGTTACGAGTGTCGGAGTCGAGTTGGATTATCGGCAGATGACGATAAAGGATTTTCTTAACCATCTGACCGTGTGGGTGGAAAGGCAGTACTAACTTAACTCTGTCAGATGGAGTAACAGGCTTTTTCCTAAACTAGTGAGCCGCAAAGAAATATTCAGGAAAAAGCCTGTTACTCCATCTGACAGAGTTAAGTTAGTACTGCCTTTCCACCCACACGGTCAGATGGTTAAGAAAATCCTTTATCGTCATCTGCCGATAATCCAACTCGACTCCGACACTCGTAACATTTTCTCTGAAGCACCCCTATTGGCATACAAACGTGAGCCAAACCTTAAGGACATCCTCGTCCACAGCCACTTGAAGCAGAGCCTTAAGTATGTTGGCACCAGAAAATGTAACCGCCCCCGCTGCGTTACCTGCCCTGTAGTTTGGGAAACGAAAACAATCACCTTTCCCAAAACTATCCTCACTCTTCATGAGGGATTCACATGCGAGTCCCGAAATGTGATATATGTCATCGTGTGCAAAAGATGCAGGATAACATATATCGGTGTGACTGGCCTCAGATTAGGGGACCGCATGCAAAAACATCTATACGACATCACCCAGCATGCTTCGAAACCAGTCCCAAATCATTTCAATGGCCCCAACCACAGAGGCAAATCTGATTTTCTGGTAACAGCCATTAAACAATGTCACGCAGATGACACAAGCCGCCTGGCACTTGAGAACCGGTGCATTCAAAATTATGGGACGCTGGAACCACATGGGTTAAACTCGCTGTTTAGTTACACGTAACATCATCTTCTTCAATCATTATAGTACCTCTCCACTAAATCCACCCCTTTTTACTTTTCAAACTTCCTCACAGCATCACTCTGCAACCCCGCTATTTTCTCAGCAACCCCTCTTCTCTGCAACATCTCTTCCCCAATCACCTGTTTCAAATTCTCCTAGCTAGGCCAGTAGTGCGTCACTCTCTCTCCCCTCCCCGGTTCCCCATCCACCACTCCCAGTTACAACCCACCGACCACATGTCACAGTCTCTATTTAAACAATTTCCACGTCCTACCAGATCCATTCCTGACACACACCGCCAGACAAGCCACACCTTATTTACAGCTAAGTACCTTTTTTTTTTTTTAACAGTATTCATGTAAATCTATACTTTATCTCCTCTCCCTATTTCTTCGTCCTGTATGTTTTTGTATGATTAAGGCTCACGCCGAAACGTCACAACTTTGTAATCGTTAAGTAATAAAGCTGCTCCTACTTTTTTCCAATGTTATACATTCAATGTAGCTGACAGTGGCAGGAAAGGTTTTAAAGCTTCATCCTGAATACGACTGAAGTCATCTGTCAACCAAGAGTCGACATCATGAGCACCGCCTTGAACCAATATTTTATTTCTTGTATGGCACAGGTGGATAGTTACAAGTGGTGTTTTTATAAAGTCCTCCACATTTGCACCATTTTTATCTGCCCTCTCTTCTGTCTGGCCGTGGTAGTACTCCCGGAACGCCTGTTTCAAGCACTCATAATCAAGTGTGTTGTTGAAAAGAACGACCAAGCATTGTCCCTCGTTGGTCCTTGTTATTGTCAGGCCGGGGACTTTGTCGCAGCCACGGAGCTTGGTGTTTACTGCCTTTCTTTTGTTCAGGGAGTAATTCTTTACAGCCGCTGGCCTCAGTCCATCCCGTCTACTTGTCTGGCCAGCTTCTTCTACATCATCGTCTCGACTACAAGATAACATTGTCAGCTTATGATGCAATACATTATGCCAGCCATTGTAGTCACGCCTGGCCACACGATGACCTAGTTACAATGAGCCGCGAGGTCACGGGCTAGGCCAGTATTGGAAAAGAGCTTATATATGTTATATATACTATTCTAACATTTTGATAAATATTTAACAAACTACATGGATTTTTAAAATTTCACATATTTCACCACAAGCACAAACAGAAGTGAAATCCAGTGGTATCCATTTCACGTCACAATCTTATAAAATGCCACTGGTAAAAATCCAAATGTAGGAGCTAAAATAAATACGTCCGATCACATTAGACTATGTCCAGGACCTCTCCAAGAGATGAGAAATTAGACTCTTTTGAAAACAAATGCCTAAGGAAAATATTTGATATAAAGTGGAACGATTTTAAGAACAACACAGAGATAAAGACAGATGAGCAAACAATAACCTGTGTCAAGGAATTGACATTTTTGTTATTGTGACAAATATTGTCAATATTATCTGTTTCATCAAACAGGATTTGAAAGATTCTGTCAACATCAGCTTGCTTGGAATTAGCTGAATGGAATTATCTGTTTCTGTACTGACAGTGGGGCTTAAAGTATGCACTTTTATACAATAAGACCAGAATGTGTCATAGCGAAGTATATGAGTCCAAATCAGTTATGTATTACTAAAAGTATGACATGGTATTTCAATCTTTACCAGCAGCTTCATATTTGGCGCACTGCTCAACCTGACTATATGTAATATTTCATTTAAAACTCAGGTCACACCTGATTTGTACTATTTTAAGGTCACACCTAATTTGTTACTAGTTTGTCTTTTTTAAATTCAGCTTTTTAATTCGTATAATTAATGTAATGCGCAGCATTATTTTATTATCAGCCAGCTATTGCTATCAGAAGAATGACAATAATACAGTGTTATGCACCCACGAATGATGCAGATGATGATGTGAAAGACGACTTCTATCACCAACTAAAACAAATCATCAACAAAGTCCCTAAACACGACATACTAATTGCTATGGGGGACTTCAATGCTAAGGTAGGGAAGGATAATACCGACGTTGAAAAAGTGATGGGGAAAGAAGGAATTGACATGGTTAATCAGAATGGAGAAAGATTAATTGAAATATGTCTAACAGAGGGCATGGTCATTGGAGGCACAATATTCCCACACAAAGAGATACATAAAACAACGTGGAGATCTCCAAATGATAGAACTAGAAACCAGATAGACCATTTTTGTATTAGAAAGCAATACAGAACATCTCTCATGGATGTAAGGGCTTATAGGGGTGCAGATGTCAACAGTGATCACAACATGTGCATAGGGAAAATAAAACTAAAATTGAAAAGTCAACACAAGAAATCAGTACACAGAAAGATAAACATCCACAGCCTACAAGAAGAAAATACTAACATTAATTTCAATCAGGAACTTGCCAATCATTCCAAAACACCCAGTGAAGTTGAGGAGATAGGTATAGATGAGTTATGGAATTCTTACAGCACAGCCATAATCACAGCAGCAAAAGTAAGCGCTGGATTGGAAAAACCAAATAGAAAAGCATGGATATCAGATAAAACATGGAAGTATATACATGAAAGACGAGCAGTCAAATTAAACATGTTGAATGCAAAAGCAGATCATGAAAGAGATTCGGCAAAAGCAAAATACAAAGACATAGACAAGAAAGTAAAAAGTTCAGCTAGAAGGGATAAAAGAGAATACATAGACAATATGGCGAAAGAGGCAGAAAAAGCAGCAAAAACAGGAGACAGCAAAACTTTATATAACATACAAAAGAGGCTAACAGGTACTATTACATCTAAAGAAAGACCAATCCTTAGTAAAACTGGAGCACTATTAACATCAAATAAAGACCAAAAGCAAAGATGGGCTGAACACTTCCAAGAAATACTCAATCGACCACACCCAAAAGAATTGTTAAACCTTGAAACTGACTTACCAGCCCCACAACTAAATGTCAATGTAGATGAAATTAAATTGCATGAAATTGAAACAGCAGTGAATTTAATGGCTAACAACAAAGCTGCAGGTGAAGATGAAATAACAGCTGAGATGCTAAAAGCTATCAATAGTGACAACATGAGACAACTACAGAGAATGTTTAACAAGATTTGGAAAGAAGAAAAGGTCCCTTCTAATTGGAAGAAGGGAATCATTGTTAAAATACCAAAAAAGGGCAACCTTAGTGACTGTAACAACTGGAGAGGAGTAACCTTAATATCAGTTGCGTCAAAAGCATTTTGCAAGGTCATTTTGAATAGACTCAAAGATATAGTGGATACTGCAATGAGAGAAGAACAAGCAGGATTTCGAAAAGGGAGAAGCTGCCTCGACCAGATCTTTACTCTCAGAATAATACTTGAAGAACATATTGAAAAGCAGAAACCATTAATACTGAATTTCATAGATTTTAAGAAGGCATTTGATAGTATACACAGAGATTCATTATGGAGAATTTTATGTCTATATGGAATACCATCTAAAATTGTCAACATCATTAAGGACTTATACAATGGATATGGTTGTGCAGTCAAGACAGAAGAAGGGATGAGTGAATGGTTCTAGATTGAAACAGGCGTGAAACAAGGATGTATACTGTCTCCTTTACTTTTTGGAATTACAATAGACTTCATAATGACAAAATGCTGCACAGGTAACACAGGTATTGACTGGGTACATGGGACCCAACTAGAAGATCTTGATTTTGCTGATGACATAACTCTTATCAGTAATAATGTGAATTCCATGCAAGAAAAAACAGATAGCCTATCTTCACTGGCTAGCAAAATAGGACTTGAAATTAACAAGGACAAAACAAAAATAATGAAAATTCCCATCAATCAAAATGGAAAAATACACATAGAAGGGACAGATATTGAAGAAGTCAATCAATTTGCATACCTTGGCAGCTACATAGACCAGGATGGTGACACTAGAAAGGAAGTTAGGATCAGAATTGCAAAAGCAGCACCAATCTTCAAGAATCTTGAGAACATATGGAATTCAAAAGTTATAAGCACTAAAACCAAGTTAAGACTATTCAATTCAAATGTAATATCCACCCTCATTTATGCATGCGAAAGCTGGAAAACAACTAAAGAAATAGAAAAGAAATTAGACTCTTTTGAAAACAACTGCCTAAGGAAAATACTCGACATCAAGTGGAATGAATTCAAGAACAATGCAGAAATAAGACAGATGACTGAACAACAACCAGTCTCACGGGTGATCAGGAAAAGGAGATGGACATATGTTGGTCACTTGATGAGAAGAAATGATCAGAGAATCCCAAAACAAGCTATCAAGTGGAACACAACAGGCCGAAGAAAAAGGGGCAGACCGCGTGAAACTCTGAAGAGGACATTATTAAGAGAGGCCAAGTTAACAGGCATAAAATCCTTTGTTGGGGTTGAAAGACTCGCCGAAGACAGGAAAAATTGGCGAACTACTTTGCGAGCCCTATGTGACGTCTAACTGCACGGAAGGGTATAAGATATAAGATTGCTATCAGAAATACTTATATTTCAAGTTTAGAAACAGAGCCTGTTTCAAGATTAAATATTATGTAATTTTCTGTGTCTTCTTCTTCTACTTCTTCGTTCGCTTCTACCACCAAAACCTCACTGTGATCCTACTGAATTTATGCCTGTGGTCCTCGTTAGGTCCCGTGGTCTCCTGTGTGGTCCCCGAGAGGACCAGACGAGATTCACGAGAGGACCACAAGGGGTTCAGAGTATCACAGTGCTTTAGCCTGTATTCTTGGTGGGTCTCAGAAGCGGGATTGCGTGACACCGTGGTTTTCATTGCACCAGTTTAGTCTAGGGTTGGACTTTCTCACCGGAAGACCTCGACGTGTTTTGAGATACCCGTGTATCACCGCCGGGTGAGAGGTGGTTGCCCATCCAGTCCAGAGTTGGACTTTCTCACCGGAAAACCTCAGCGTGATTAGGATACGCAAACATCCCCGCCGAGTGAGAGGTGGTTGCCTATCTAGACTGCCCTGGTCTAGTGTCTCCGACTTCAGCATTTTGCAGTCGTGGCCGCTACCCTTCCTAGTTGTGACCAGGATGGAGCTTTTGTCCAGGAGGACGAATCCTCGCCACTAGTGACTTCCACCCCTGTGCGGAGCCGGTTTAGGCATTATCCCAGTATGGGCTTGTTTGGGACGTGACCGACCTTTAGAGCAGAGGTATTGTGACATGCGTAGCCTTCAAGATTCACCTCTGGTGTGAGCCGGTTTAGGCAAAATTCACCAATATGGGTGTATATCAGGCGTGACCGACCTCTAGAGCGGAGGTGGCATGACATGTCTAGCCATCAAGTTCCACCCCTGGTGTGTGCCGGTTTAGGCATATCTCACCAGTGTAGGTGTATTTCGGACGTGGCCGGCCTCTAGAGCAGAGGTGCCGTGGTATGTATAGCTCTCGCAGCGATACTACTGGACATACCGATAAACTTCACTTTATCCTTTCCACCACCTTTCCCATCGGCACCGCACAGCAACCTTTATTTCTTTTCCGCATTTCTTCCTTGACCAGGAGGAGCTTCGCTCCACGCGCGGCATTTAAAGAGTCTCGCCAGCAGTGTCTTAACCTCTGGGACAAGCCGGTTCATGCATTTCACCCGATATGACTGCACTCAGGACGTGGCCGACCTCCAGACCAGAGATGCCGTGATTTGACTGTTTGCTTCGCTTTATCCTTTCTACCACCTGTTCCGCAGTGATGCTGCGAGGCAACCTCATTTGCACCTTTCTTCATTGGCCGGGAGGAGCACCGCTCCACGCACGGCAACTGAAAAATCTCGCCAACAGCGGCAGATGAGCTACCAAACGTGCCACTCATCTACCCTAAGTAACTGGTTTTCAGGCGCCAGATATTCGCCCTCGCCCCTTCTCCTGTCAGTTTAAACAGTTCTGCCACGGGAAGGCCAGGAGCTGGACTTGACTGCCAAAGGCTGTTTGAGACGTATTTACAGTCCTTAGAACCATTTTCTGTGTAAACTGTGACTTGTTTTTTCAAATGCAACAGATTTGGCAGTCGTTATTAATTTTGATATGCTGAGCTTGAAAATGGCAATGTAATTTTATAATTGGCTATTGTCAAGCAGATACACATTATTTACAAATGAACCAATCGGATGTGGCGTTTGTTTGATTTTAACTTTGGAGTATGCTACATTTTGCTTTAAGGCAATTATCTTTTAATTGGAAGTATAGTATTTCACAGGCCAATCCTAAACATTACTTACAGAAATGCATAGTGCATCATACAGCATTAGCAGTGTCTTGCACATGAGTTAAAAGTTCATACATCCGTTATATTTGTAGATGAGTGAACCTCAGAAATCTTCCGATTCCAATATGGTAGAAAGGCAAATGTGACGGTTGACGATTGTACCTTTGTTTACCTTTCTCTACATCTTGTCTGTCCCAGTCTCGTTTTGCTGTGGATTACGGTTCCAGTTTCGAGCCTTAGCTACCGAGTTAAATGCACTGTGTACATGTCATTGGAACTAAAGACGACAAGCAAGAATGGCACCTTTTTGTATCCTCGACCAAAATGAGTCTCAAGACAGTGTTACCGCATTATAGAAACTGTCCTCCCTTAGTTCCAATGGGACTTGCTGCCAAAATGAAAAAAAAAGAAGCTTTTTGCAATATTACACAGGTGTTGGACTGTCTTCACTTCCTCAAGTACGACGGGTATCTCTCCAGTGACATTGAAGACAATGGCATTGTCGATGTGTCTGCAGTTGGGATATGCAAAGTTTTGCTGACTTCGGTGTGAATGGGCATTGCAGCGCGTGAAGAAAGGCTGGCCTGGAAGGAAGTCCTCGAAAGTTGGAGAAAACAAAAATGTGCAACTGACAGCATTAGTAGAGACATGCAAAATCATGCTTTTGCTACTTTTCTTCTAACTTAACAATCCTTTTGGTGAAGGTGGGCTTACAGCATGTCCCGTAGGCTTCAGAGTGTGACAGGTAGCTGGTCTGATTCCAACTCCCATGTTGTCGCTCTAAGATGGATCTGAAAATGGATCTTTTATCTGTATGGGAAATCACGTGAAAAATCGCGAAAAATACAGAAGTCACTTCTTACCCAGTCTCGTCTAATTCTTGTCTCCAGTTCACTGATATTTACTTTAGTTTATTGATCCACGTCTGAGAATTGCCTAATTATTTTATACATAGGGTATTCCATAAGTAACTGTGCACTAACCCAGTATCGATTCCGGTATCGTAGTGATATTTTAATATCTGCAGTATCTAGCAACATCTAGCTGCCGCAGTCAATAATATATCACCGCAATCGATATTGGGTTACTGCACAGTTACTTTCCGAACGCTCTGTTTTACGAAACTAAGCACGGCGAACTGATTCATTAAAAAAAAAGCACGCAAAGAAATAGAGTATTTCGGTTGACATTATACACAAAATTCTTAGTGCATAAACTTGTGTAGTAGCATTGATAACACAAAGGATAGGTAATTCGTCCTTAACAAAAGTTCCGAGTGCGTTGTGACGTTACAGAATTTTTGAAAATTCTAATTACGGGCGCAGATTCCTGTAAAACTTCCCTAACCATGTGTTCCTGACATCTACCTGGAATATCAGCTCCCATAAACAAGAATGCACGTCCAGTATTATCTTTGTCATGTATTTGTATTAACGTTAGTCCCTCAGTTTTATCCCCCTGTTATTTATAGTTAACTGTCGGTGCCACACGAGTTACGGCGCTTATTGATCATTTACTTACCGTTCTTGAGTTACAGATTTCCGTACCTGAAAAAGTTTAGTTATCGATTTATCTCACCTTGAGGACCGTTTTAATCTCTCTTGACCAAAATGTCACTTTTATCAAACTGCCGCCCTCCCCCTCCCCGCCCCCCCCCCCAATATATGCCGGTTTTAGACAGTGCCCCTAGGGGCATGTGTGCTGCATGTTCTAGTAACACTTCATGATCACTCGCGTTAGAGTTTAACTAGTTTTATATCGTGGGCACTAACCACACACCCATACTCCACTAAACCTTGATTATCTCCCCTTCTGTTCTTATTGGTCACTAGACTGCACTACTAACTAGACTTATTCTTGTACCTCATTTATAAAAAAAGATATTAGGATTGTTGTAATTATTAGTTATAAAATAGCATTTAATTAATGTTTATTTAGATATTTTTGATTTGTTATGAATTCCGAATGTAGTCATAAAACAATATATAAGGTAATAAATGATATTATATTTGTTGGATTCAAATTATTTCTCTAGAATTTCCATTGTTTATCATGGTCTTGAATTTTGTTTCGGTAAAAACATAATTTTTTTTTCTGGGGGGGGGGGGCTTTGCATTGACTAATTTTGTTCTTTCTGGTTGACCTGGTATAAAAGAAACAATTCTGCTTACCTTGATCATATCAAACTATGCAAGTAATAGCCAAGCACTGAATGAGAAAGCCAGGAGCGATGTGGCCACTTTCTGTCTCAAACACAACATCAGGGCACTCACATACACACTGTAATCTCTGTGACAACGCATCAAAGGAAGAGAAAACAAGCTAGACGTGTCGGTCTGATCGAGCTTTGCATGTAAACGATGACTTTAGAACATATTTTAGTAACAGCGCTTGGTTATAACAGAGTCTATCGCATTCTTTAATCAACATTACAAGATGATAGTGTGATACAGTTCAGTTTAAAAGAAAAGAAAAGAAAAAAATGGAGACAAATAACAATAAAATACAAAACAAAACACAGTGAAAGACAATAAACAACAAATATTTAGGCACAAAGCTTTTATCCAGAAAACTAAGGAAGGAAAAGCATCTGCTCCTACAGTGTAATCAGCATCAGTCAGTCGGTCAGTCATTTGCATGTCCGTTGCGGAACTTTGAATCTCTAACAGCACTCTGTAGCCCTCTCGGTTGTAAACAAGATGGCCTGCTGCTGATGCATCCATTTGCAGCTTAATAAAGATGTCTTACAGCCATCTCTGCCTAGGTCTCCCTCTCTTTTTCCCATTATGTATCCTTCCAAGATGATCTTCTTTATATTATCATGACGTTTAATGCGTCGAAAACGTTCATGCTTTCTCTGTTTAATCCTCTTCACTAGCCAACCTTCTTCAATATTAAGTTCTTGCAGTATGGATATATTTGTTCTTCTATGTGTGCATGATATTTGAAGAATTCTTCTGTAGCATTTACATTGTATGTGTTTCTCAGCTGTTTTATAAAGTATTCAGGTATCACAGACATATGTTTGCGATGGGAAAGATGCATGGCCTTAAAAATCTTATTTTTGTAGTTCTGTCTGTTCCTCTCCATAGATTCTTTAGTTGTTTTACTTTCTGAAGAGCGATAGGCGTCCTCCTTTTAATTTCCCTCTTTATATCTCCATTATTTGTTAGCAGTGATCCAAGATATTCCAAACTCTCCACTTCTTCGAATTTTTCCTTATTGATATATATTTAAACTGCCTTATTTGTTTTGTCAGATATCATCAATTTAGTTTTCTTCCCATTAAGATAGAGGTTTTGCTCTTCGCTATTCTTACAGACTGACAGAATTAGTTTGTCCATTCCTTTTTGTATTGTGGACAGTAATAATGTATCGTCAGCATATCTAATCTCTGGTATTTCATTACCTCCAATTGTTATGACATCATAATATTCTGAGCCTACATCTTCTCTAACATTCCTAATTATATTTTTAGTATACACGTTAAATAAGTAAGGCGACAATATGCACCCCTGACGGACCCCTTGTTTTATGTCAAACCAAGATGTTCTTGCACCATTAGTCTCACTGCGGCCTGTTGGTCTAGACATAGCAGTGATATTAACTGTATTAAAAGTGTTGAAAATTTGATTTTTTTTCCCTATTATTTCCCAAAGTTTCTGGTTGTGTACACAATCACATGCCTTGGAATAGTCTATAAAAAAATTTAGATTCACATTAAATGTTCTGCATTTCTCTATTTCTTATATTGAACATATGATCTCTTGATCCTCTTCCTTGCCTGAAACCAGCTTGGACAACGTTAACTTCTTCTTCTATTTTTTTCAAAGTCTACCCATTATGATTTTTAACAGAATGTTACTGGCATGACACTAATCAGGTCAACGGTTCTGTAATATGTGCATAATTTCAAGGTACCCTTTTTTGGCAGTGGTTTGAATACCGTTCTTTTCCATTCTTTTGCCTAGATACCTGAATGCCATATATATAGCATGATAGATTGTTGCACATTCCTTTCCTCCTGTCTTAATACGGTCAACTGTTATCTCATCACATCTTGGTGATTTACCATTTTTCAGATTCTTTATTGCCCGCAAAACTTCTTCTATTGTCGGTTCGGATTCTTTCTCCTCCAATAATAATTCGCACTCTTGATTTCTGCTTGCACAGTGAGTTGTTTCATACATTTCTCTGCAATATTCCTTCCATCTTTCTAGAATTTCTTCTGTCTCTGTCAAGGTCTTCTCCATCTCGTCACAAATTACATTTAGCATATGTGTGACATTTTTCATGAATTCTTCATTTATTTAAAAATTTCACTACATCTTCCACACTTTTGATGTCTTTCTATTCTTTCACAACAATCTTGTTTGTATTATTTTGGGTCTTTTCTTAGTATATTATATCATAATCAGTATAAGACATGTCATTGCATGAACGCCGTAATGTTATAAGGTGTCAGTCTCAGATGTCAGTTTGAGGAACGTATGGAGTAATTACTAGCCGTCTTATAGTCGACACAAGTAAAGTGTCTCGTCATTGTTGAGCTTTCCCCGACTCGACTTTAACTCTCAGCTCCAGAGGAAAGACAAGGTCCATACATCTGGAATTCTAGCAGAGTTACAGGGCATGCTAGAAAATGGGGTGGCTAAAACGGTCCTAAGAGAAAACTGATTCAAACAAAATCAAAGTCATGTACGTGTAAAATGTCTTGATCTTAGAAACAGATTAGAGTCCGTCTTTACTTACCACAATTATATTAGTGGATTTCTTTATGAGTGCTGTACAAAAACGTATTTCTGATATAAGAAACGTTAAGTTGTTTGGTGGAAGAAATGTTTGTAGATATCGGAATTGTTAAAGATGGAACTTAAATAAACAGGATATCTATTTAATATAATTAAATCTCAATATTTTTAATAACCTTTAATAAGCCACTAAGTGTGTCACGTGCAGAAAAACTACAACTTAATTAGAGTCTACTATATCTGTCTGGTGACTCAAAGGAAGAGAGAAATCATAACTGTCCTAGTAACATCCAGGCACAGGCTATAGTGACTATCGACTCTTATTATTTACAAAAAACGTATTTTGTTTTCCTGGTAATATCATGTGGCAAATGATCATTTTGTTGTATCTACCTGATAATTATGTATTGATAATCTATCTAAGAGGACGAAAGACAGAAGTATGAGGAGGGGGGAAGGAAAAGCCAGGTGTTTGGCTGAGAGAATTCTACGTTGCCAGTACCAACAGATGGCTGGTATAATTAGTGTCCATACTCTTCGCTGGTTACTGAAACATTGATCAATGCCACGAGTGCGATTATACTAATTTCTAGATTCAAGATTCAATACTTGATAATTAACATTCAGTCCGATGTTGGTAAAAATATATATATTTACTATAAACTAAATTACAAAATTATCAGCTCCGTGACTCTCGGCCAAGAAGTTACTGGGTCACAAAAGTATAAATTATAGTGTTCTAGATAAAACTGGAGTGCTGTTTGGAAGGCAAGTTCCGCAAGGGACATGCAAATGAATGAATGAGATAAAACCGACGGTCTGTTGCCTTCTTATTGCACATATTTAAAATCGATGTCCTTTAGATGCCCATGACTTCTTATTATTAATATTTTGTGATTAAGAAATTATAAGTTTATTTAAAATATATACATCTGTAGCACACTTTAAATGTAAAGAATGAAAACACGATAAAATAAAACAGAAATAAAAAACAATATCAGATTAATCTTAATTCAACGAAACTGTTTTTAAATTTTAAAAATTAAAACTTAAGTAAGATGAAGTACAAAAATGAGATAAGAAGTTAAAGGAAATTGTGTATGGAGAGATTGTACTTTTTCACTGACAATCTGAGAGTATGTCTTGCTAAAAGATACATTTTCTATAAATCTCAATACACAACACTTTACTTTCTTTTGCAGCTAATTACAAGGAAATGAATGAACGCACGTGTTGGAACTACATAGTGTTTATACTAGTTAAAAGGAACTGTAACAGTATTAGATTTTCAGTCGTTCCTACCATTGTTAACTTCCACACATAAAAATAGTTAACTATATTATGCGTACAAATGCTGCGGATAGTGAGTCCTAGTTAGAAAATGTTTCCACGTACAAGATGAGGCTGACAAAACTCTTCTCAAAAATGCATTATATATTACAAGTATAATTATAAAACACTTATACATCACCAAGGCAGGTAAGAAAACGACATTCATCATTCACTGGATACATGGTAAGAAGAGGACTGCTTGAAAATATAACAACAGAGAAAATAAACGGTGAAAGAGGCATTGGCCAGGAGAAAGAATTCATGGCAGCCTAACGCGATGGTATAGGAAATTAATCATCAGCTGAGCTAATGGAAAACTGTCAGACTCGAGTTCTGTTCAGAAGTGTGATCACCAGCGTCGGAAGTATGGCACAGGATGATGATGAAGACATATACAATACTGACAATAGACCTTGATAATTCACAACTGCTGAAATTACTTTCTTTAAAAAACGAATTTTAATTAATAATTTTCTATCACAATTTTTTTATTTATTCTATTTCTGTTTGTACTGTTATAGGCGGAACCGCTTTATATCGGGAATGTTCACAGAAGATGTAAAGTGTTAAATGTTACCAAAGAACTAACAGTAAAGATAAAATGATAGCAGTAAACATAGCAGCACATGATAACTTAACTGCTACAGATGTTCACAATATCTTTTCTACACAAGAGACGACACATAAGTTACTTAGTGACGGTTTCCGAACAATTTTTCAGTGGATAGTTATTGCAATACTGAATCAACTGGTAGATGTTTTCGGTACCGCGGCAAATATAATTAATATCATCTGTTTTGTTCAGCAAGGATTCAAGGATCCAGTTAATATCAGTTTATTAGGTAATATGATGTGCACTAATTCTTAATTTGTAATAAACTTGTAAACTGGATAGTCAGGACCAAATTTATTGAAACTATATCCTTTTATATATATATATATATATATATATATATATATATATATATATATACATCATGAGAAGTTAAAACTTGTCGTTTACGACGTTTGTGGATATTGTATATATATATACAATATCCACAAACGTCGTAAACGACAAGTTTTAACTTCTCATGATGTATATATATATATATATATATATATATATATATATAATTTGCATGTCCCCTGCGGAACTGTGACTCTCTAACAGATCTCCTGTGGGCCTCTCGGTTGTGTGCAAGATGGAATGCTACTGATGCATCCATTTGCAGATCATCAACGATGTCTTACAGTTATCTTCGACTTGGTCTTCCTCTCCTTCTTTTTCCTGTTATGTGTCCTTCCAGGACGGTAATCTCTAAATTCTCATGACGTTTAATGTGTCCAAGATATTTCAGTTTCTTCTATTTAATCCTTGTTACTAGCCAACCTTCTTCAATATTAAGTTCTTGTAGTATCGATAAATTTGTTCTTTTTTGTGTACATGATATTTGACGAACTATATTGTAGAATTTACATTCAAAGACATTGATGTGTTTCTCAGCTGTTTTTTTAAGTGTCCAGTTCTCACAGGCATATGTTGCAATGGTGAAGATGCATGCCTCCTTTTAATTTCCCTCATTGAATCTCCATTATTAGTTAGTACTGTTCAAAGATATTAAAAATTCTCTAACTCCTCCAATTTTTCTTCTCTCTCTCTCTCTTTCTCTCTTCTTCTCTCTCTATATCTCACACAAACACACACACACATAAGATGTAAATTAAAAGGAGAACATCTACCGCTCTTCAAAATGTAAAACAAATAAAGAATCTGTGGAGAGGAACAGACAGAACCACAAAAATAAGATTTTTAAGGGCATACATCTTTCCCATCGCAACATATGCCTGTGAGACCTGGACACTTAACAAAACAGCTGAGAAACACAAAAGTGCCTTGGAATATAAATGCTACAGATGAGTCCTTCAAATATCATGGACACAAAATGAACACATATATCCATACAGCAAGAACGTTATATTGAAGAAGGTTCGCTAGTAAAGAGGATTAAAGATAGAAAACTTAAATATTTTGGACACATTAAAGGTCATGATAATTTAAAGAAGACATTCTAGGAAGGGTACATAATGAAAAAAAAAGAAAGAGAGGAAGAAAAAGGCGAAGATGGCTGCAAGACATCGTTGATGATCTGCAAATGGATGCATCAGTAGCAGGCTGTCTTGCTCAGAACCGAGAGGCCTACAGAGAGCTGTTAGGGAGGCAGTTCCGCAAGGGACAAGCAAATGACTGACATTTACAGATTACAACTTATTGCAGACTTTAACAACAGAACTTAATTAGAGGGTCATTTACAATGACTTTAATGAATTATATGTTGGACTTTAAAAGCAAGAGCTTTTGATGAACTACACCTGTAACAGAGACCTCATTAATTCGTGTCTTAAAAGTCAGATTGAGGTAGGAATTATATATATATATATATATATATATATATATATATATATATGAATTATATATTGAGGTAGGAATTATATATATATATATTGAGGTAGGAATTATATATATATATATATTATATATATATATATATATAATTCCTACCTCAATCTGACTTTTAAGACATGAATTAATGAGGTCTCTGTTACAGGTGTAGTTCATCAAAAGCTCTTGTTTTTAAAGTCCAACATATAATTCATTAAAGTCATTGTAAATGACCCTCTAATTATGTTCTGTTGTTAAAGTCTGTAATAAGTTCTAATCTGTAAAATACGAGTAATCCAGTGCTTCATTTTCATTTGATCTAGAAGATCATTAAGATACAAGAAGATTGCGAATGTTGATAAATTCTTGATAAAATTTTGATAAATCTGTCTGAAACATTTATACCCTAACACTGCCTGATACATGCGTGGCTATATTCTTTGTCTGTACCTGTAAAATTTCTTGATCTTATCCAGTTTTACACATAACATCCCAAAGTGGACAGACCGTTAAGTGGCCTTTGTAGCAGGAAAAAAAAGTATATAAAGTGTTCTTTCTTAAAATGTTTACAGGTCTTGCTATCTCTGATGTTGGCGGCCTGCTGACATTGATATGGGCCAATATTTGCTTCACTCCAGCTTTCTATGAATCAGACTTACCTTTTGACCCACTAGAAATTCAGTATGTAACTGGATCCTTGCCTCATGCAGCCTTTACCCGTGTATCCAGCTGTATCACTGCTTTGATTACCTTGGAGAGATGTTTGTGTATTGCAGCGCCTTTAAAGGTATCCGTAATGTTCTCTTATACTACGGTAAAAGAAATATACACAAATATATAGGTTTTGAAAATCTTTTTTTTTATATAATAAAGATGTTCCATATAATAAATAATCTAGTTAAATAATGAAACTTTGAATTCGATATAGAAGAGTGAACTGAATTAAAACCTTAAAATTCTATTAGAAGCACAGTTCCGTGACCATGAACGTTGGCAGCATCGTTAACACTAATGTACGGGCGACATGCAGGTGGCAGCAAGGTGTCCAAGAGTTAAATGACGTCATTGTAACATGCGGAGATGGCTGCTTCTTTAGACACGTGCACGAATGTTGAATAGAGATTCTGTCATCAGGGTTTTTTTTTAGCAGTGACGGTGGAAATCTATTGAAACTGATCGGCGAATGAAGGTTCAATACGGTAAAAATCTGTTTGTCATTGTCTATGAGTAAAGTGGGAAGTTCACAGATGGCCTGAGCTCTGCGCCTTATTCTCCTTGTCCAGGTCAGGAGCACCGAGTATTTAAACCAGATTCCACTGCAGACGATGAATGTATTTTGACAGAAATCGTGAATGACATAATTTTCTGAACTACGACTAATATTGAGAACTTTGGCATTTTTTGTTGTTATTGTTGTTGTTGTTGTTGCTGTTTTTCACCGTCACTCGACAGTTTTAAAGTGAATTTAAAGTTCCCAAAAGTGTATTTAATATCCATATTTGCCAAAAGTTACACGCTTTTACACAATAAGCTTTGAAAGGTATCATCATAAAGTAAATGAATACAAATCAGTTATTTGTTACTAAAACTATAACAATATGTGTCTATCTTTGTCATCTTCATATTTCGCACTGCTCAAGCTATGTATAGTTAGACAATTAAGTAAAGAGACCGATTTTATTATGGCCAAGACAAAAATGCCATTTATGAAGCAAAGCATGGACTCCAAAGAGGCAGCCTTCATCTATGATCTGGCAACTTTTCATTGCCGCCCCATAAGCAGACGACAAACAAGCCGCCATTGTGTTGATCTAGTCAGATGTGCATTGTCAGTAATCAACGTGGAGCAAAACGCTAACATTAAATTATGTTTAAATCTCGGAAAAAAATGCCATTGAGACAGTTGAATTAATGCGACATGTTTATGGGGATAATTGCTTATCTCGTGCACAGATATTCAGGTGGTATTCACGATTCAAAAGTGGTGTGGAAATGATTACACATGCAAATTATACATGGACGCCCAATTTCTGTTGGTAATGAAGAACTCATTGCAAAAGTCAGAGAACGGATACAAGAAGATCGTTGTTTGACTGTGAGGATGGTGGCAGATGAATCTGGTGTTAACCCAGAGAACGTTTGTTTTTAGTTGAAGATTTGGGCAATAAAGAAGTTGATTGCCTGTTTGTACCACATGCGTTGTCTGATGATCAAAAACATCAGGCTGTTGAGTACGCAAAAGACATCATCAAAACATGTGGCAGAAAGAAACATTCTTAAATTTGATTGTTGCAGAGGATGAAACATGGATTTTCCGCTATGATCCCACGACTAAACGCCAAAGTGCTCAGTGGAAGTCATCATCATCATCACCAAATGGCAAAAATATTTGTCTTCGAAAGTCGAAGGTGAAGACAATTGTGGTGTGCTTCTACGACAACGAAGGAGACTGTCACTGCAAAAGTTTATTTAAGAATTTTGAAATGCCTTATGAAATGGGTTTTTGAGTCTGACCCGAGTATTCAACACCTGGCAGTTTTTCCTTCTTCATGATAATGCACCGGCTCACCGGGGAGTAGTTGTACATGAATTTTTGGTCCAAAACAAGTGTGTCCTCAATCATCCATCCTAATCCCCAGATTTGTCTCCCTGCGATTATTTTCTTTTCCAAAAATTAAAGTTATCATTGAAAAGGACCCTTCATTGACGATACTGATGACATCCAAAGGGCCGTAACATCGAGTTTATCAGCCATACCAACAGAAGAACTACAGAGGTCGTTCAGTGTTTGTCAGATAGTGCCACTCGCTGTATCAATGCACAAGGGGATTACTTCGAATAAAATACTTGTTATATCTTCAGCTGTTGTTTATTTTAATTTTTAGGAAATTAATCTCATTACTTAATTGTAGGATCCTGTATTCTAATTAAATACCTGATTTGTTTCTATTTTGTCATTTTCAAATGCAACTTTTTAATTCGTATAATTAATGCAGTGACCAGCAGTAAAAGACAATGCTACTGCTCTCAGAGTTATTTATGTTTTCACAGTTTCGTAACTGAGCGTTTTTAAAGATTAAATAGCTCGTAACTATGCCTGCTTTATTTCACACACAACAGATTGGGCATATAGAAATAAAACTAGCCAGTCGTTGTTAATTTTGATACGCTGAACACAAAAAATGACAATGTAATTTTCCATTTGGCTCTTGATTACGAGATGCTCAATCTGTAACTTTTTCAAAGGAACCAATTGGATGTAGGCGGTCTACTTAGCTGAGTGGTTAGGCGCTCGGTTTACTAAACAGGTGGTACCGGGTTCAGTCCCAGCGGTGGGAATTTTTTCCGGTACACACCGAAAAAGCCCCCAGGGTTGACCCAGCATCTAAAAATGGGTACCAGAGAAATCTGGGAAGGTAAAGAAGCCAGACCTGATACTGACCACATCACACTTTCAGGTGCCGTAAATACGGTCCTGACACCATATTCCCCAACATGCCTTAATGGCGCGGAAACAGGAACTTCACCTTTATCTTACCAATTGGATATGTCGTCTGATTGATTTTATGATTGTAGTATGATTTATTGTGATTTATGACAGGTATATTTTAATTGAAGGTGTAGTATTGCATCAGTCTATGTTAAACATTACTCACAGAAATCCATACTGCATTATACAGCAGTGGCAGTGGCTTTCAGTTGTGTTGAAAGTTCATACAACTTCTGTTATATTTGTAGATGAGTGACCCTCAGAAATCTTCCCATTCAAACATGGCCAAGGGCAAATGTGACCTTTGATGATTATTATTTTGTTTATCTTTCTCTACGCTTTGTCTGCGCCACGTTAGTTGTGCTGTGGGTCCGGTTTGGCCCCTTGCTACTGAATTAAATGCAACTGTGTAAATGACTTAATGAATGAATTAGAAACGACACGCAAGCAGAGAACTTTTTTTTTTATATCGTGGACCAAACTGCGATCAATTTTCATTCCCCTACCAAAGAAACAAGGTGCAGTTGAATGTGAAGACCATCGAACCATTAGTCTTATGAGCCATGTTACCAAAATCCTGCTCCGTATTGTCATGAGAAAAGTCAGGAGCAAAATAAAACCAGAAATCGCTGAAGAACAGTGCAGCTTCGACGAAGGAAAAGGTACAAGTAATACCATATATACAATAAGAAAACTGATGGAGAGAACAATAGAAGTTAAGATAGACCTATACTTAAGCTTCATAGACTACTGTAAAGCATTTGATAAAGTGAGACACACAGAAATTATAAGAATCCTGGAAGAAACCTATCAAAAACATATACTGGTAGCAATCAGCAGCAGTGAGGGTTGAGAACCAAATAGGAGCATTCCAAGACATAAAATTGGGAGTGAGACAAGGAAGTGTTTTATCTCCTGACCTCTTCTCTTTGTACTGCGAAAACACAATGAAAAATAGAGACCATACCAGGAATATCAGTTAGCGGGTACAACCTTAACAAATTAAGATGTGTAGACGACACAGTTATGATTGCTAAAAGTGTAGGGGAGCTACAGGCTCTTCTGGACGTCGTGGTTAGTGAAAATAAAAATAAAGTTCTCAGCCTGAACAAAAAGAAGACTGAAGTGATGGTCATCTCAAAGAAAAGAATACCACCATAATTTAGCATTACCATCGATGGCACAAATCTGAAACAAGTTGATAGATTCAAGTACTTAGGAACGATTATAACAGCTGATGGGAAATGTCACAACGAAATAAAAAGCAGACGTGCTCAGGCCAAGTCAGCATTCCAGACAATGAGACACATCTTGTGCAATAGATCCATATCAATGGAAACAAGATTCAGAGTACTTAAATGTTACATCGAGCCAATTTTCTTGTATGGATATGAAGCATGGTCTATGAATAAGAGAGTACAGCGATAAATAGAGGCCATGAGATGTGGTTTATAAGAAGGATGTTGAAGGTACCATGGACAGCCAAGAAAACCAATGAAGAAATCTTCAGAGAGTCCGAAGTTAAAAAGCAAATTATAACAAAGATCATAGGCAGACAAGCGAGATTTGTATGACATTTCCTGAGAAGAAGAAAATTGGAACACATTGTGGCAAGTGGAAAATCTGAAGGAAGAAGAGACAGAGGAAGACAGAGAGAGAAGTTACTGGATGGACTGTCAGTGTGGTTAGGAAGAAAGTCACCGGCTGATCTCATAACCAAGTCTAAAGACAGGGAACTGTAGAGAGATAATGATCGCCCAGGCCGTGCGGCATGGCACTTTAACTGACCAAACTGAGGCTCAAGACGGTGTTACTGCTTAATGAAAACCGTCTTCTCTGAGTTTAAATGTGACTTTCTGTCTAGATGATAGAAAAAAAAAACATGATCATAATCTTACACAGTTGTTGGACTGTCTTCAGTACCTCAAGTACGAATGGTATTTCTGTAATGACTTGAAGACAATGGCACTGTCGATGTGTCTTTAGTTGGGATATACAAAGTATTGCTGTTCTCTGTGTGAGTGGGACAACCAGGAAAAAGGCATTACGCTATGTAAAGAAAGACTGGCTTGGAAAGAAGTCTTCCAAAGCTGGAGAACAGAATGTGCAACTCTTAGTACTGGTGAATCATGAAAAACACACGCAGAATCATACTATAAAACTTGGTCTGATGAAGAATTTTGTAAAAGCCATAGATCATGCTAAACCAGAGTTCAAGTATCTGGTAGACATATTCAAATATCACAGAAGGATTTTTTTTTGTTCGTTCTTAGATCCGACATTCCTCAAAGATGAAAAGTTGGACACTTTGCTACAGGGTAATGAGAAAAAGGTGTGGGATGACTTTTTCTAATGTCTGCTAAATTCTTTAAAAATATCAAGGCAGATAAATACAGAGAAATGGTTGTTCGTAAGTTGTCTCTCCGACATAAACTTTGCCACAATATGTCCTTAAATTTGCACTTTCTCCATTTCCATATGCGACAACTCTGGCATGGTTCGTGATGAGCAAAGGGGACTTTTCCATTAGGATACCACAAAAATGGAGAAATGATATAAGGGCAAATGATCCACTTCCATGCTGGCTGACTATTTTTGGACATTAACTAGAGATAATTCTGAGAAGTTGTAGAAACGCTAGGCAAAGAAACGAACACTGAATTAGACGTTCAAACGTAAGCTTTAAGAGTCTTTAGTAAGTGATTATCCCATATCTTTATAAACAATACCAGCTTTTGCATTATGGATGTCATATTCGTGTTAAGCAGAACCAAAAATCTGTAAGGAATGACTAATTTAATAAGAAGGGTATGACTTTCGTCAAAATTTGTTGTTCAGTGTATAATTTGCACACGGGACAATACTGCATATAAGGTCACTATGTGATTACTCACATCTTTTTACATCCTTCCCGTGCCGTTGAACGTCAAATAGGGCTCGCATGGTGGCTTGCCTAGATTTCCTGTATTCAGCAAGCTTTTCTACCTCATCAAGGGTTGTTACGCCTACTAAACTGGCTTCTCTTAACAACGTCCTCTTTAGATTTTCACGTGGTCGACCTCTTTTTCTTCCGCCCGTTGTCTTTTACTTGATAGTTTGTTTTTGGGATTCTCTGATTGCTTCTTCTCATCACATGACCGACATATGTCCATCTTCATTTTCTGATCACCCATGAGACAGGTTGATGTTTGCTCATCTGTCTTATCTCTGCGTTGTTCTTGAATTCGTTCCACTTTAATACGGAGTATTTTCCTTAGGCATTTGTTTTCAAAAGAGTTTAATTTCTTGTCTGTTTCTTTATTTATTTCTGATCCAGGTAAATACTTGTAACAGTGTAATTAGGTCGTAACTTTCTCCAGCCATGAAAGAAATTATGATATATTGGAGGTTATTTAAAATATATAGAGCTAATTATATCCACTAAATGTTTAATTTAAACTTCATATTTAACTGTTCCATTACCTATGCCTTAATCATGACTTTAATCATGACTTTAATCATTCTCAGTGGCAGAGAGAAATCTTAATGGTTCTAAACGCTATGGTAACACTGACTCATTATTACATATAAAAACATATTTATTTTCATGGTAATATGCTGTGGCAAGCGGTCGATTTATTGTATGTACCTGATAATTAGCATGCGATCCGGCGCTGGTAAAAATATATACCACAGACAAATAATAAAGAACATTACAAAGATTCGTGTCTCACAGCCAGGAAGTTAATACATCAGAAAAATGTTAACTATCGTTCTCTACATAAAACTGGCACTTTCTTTAATTACGCGTAACTCACATTTACAATTAATGGCTCTTAGCTACTCACAACTTCTTTTTACACATTTTTTTTTATAATTTGTGTTTTAAATTGTAAATATTAACGGGCACTCAAAATGTCTACATTTGTAAGCAAACTGTCACTAATTTAACTGTAAATGATGAAGACATAAAAAAATGTACAAAAAAATTATCTTAATGGAACGAATCTGCATTAATTAAAGAAAAGAAAATCTTTACAAAATGTAACACAAACGTAAATATAAAATTAAGGAAATTTGTATGGCTAGATTTTCAGTATTATTCGTTTGAACTGCACCTCGATGATCTGAGATCATTTTTTAAATGTTTTTTTTTTAAATATTGTATAAATCTAGAAATAAAATACTATATTTTCTTTGCAGCTAACAGCAAACACATGAAAGAAGACACATGTTGTAACTACATTATAAGGAATTTGTTTTAAATGAGAAATATTTACATAAGATGTAAAGTATTAATTGATATCACATACTTAACGGTAAATATAACATGAAAACAGTAAACACAACACACAACGATAGCTTATCAGCTGTAAATGTTCTCAATACCATTTATACACAAGAGATGACAAACAAATTAGTCAGTGACAGTTTGCGAACAATTTTTCAATGGATAGTTTTTGCAATAATGAATCAACTGGTGGACATTTTCGGGATCGTAGCAAATATAATTAATATCATCTGTTTTATCAAGCAAGGATTCAAAGATCCAGTTAATATCAGCTTATTGGGTAATATGATGTACACGAATTTTTTTTCTTAAACTTGTAAATGACCAATTTAGTGACACTATAACTAGTTCGGAAATATCTGTAGAAGTGAGAGATCCATCAAAGTCAATGACAGAATCAGAATTAAATCAAATCTGCCCAAAGACAAGTCTTGTCTTCATTTCCACGGTATATATATATATATATATATATATATATATATATATATATATAAACCAAGTTAAGACTATTTAGTTCAAATGTAATATCCACCCTCATTTATGCATGCGAAAGCTGGAAAAC
Organism: Achatina immaculata; assembly: GCA_009760885.1. Taxonomy (NCBI): domain Eukaryota; kingdom Metazoa; phylum Mollusca; class Gastropoda; order Stylommatophora; family Achatinidae; genus Lissachatina; species Lissachatina immaculata. The sequence continues at coordinate 20,329,851 of CM019702.1, read as the reverse complement.
AACTAAAGAAATAGAAAAGAAATTAGACTCTTTTGAAAACAAATGCCTAAGGAAAATACTCGGCATCAAGTGGAACGAATTTAAGAACAATGCAGAGATAAGACAGAAGACTGAACAACAACCAGTCTCATGGGTGATCAGGAAAAGGAGATGGACATATGTTGGTAACTTGATGAGAAGAAATGATCACAGAATCCCAAAACAAGCTATCAGGCCGAAGAAAAAGGGGCAGACCGCGGGAAACTCTGAAGAGGACATTATTAAGAGAGGCCAAGTTAACAGGCATAAAATCCTTTGATGAGGTTGAAAGACTCGCCGAAGACAGGAAAAATTGGCGAACTACTTTGCGAGCCCTATGTGACGTTTAACGGCACGGGAAGGATATAAGATATAAGATCATATATATATATATATATATATATATATATATATATATATATATAACTCATCTCTGTTGTCAGGACATAATTAATGACTTCCCTATTTGTGGTGAAGTTTAGCTAAAGATCTGCTTCTGTACTCCAAACTATAATTCACTTCAGTGAAGCCAGTGTAAACGGCTCCTTGACCAAGCTCTTTGTTAAAACTTCGCACTATGGTGTGATCTATTAAAAAAAAAACTGAAGCCTTCTTTTCCAGAAAATCTACAAGATCATTAAAACAAAGGGGAAAGTGCTAATCTACAGATAAGATCTTGAAAAATCTAACTAAAGCATGTATACTGGGCACTATTTTCTTCTTGCTTGTAGCTGGTTACCTTATCTTACATTGCAGTTTCTAAGAGACAGAACTTAAAGTTGTTCATATTTTTAACTGAAAAACAAATCTATAAAGTGCTTTTTTTAAATAAAAATATTTACAGGTCTTGCTATCTCTGATGTTGGCTGCCTGCTGACGTTGATGTGGACTAATATATGCTTCACCCCAGCTTTCTATGATTTAGACTTGCCCTTTGAGCCTCTAGAAATCCAATATCTAACCGCATCATGGCCTCACGCAACTTTCACCCGTGTTTCCAGCTGTATCACTGCTTTGATTACTCTGGAGAGGTGCTTGTGTATTGCAATGCCTTTAAAGGTAGATGTGTTTTTTTCATATAAAAAATATAAACAAGCGTACATGTTTTGTTTATTTCTTGTACCAAATGTGATCTATACAGTAAATGTTATAGGTAGATAGACAACGATATCTTGTATTCGACATACGAGGGCGATCTAAATGAAACCCTTAAAATTGCATCAACAATTCTAAACACCATCTCCGTGTCATAAAGTCAACAGTACCGTTGCTAAGGACGTGAGAGACGTAATGCAGGTGGAAAAACCATGTCAACAAACTACATGACGTCATTGTAACAGTGTAAAGATGGCTGCTTCATTAGAGATATGCACGAAAGTGAAGCTGTGAAAACTATCGAAATTTATAGGCAAATGAAGGTCACCTATGCCTGTTAGCAAGTTTATGAAGAAAGTAGAAAGTTCCGATATGACATTAGTTCTGTATCTAACTGCTGTAGTCGAGGTCAGACAGACTGAGAAGTGAAACTAGAGTCAGCTCCAGTTAAATGTATTACTTACTTCATCCGTTCTCTGATATCAGTTGAGTGTATTACTTAGTTACTTTATCCTTTCTCTAGTATCAGAGATAGTATCAACTGAATGTATTACTTGGTTACTTCATCTTTGCTCTTTTACCGTGAAGTGTCGAGGGGAAATGTAATTGGTGTTTTGCGCCAGATGGGTGGTCTCAGTGATTGTCATGCCAAAATTAACGAGCGTCTCTCTGATATCATATCTCTCTGACACCATCTCGTATCAAAGATGGTATCAATTGAATGTACTGTAATGGAAATTGTACTGGCACCAAAGATCGACAATAACAAAGAACAATGATAAAGTATCTTATAAAGTCGTATGTATGACAAATATTGTCACTGGAATTGTTCTCATTATACAGTGTAAACATCATGATGGGAAATAAAAATAGGATGCCATAATATCAGCAACCTAACATATAAGCTGTATGTGAATGACACAGTTCTAATGGCAGAAAGTGAAAGCAATTTGCAGAAACTATTGAACAAGATTATTAAAGGGAGCAATGAAAAAATAGTTTGAGCTAAATAACAATAAGACTGAAACAGAGACGGTACCAAAAAAAAAAAAAAGGAAATATACCAAACTACAACATTATTTCAGACGTGAAAAGACTGACACACATAATAAATTCAGTTATCTTTGAACAACAAAAACAGCTAATAGCTAGTGCAGAAGTAAAGTTAAATCGCGAGTAGACAAAACAAAAGTATCTTTTATGACTTGATAAAGATACAATAAGAAAACAAAGAGAGAGGAAAGTCACATTAAAGAGCTATACAGAACCAATATTATATGGTTGTAAAACTTGGACTATTAATAAAAAGATAAGAAAGAAACTAGAGACAACAGATTTGTGGTTTTGGAAGAAGATGCAACAAACACACTGGATAAACAGCTAAACAAACGAAAATGCGTTCAAAGAAATTTCAGAAATAGAGAAGCTAATTAAAAGTATAAGAAAAATCATGTCAAAATTTATTGAAAAACACAAACGTTAGAGATCTGACTGGAAAATTCAAGGGAAAAAGGAGGAGAGAAAGACCAAGAGAAAGATGTCTTAGTGGACTGACGGAGCCACACGGAAAGAAAGAATTTGATGTGAACGGAAACACAAAGGATCCCACAAGATGGAGAAGCCTATTCTCAGGTGTCCGGTACGGCTCATCATAATAAAAATTGTCAAGAATAATGTGAAAGATGTGGCATGGGGAACCACAGATGATATTCAGAACTGCATAAGTATAAAATAAACATAACTGCAACGTGATCTTCTCAAGCAAATCAGGATAGACAAAACAACACGCTTTGGCCACATCACAATACATAATACAGAAAACTATATAACACTGGAAGGAAAGGTTGAAGAAAAAAGAGCGATATGTAGACAGAGATGTTGATGGGAAGATAATATGCGAGACTGGGCAAGATACATCTTGGCTGAGTGCACCATCGAGGCGAGTGAGAGGAAACTGGAAATTCATTCGTACCGTAGACGGCACATGATGATGGTGATGAGCTTTCAGTACTGTCCTGATTCAGAGGAGGTAGCATTAAACAGATACTTGAGTCACTTATTTATGGTATATCTGTGAAGTCATTACATGTTATCGTTTGTTCCGTCCTGTTTGAGTAAACTGTAATTCATTCATTCCTTTGCATGTCCCTTGCGGAACTTTGCCTCCCAAACAACACTCCTGTAGGCCTCTCGGTTGTGAGCAAGATGGCCTGCTGCTGCTGCATCCATTTCCAGATCATCAACGATGTCTTGCAGCCATCTGCGTTTCGGTCTTCCTCTTTTTCTTTTTCCCATTATGTATCCTTCCAATACGGTCTTCTCTAAATTATCATGACGTTTAATGTGTCCAAAATATTTAAGTTTTCTCTCTTTAATCCTCTTTACTAGCCAGCCTTCTTCAATATTAAGCTCTTGTAGTATAGATATATTTGTTCTTTTTTGTGTCCACGATATTTGGAGAACTCTTCTATAGCATTTACATTCAAAGGCATTTATGTGCTTCTCAACTGTTTTGTTAAGTGTCCAGGTCTCACAGGCATATGTTGCGATCTAGGACTAATCGGTTCAAAGCGAGTAAGTTTCCCTGAAGCCATTGCCTTTCAAAATTCTGCTGTCTAATATTAGATTTCTCCCACTGTTACACTGGCGGGTTGACGCGTTCTGCAGACTGAAAGAGAAAAGCATATTCATTTACATCTAGAATCCTAAATGTGATTTCATGAAACTGCATTTATTTCCCATCATGAAAGGGAAGTTAAAATTAACTTTGTTTCTAGACATAATGTAGATAGAGGTGTAAGGTTCATTTTTACTAGACGAATGAGGGACGGTAGGCAGAAACGAGAAAGTAAGATGAGCATGTATAAATAAAATCATACAACATTCCAATATTTTGGCAAATGCCTTGGCAAAGGACCAGATGCACAAACGCTACAGATTAAATGTGAAAAATAGATGAAGGAGGAAACACTTAGCTCTCTTGCTATGCTCTATGTAATAAACAAGTGTATAAAATGCCTTAATTTCTCTTCTTTCTGTGGCATCGTTTATCTTATTTTAAAGCAGGTAGAAAGCTCTTTGTTGTAGAAATCGAAATAACAACAGAGAAGTACCCTCCCCCCCCCCCCCCCAAGTCAAGCATTTCAGCTCTGAAACTTCTGACGCTCTAAGCGGAGTGAATCCCTCTACGTCATGAATTCCAGAATTTTATCAGCTGTCGGTTTATAACAGCTCCACGACGTTTGCTGAAGATACTATTCGGATGTTCACGTCTGTAAAGTGTGAAAGTTCCTTGCTGTTTTTCTTTTTTTTTTTTTTGCCGTGGATTCTATATTATTTCTCATAGAAATAGCAAAAAAACTTGACCACGCTCCAATTTGTCGCACCTGCTTGTTCAGTGCGTCATGCGTGACGACTTTGTATGAAACATCCCGAGAGAGGTAAAAATTCGAGCCACTCTTGCCGTCCATTAAGACAGTACATGACCTCTTTGATCAATTCCTTGTATCTTGCACTTTTGAGCATGTGTTGTTCGTCTGTTCTTGACTCATATGAGACAGTGAGTTCGTCCAAAAATGTAGTCCTGTTTCGAGAGCGAGAACACTACATCTAGCCGCATTTCTGTATCCTTTATGAATGCTGAGCATTCTCTTCTGTCTGGTAGATCAGCTGGGAACTGCCAATCATTCACTCCATCTAGAAGTGAAGACAAGGGAATGTTCAAAGCTTTGATGTTGTTAATTTCCCAGCCCCAATGAAGTTCTTGGGAAGGGTTTTCGATTCTTTCTTAGTGTTTGTCGCAGCTTTCGATCTATCCACAGCGCATATTAGCTCTTGCAACACTCTGTTGTGGGGGTCTTTTCCGGTGCTACTTTGCATGCTGACATAACATGCTCCAGGGTTTGCCGACCCCTGCATAGTGGACACATCGGAGCCATTTCGTCCCACCTTAAACAGGCTTGCACCTGTAGGCAGGAGGTCATATAAAGATCTGACAATGAAATTAAGTCGCAGAGGCGCCATGTTCGACAAATCGTTCCAATATTAGCGATCGTTGCAAAGCTCCTTCCCAAGTAGTCTATTGCTACTGCTATCTGGACCCGTTTTCCATCCTCTGTACTTCTTATTTCATCGATGACCATGCCACTTCACTGTTTACTGGAAACGTTCGACCACCGTTTGATATCGCTGTGACCAGACCTCCTTCTCTTGGTATGAGTGTTCCATATCACTTCCTTCAGTTCAAGTGTTTCATTCGCTGTACAGTACTCGCCATTTTCTTCCAGTCTTTAGTGTTGGTTGCACTCACGTTCCACCGTGTTGCTAGTCTTGATTTTCCTGCTTTAAAATCCTTTACCACAGACGTGAGTGGTAAGCACAACTAGCTTTTCATGCAGTTAGGATTTCAGCGTGAACTGGAAGTGCTCTACCAGGATTTTGGTTGTATTTATGATTTTTAATCCTTTCCCAGCCGTTTCCCAGATCTGCTTGATTGAGTCCTTCAAGGAAATATAATATTTCTTTCTCCCTAGATTTTTTACTAGCTCTAACTCAAATGTTCGAATTTGTTGGTTAGTTACTTTAATCTTCACTCTTCCAATTTTCCCATCCTTAGTGATAAGCCCCCAGATTTCTTTAGCTTAAAGCTCATAAGACACCAGATTGTCGTTTTGCTAGTATCCCCCGTGCCTCCAACTCACTTGTAAATATTGTCGACTATCGCCCATGAATACTTTCACTGGCAGCGAACATTATCCATGTTCCAGATGAGGATCTTCTTCTTTGTGTCCTGCTTCTGCAAACATTACTTGCATTGCCAGTACAAACAGAACTGGAGATACTGTAAGGCTAGTGCAGTTCAATCCACTTTTGTCTTCTTTTACCAATGCTCTATGGAACTACTGATCAGGTAAATATAAAATAAAACTAATCATCTTTTTACCGAAATAACATGGCAGCGTGACGTATTCATTCTGGTAATTCTCATTTTAACTTTTCATTATTTAGGTGAAGACCGTCATCACATCAAAGAGAGTTGCCGTCATTATCGTCGTCACCTTCATCATTCTCTGGGTCAGCGTCTCTCCACTTTACTGCGTAAACAAGCTCGGCCTCAAGTTTTCTCCAGTCAAAAACAGAACTATCCTGGGCATCACTTTCACAGAAGATCGAGCCCAGATCGAGAAAATATCCTTCGCTGTTAACAATATTTTTATTCCTATTAGTGCTTTTTTAGCAGTCATCATCTGCACATCTGTTTTGGTTATTAGTCTTAAGATGCAGTCAAAATGGCGGACACGATCATCTGTTTCAGGGAAGGTTGCCAACACAACCGACCGAGATCAGAAACTCACTAAAATGATTGTGGTTGTTGCTACACTTTTCATAACGAGTAATTTCCCTCTTTGTTTAGTTGTTATAATTCTGATTATCGTACCAGAATTTTCAATAGACGGGTCATACATAAACACGGTAGTGGTGGTTTGCTCATTTGGTTTTCTTTTGGATTCTATAAACTCAGCTACGAATATTTTCATCTACTACCACATGAGCAGCCGGTACCGGAATGCGTTTCGTAAATTCATTTTACGAAGTGCTGTTGTTTAACAGCAATCATAAAAGTATGTTAAACTGATGTTTCGGCTTTTATTACATTGTATTTTGTTATATTTCGGCTTTTAATTTACAAATTATATTTAAAAAGAAAAAGTGTAATGAAAACTAAAATAATGTTCCAGAAAAATAAATGAATTATTATAATATTGCATTTTACTCAGATATGTATCTGTGTGTGTGTGTGTGTGTGTGTGAGTGTGTGTGTGTGTGAGTGTTTGGGTATGTGTATGTGTGAGCGAGAGAGATAGAAAATTAAATATTTGTGATTGAGACAGACGCATTAACTATTTTCTATTGATATTTTTGCCTCGAATTTTGAAAGAAAGATTACATTGGCCAACACACATTTTGGTGCCTCAAATGTTAGACTTGTGTCGGAGTATATTTGACCTGCTTATTCCGAAAATGGCACAGATTTTCCCCTATCAGCTCCAGTTCTTTAGATATAGAACGTATGCCATATACCACTCTTCACTCTGCCCGCCCATAACAAATCAGGATATTAATGTAGTGTTTAAATTAATATCTTTTAAGCATGAAGGAAACATTAAAATTTAAAAGAAAAGTTTACTACATTAAAATCTACTTATTTCATAGCAAAAGTACAAGTTGATGATACAAACTTTCCACTCATTCAACGCATAAGAAGCTCCTTTTGTAAGAGGCTTCCGAGAGTCGGATCTGCCAGGACAATTCCGCTTACTACTCCAACAATATCTGTTATCATGTGTGCATCCCATCTTCTTTGGCATCTGGCTTCCATTGTTTTTATGTCTTAGTGAAATCCATCACCTTGCTCTTCGCTTAAGTCACCAAGGTTCTCTGGTAAGCAATCTAAGTGACTGTGCAGATAATGGATATTATCACTAATGTTACAGCTAAGCCTGTGTGGATGAAAAAGCATATCCTCTACTAATTGTATGTAGTTGTCTGCCTTCTTGTTGCTGAGAAAGTTTTCATAATAAGAACAAATGAAGACCAGGTACATGACTTGATTTGATTCATTGATGCTATGAAATGTGGGTCATTTATACGTTGTCTGATGTGTGGGCCATCGGAAGTTCCTGTCTTCAGTTTGTCCATTGTAAATCCAGTGCATTATGAATTCAATGCACGAATCGTCTTTATTCAAAGCCTTTACAAATGGTTTCATCAGACCTAGCTTTATATGTAGTGGTGGCTGTATGATTCTATCTCGTGCTACCAAAGGTTCATTTTGACCTCCAAACACCTCGGAGACCACTGTTTTCTTGCCAAATGTTTATGTCTGGCTCTACTGTCCCAAAGGCATAAAAAGCAAGGATGCTTTGTGCAGCCACTTTGTTGACCAAGAAGACAATTAACCATCTTCAAGTCTACACACATCACTCGTTGATATTCTTTGTAAATTATCTTTTCCAAGACTAAAGATATTGCCTTGAACACTTCTTTCATCCTGGTGGAATGACCGATTGGAATGGAACCATGTTTGTTGCCGTTATTTAATAAAACACATTTCAAACTACGTTCTTCACTATCTACGAAAAGATGCCACTCACTTGGGTTATATTCTGAAAGACCAATTTTCTTCACAAGATTTCTGATGTCATTGCAGAATAATAAGCTGTTGTCTTCGGTAAAGAATGGCAGCAAATCCTTTTCTCTCCTTAGATAAAATGTCATTTTCGTTTCAGACTGGAGTACATTCTTTTCCTTTAGTCTGAAGGCAAGCAATTCAGAAGACTTCTTGGAAAAAAATGTAAGTTCCTGATCAGATAACTCAATTCATTCTGATCAAAATGATCTCTAAGTGAAGTTGTTTGGAATTCACTGTCGATACTCTCACTTTCTTTACCTTGTGTGATATCAAACATACAAGACTCATCCTCTGAGAGCTGTGGTAGTTCAAGGAAAGGTGGAAAGGGTACAAGATCCGAGTGTGGAACAGGTCTCCCTGTAGATCAGGGTAAGACCACTTATCAAGATTATGTCGGTTGATGTCTGTGATATTACAAATACAAAAATAGCAATCATCGAAGTGGTTTTCGATTCCTTCCACACCATTGGTGCTCCAAATTTCAGGCAGCTTCTCTTTCCATTTCTCCACTGACGCAAATACAATGTACTCCGTACACGTTTGCATACAATATGAGGAGCGCATGGGTTATCTTGATCTCCAAGCTTGACACCAAAATAACCCACATATATTCTTTTTACAAACTCAGGAATATGTTTTCTATTTGCTTTCAGTATGTCATTCATTCATTCATTTGCATGTCCGTTGCGGAACTTTGCCTCCCTAACAGCACTCCTTTAGGCCTCTCGGTTGTAAGCAAGATGCCCTGCAACTGATGCATCAATTTGCAGATCATCAACGATATCTTACATCCATCTTTGCCTTGGTCTTCATCTCTATCTTTTCCCCATTATGTACCCTTCCAAGACGGTCTTCTCTAGATTATCATGACGTTTAATGTGTCCAAAATAATTAAATTTTCTTTGTTTCAGTGTGTACTCCCCACAAATATATCACATTATGTCGGCATTGAAGTAGCAAAAACCTCTACGGTGTTCGATTTGCAAAGATGAAATAATATGAGTGGATCATAACTATTATACAGCACAAATGTTTTAAACAGATCAGGTTGAAAAACTGTTGAAATAAAAATGTATGTAGTCTACGAAAACCATGATTTACCATCTTAATTATGTGTACATAATTATGTAATAAAGCAGAACAAAAGCGGCTTTGTCACTTAAGCTATACATTTAATGCCAATGTGCATTATAAGAAAAGAAGTAGACGAACAGTTCTGAAGGAAAGGTCATTGTACACAAAATAATGTTGGTAAATTAAATACATATTTTTCACATTCAAATAACACAGCTTGTTAAGACATGCCAATTCTGCAGAAGAGACATCTTAAAGAGCGGACCAAAATTTTATAAATTCAGCTATCTCTAAGAAACTAGAGCTGATGCGTTCTATTCAATGCAGTTTTCTGTATCAGCGCTCCCAAGTAACCAAAGGCACATGCCTAAAAACCGAAGTAAATAGGTAAAGGTAAAATTCCCGTTCTTATATCTTATATACTTCCCTAACCGTTAAACGTCACATAGGGCTCGCAAGGTGGTTTGCCAATTTTTTCTGTCCTCGGCGAGTTTTTCAACCTCATCAAGGGATTTTATGCCTATTAATTTGGCCTCTCTTAACAATAGTTTCTTTAGAGTTTCATGTGGTCTCCCTCTTTTTCTTTGGCTTGTTGTGTTCCACTTGATAGCTTGTTTTGGGATTCTCTGATCATTTCTTCTCATCACCGTGACCAACATATGTCCATCTTCTTTTCCTGATCACCCACGAGACAGCTTATTGTTCAGTCATTTGTCTTATCTCGGCATTGTTCTTAAATTCGTTCCACTTAATGCCGAGTATTTTACTTAGGCATTTGTTTTCAAAAGAGCCTAATTTCTTGTCTGTGTCTTTATGTGTTTTCCAGCTTTCGCATGCGTAAATGAGGGTGGATATTACATTTAAAGTGAATAGTCTTAACTTGGTTTTTATGCTTATAACTATTGAATGGCATATGTTTTCAAGATTCTTGAAGATCGATGCTCCTTTTGCAATTCTAATTTTAACTTTGTTACTGATGTCAACATCCTGGTCTATGTAGCTGCCAAGGTATGAAAATTGATTGCCTTCTTCAACATCTGTCCCTTCTATGTGTATTTTTCCATTTTTATTAATGAGAAGGTTAATTATTTTTGTCTTTTGTCCTTGTTAGTTTCAAGTCCTATTTTTCTACCCAGTGAAGACAGGATATATGTTTTTTTTCTTGCATGGAATTCACATTGTTACTGATAAGAGTTATGTCATCAGCAAAATCAAGATATTCTAGTTCGGTCCCATGTACCCAGTCAATACCTATGTTACCTGTACAGCATTTTTTTCATTATGAAGTATATTGCAATTCCAAAAGCCAAAGGAGATAGTATACACTCTTGTTTCAGGCCTGTTTCAATCTGGAACCATTCGCTCATCCCTTCTTCTGTTTTGACTGCACAAAAATATCCATTTTAAAAATCCTTAATGATGTTGACAATTTTAGATGGTATTCCATATAGACTTAAAATTCTTCACACTGAATCTCTGTGTATGCTATCAAATGCCTTTTTAAAGTCGATGAAGTTCAGTATTAATGGTTTCTAATTTTCAATATGTTCTTCAAGTATTACTCTTAGAGCAACAACTTTTTATAAATAGGAAACAACGAGGCTTTGGTATAGTAAAGTAAGAAAACACAGTTTTGTAGGATTAGACCTCGAAAAAATCGTACACAAAGCACTTTAGTGAGACGTGAGAGAAAGAAAAATCACAAGAGAATTGCCTGGTATTCGAACACGGACTACGGTAGGACGAGCAACTGTCTAGCCACGAAAGAACAGCATACTATCGACTTAGCCAATTAGCACCCCCCAAAAAAGGTGTTTTATTGACATAGTCTTTAGTAACCGCTCAGTAGACACGAGGGATCGTGACACATAAATTCCGTAGCTTAGATTCAGTCTCTCTAGCAGGTACCAACTTTTTAGAAAAACAACCACACGGTCTCCTGCCATGCCTGATGCAAACTTGAACAACAATAACAAACGAACGAATACTTATTACATGAAGTTAGTTTCAGGTATAGTTTTTTTAAGAAACAATTTTTTTATAAATAAGAAACTACGAGACTTTGGTACAGCAAAGTAAGAGAACACAGTTTTGTAGGATTAGATCTCGAAAAAATCGTAGACAAAGCACTTTAGTGAGACGTGAGAGAAAGAAAAATCACAAGAGAATTACCTGGGATTCGAACACGGACTCCGGTAGGACGAGCAGCCGTCTAGCTCTCGTGATTATTCTACCGCCAAGTACCTATCTATCCATGATAATTCTGGGGTCTCCATCTCTCTATGCCAATCTTGCTAGTGCTGAGGATACCCTCATATTGTTACTCCCAATACAACCTTGTCGGTTACACTAAATGATATGGACATCCTGATGATTATCTTCAGTGATAGCAATGGATATAACACACATCTTTCATAACACATACTCAGTGTGAAAAATGTGATATACCGCCTCCTTGAAAACCATAATACTACCATCATACTCTGAACGAAATTTCTTCCACTGACTAACACTTTCTCCCCCCAAGTTCTCAATTATCCATGAAAATTATGGGGTCTCCATCTCTCTATGCCTATCTTTCCTAGTGTTGAGGATGCCCTCATATTCTTACTCCCAGTACAATCTTATCGGTTACACTAACCAATATAGCAAAACCTAATTATCCCACTCTAATGTATCTATTTTACGCCATAGTCTGTCTCAATATCTAAAAAAAATGGAAGCATGTAATTCATCATCATCAACAACATTATACATAGTTAATACATGCTATAAAACACTAACATTCACGGTTTTAGGGCAATACAATAATAATAAAACATTTACATCATCAATGCCAACTCCATTCTGGGTGTATATCATGAACACCAACAATTTATGTCACTTTAACCTTAAGTGAATCTGTAACACATTATGCATTCTAATAATCTTGAACTTGTATACTCAGATTACTGGAATCTTAAAATAACCTCATTAATACCTCATCATTAGCGCCTTCTATTTAGTCTCTACCTCTGTAACTATTATCTCTGTTTCCTTTAGCGTGATTATTTCCTTTCTCATATACCCTTTCATCATTAACAACTATCTTATCCTGACTTGAAATATGGTTTGATATTCCATGCTGATAAAACAAATGTCCCTCCTCATCATAACCAAAACTTTCTAGTGGCAAACGTTTGTCTTTTTTTTTTCTGGAATATTTAGATTTGCAAGGATGGTCTCCCGTGTAATCGGAGATCTACTGATACTAGCAATAATCTTTGGTGTTTCATTTGACTGTTGCTTAACTCGAGTTTCATAGCAATTACGCGGTTTATTTGACCTAATCTTCGCGAGTTCTGCATCTACATCACATCCACCCTTTATTAATGCTGCCATTATCTCTGCTGCTGTTATAGTCCATCCTACTGTTTCCTTACTATTATCTTTTTCCTGTCCTTTATTTGACGTTATTTGAACACTGCTTATTAGTTTGTTTTCATTTGAAACTGTATTTTCTCTCTCACCATAATTTGCTTTACATTTTTCTTCTATAAAATCATAATTCTTCGTGAGATCTCTCTTACGGTGAACTTTATTAATCTGCACAAACATCTCTGATGTGGATTGAGGAGGTGTATCAGAATTCCACAATTTCTCCATTGTTCTATCTACTTCTTCACTGTCAAGAACAATAAGTCCTTTTGATGTTGTCTTTCTGATTTTATCTACCTTATCTAATGGTACTTTATTGGGTTTTGTCTTTATGTGTTTATTATTGTGTCGCTCAGTTGTATTTAGGTTCCTTACTGTCTGTATCTGTGAACTAGTATTAGGTTGATGTTTCCATACTGTGTGATCATTTGCTTAACGCCGGTTCATGTTCACTGAGATCCTTCAATGAATCCTCTATGTATATCTGTTCATGTTTGTTATCCAAACCGAGATAGCCCAGGTGTACGTCAGTAATTATTTCATTCTTAGTCGTGTGTGATTGTGACCTATTGGCATAATTTAGAATATCTTTCATAAATGTTTTAAGTTCATCCTCATCTGGAATATCATCATAATTTGATGTCAGTCTTTCATCATTCAATTTAATATTTAAAGCAGATATTATGCTTTTTGAACAACCTGCACTGTCTATGTGTCTCTGACAATTATTGCATTCTTTTACATTATCTTTATTCATTTCAGTCTTGTTATCTGCCATACATGTATGTATACATCTCTTGTAACTATAATTACAGTATTGGTTTCTTCATCTTTGCTCATATAACACTGGTGAAATATGCCTAAACCGGCACACACCAGGGGTCGAACTAGATGGCTAGACATGTCATGCCACCTCCGCTCTAGAGGTCGGTAACGCCTGATAAACACCCATACTGGTGAATTTTGCCTAAATCGGCTCATACCAGGGGTGAATCTTGAAGGCTATGAATGTCACAGTACCTCTGCCCTAGAGGTCGGTCCCGTCCCAAACACGCCCATACTGGGAAATGCCTAAACCGGCTCAACCCAGGGGTAGAAGTCACTAGTGGCGAGGATTCGTCCTCCTGGACAAAAGCTCCATCCTGGTCACAACCAGGAAGGGTAGCGGCCACGACCGCAAAATGCTGAAGTCGGAGACACTGGACCAGGGAAGTCTAGATAGGCAACCACCTCTCACCCAGCGGGGATGTCTGCGTATCCTAATCACGCTGAGGTTTTCCGGTGAGAAAGTCCAACCCTGGACTGGATGGGCAACCACCTCTCACCCGGCGGTGATACACGGGTATCTCAAAACACGTCGAGGTTTTCCGGTGAGAAAGTCCAACTCTGGCCTGGGTGGGCTAACGCCTCTCACCCAGCGGGGATGCACTGATATTCCAAACACGTCGAGGTCTTCCGGTGAGAAAGTCCAACCCTAGACCAAACTGGTGCAATGAAAACCACGGTGTCACGCAATCCCGCTTCAGAGACCCACCAAGAATACAGGCTAAAGCACTGTGATTCTCTGAACCCCTTGTGGTCCTTTCGTGGAACTCGTGTGGTCTATTTTGGACCACACAGGGGACCACGGGACCTAACGAGGACCACATGCGTGAATTCAGTTGGTTCACAGTGCGGTTTTTGGTGGTAGAAGTGAACGAAGAAGAAGAAGAAGCTCATATAATAAGACTGCGTAGCTACGTCGTTTAACACGATCCTGTCTGTTTCTTCACTAATATCATCTGTTTCAGTGGGTACAGTAGTTGTGGCTACATCCTTCCTCTGTATTAAACAGTTTTCATTCATTGTAGTACCTACATGAACTGTATGTGTAACTTTTATGTATAACTCCGTAGCTGTACTTGCATCTTTCCTGTCTAACTTTGTATCTGTACTAGTGCTACTATCTTTTACTAGTGTTACATCGGTGTTGGTTTGTTTATCTTTTCTGCTACAAGATCGCTGAGTAGCTACCTCCTTTGTCTCACTTTTGTCTGTGTTTGATTTCGTACTGACTACAGCATTTATTTCTTTCATCTCAGTCCTAACCAACCTTTCAGTGTTGTGTAGCACATATCTGCTGTTATTTCCTTTAAAAGAATCGTGCTGGTATTTTGCTCTATACCTTTTGTCTTTATGGGCTGTTTGTGTGTCTTGTTAACTCATGTCTGTATCGTGTCCAGGGTTATAGTAAATGTTTACTGTTCCCTCTCTCTCATATCTATAAAAATTGTTCTTTGTCTGTCTAAAGTCTGCTCTAGGATAAAAGCTGCACTGTTTTCTCATATTTCTTTCTTGCCTCAACTCTCTACCTAACTTAGCTGCTTCTCTCCTCAGATATCTGATCTCCCATTTTAGTATATCTATTTCAGGTGTTTCTGCAATCTGTTGTGTCATTTTCTCTAACATTCTCTCCGAAAAATCTCTGTATTATTCTTGCTCCATGAAATAATCAGTGAAATAATCAATAGTTTCTAGTGAAAGAATATGCTAACAAAGCAGTATAAATCAAACAAATATACACTGTAATTACAACAACAATCTAACTTATACATAACTCAACTGTCTCTTGTTCTTTCTCCAATACACTGTCCCTCCGATGCTGATGTTGTCGCTCTTTGCGAATGTCTAATTAATGTTCTCTGTATCTTATCTTATATCTTATATCCTTCCCGTGCCGTTAGACGTCACATAGGGCTCGCAAAGTAGTTCGCCAATTTTTCCTGTCTTCGGCGAGTCTTTCAACCTCAACAAAGGATTTTATGCCTGTTAACTTGGCCTCTCTTAATAATGTACTCTTCAGAGTTTCACGCGGTCTGCCCCTTTTTCTTCGGCCTGTTGTGTTCCACTTGATAGCTTGTTTTGGGATTCTCTGATCATTTCTTCTCATCAAGTGACCAACATATGTCCATCTCCTTTTCCTGATCACCCGTGAGACTGGTTGTTGTTCAGTCATCTGTCTTATCTCTGCATTGTTCTTGAATTCATTCCACTTGATGCCGAGTATTTTCCTTAGGCATTTGTTTTCAAAAGAGTCTAATTTCTTTTCTATTTCTTTAGTTGTTTTCCAGCTTTCGCATGCATAAATGAGGGTGGATATTACATTTGAATTGAATAGTCTTAACTTGGTTTTTGTGCCTATAACTTTTGAATTCCATATGTTCTCAAGATTCTTGAAGATTGATGCTGCTTTTGCAATTCTGATCCTAACTTCCTTTCTAGTGTCACCATCCTGGTCTATGTAGCTGCCAAGGTATGAAAATTGATTGACTTCTTCAATATCTGTCCCTTCTATGTGTATTTTTACATTTTGATTGATGGGAATTTTCATTATTTTTGTTTTGTCCTTGTTAATTTCAAGTCCTATTTTGCTAGCCAGTGAAGATAGGCTATCTGTTTTTTCTTGCATGGAATTCACATTATTACTGATAAGAGTTATGTCATCAGCAAAATCAAGATCTTCTAGTTGGGTCCCATGTACCCAGTCAATACCTGTGTTACCTGTGCAGCATTTTGTCATTATGAAGTCTATTGTAATCCCAAAAAGTAAAGGAGACAGTATACATCCTTGTTTCACGCCTGTTTCAATCTGGAACCATTCACTCATCCCTTCTTCTGTCTTGACTGCACAAACATATCCATTGTAGAAGTCCTTAATGATGTTGACAATTTTAGATGGTATTCCATATAGACATAAAATTCTCCATAATGAATCTCTGTGTATGCTATCAAATGCCTTCTTAAAATCTATGAAATTCAGTATTAATGGTTTCTGCTTTTCAATATGTTCTTCAAGTATTATTCTGAGAGTAAAGATCTGGTCGAGACAGCTTCTCCCTTTTCGAAATCCTGCTTGTTCTTCTCTCATTGCAGTATCCACTATATCTTTGAGTCTATTCAAAATGACCTTGCAAAATACTTTTGACACAACTGATATTAAGGTTACTCCTCTCCAGTTGTTACAGTCACTAAGGTTGCCCTTTTTTGGTATTTTAACAATGATTCCCTTCTTCCAATTAGAAGGGACCTTTTCTTCTTTCCAATACGAGTATGTATACGTTCAATGTATACGTTCTCTGTATACCACCAAGAAAAAAGGGCAGACCGCGTGAAACTCTGAAGAGGACATTATTAAGAGAGGCCAAGTTAACAGGCATAAAATCGTTTGATGAGGTTGAAAGACTCGCCGAAGACAGGAAAAATTGGCGAACTACTTTGCGAGCCCTATGTGACGTTTAACGGCACGGGAAGGATATAAGATATAAGATATAAGAAGTATACCACCATTACTAAAGAAACAATTGTTCTTTGCCTAGATCACATCAAAATTCCGAGACGGAGTGGGCATTATTATGTCAAATGTAGCTGCAAAGAGCCTTGTAGAATGGGAACCAGTGAACAGTCGTATAATAAGAGCACGATACAACCTACGACACGGAAGAATGACAATAATACAGTGTTATGCACCCACGAATGATGCAGATGATGATGTGAAAGACGACTTTTATCACCAACTACAACAAATCATCAACAAAGTCCCTAAACACGACATCCTAATTGCTATGGGGGACTTCAATGCTAAGGTAGGGAAGGATAATACCGACGTTGAAAAAGTGATGGGGAAAGAAGGAATTGACATGGTTAATCAGAATGGAGAAAGATTAATTGAAATATGTTTAACAGAGGGCATGGTCATTGGAGGCACAATATTCCCACACAAAGAGATACATAAAACAACATGGATATCTCCAGATGATAGAACTAGAAACCAGATAGACCATTTTTGTATTAGAAAGCAATACAGAACATCTCTCATGGATGTAAGGGCTTATAGGGGTGCAGATGTCAACAGTGATCACAACCTGTGCATAGGGAAAATAAAACTAAAATTGAAAAGTCAACACAAGAAATCAGTACACAGAAAGATAAACATCCACAGCCTACAAGAAGAAAATATTAACATTAATTTCAATCAGGAACTTGCCAATCATTCCAAAACACCCAGTGAAGTTGAGGAGATAGGTATAGATGAGTTATGGAATTCTTACAGCACAGCCATAATCACAGCAGCAAAAGTAAGTGCTGGATTGGAAAAATCAAATAGAAAAGCATGGATATCAGATAAAACATGGAAGTATATACATGAAAGACGAGCAGTCAAATTAAACATGTTGAATGCAAAAGCAGATCATGAAAGAGATTCGGCAAAAGCAAAATACAAAGACATAGACAAGAAAGTAAAAAGTTCAGCTAGAAGGGATAAAAGAGAATACATAGACAATATGGCGAAAGAGGCAGAAAAAGCAGCAAAAACAGGAGACAGCAAAACTTTATATAACATACAAAAGAGGCTAACAGGTACTATTACATCTAAAGAAAGACCAATCCTTAGCAAAACTGGAACACTATTAACATCAAATAAAGACCAAAAGCAAAGATGGGCTGAACACTTCCAAGAAATACTCAATCGACCACACCCAAAAGAATTGTTAAACCTTGAAACTGACTTACCAGCCCCACAACTAAATGTCAATCTAGATGAAATTGAATTGCATGAAATTGAAACAGCTGTGAATTTAATGGCTAACAACAAAGCTGCAGGTGAAGATGAAATAACAGCAGAGATGCTAAAAGCTATCAATAGTGACAACATGAGACAACTACAGAGAATGTTTAACAAGATTTGGAAAGAAGAAAAGGTCCCTTCCAATTGGAAGAAGGGAATCATTGTGAAAATACCAAAAAAGGGCAACCTTAGTGACTGTAACAACTGGAGAGGAGTAACCTTAATATCAGTTGTGTCAAAAGTATTTTGCAAGGTCATTTTGAATAGACTCAAAGATATAGTGGATACTGCAATGAGAGAAGAACAAGCAGGATTTCGAAAAGGGAGAAGCTGTCTCGACCAGATCTTTACTCTCAGAATAATACTTGAAGAACATATTGAAAAGCAGAAACCATTAATACTGAATTTCATAGATTTTAAGAAGGCATTTGATAGCATACACAGAGATTCATTATGGAGAATTTTATGTCTATATGGAATACCATCTAAAATTGTCAACATCATTAAGGACTTATACAATGGATATGGTTGTGCAGTCAAGACAGAAGAAGGGATGAGTGAATGGTTCCAGATTGAAACAGGCGTGAAACAAGGATGTATACTGTCTCCTTTACTTTTTGGGATTACAATAGACTTCATAATGACAAAATGCTGCACAGGTAACACAGGTATTGACTGGGTACATGGGACCCAACTAGAAGATCTTGATTTTGCTGATGACATAACTCTTATCAGTAATAATGTGAATTCCATGCAAGAAAAAACAGATAGCCTATCTTCACTGGCTAGCAAAATAGGACTTGAAATTAACAAGGACAAAACAAAAATAATGAAAATTCCCATCAATCAAAATGGAAAAATAACATAGAAGGGACAGATATTGAAGAAGTCAATCAATTTTCATACCTTGGCAGCTACATAGACCAGGATGGTGACACTAGAAAGGAAGTTAGGATCAGAATTGCAAAAGCAGCATCAATCTTCAAGAATCTTGAGAACATATGGAATTCAAAAGTTATAAGCACAAAAACCAAGTTAAGACTATTCAATTCAAATGTAATATCCACCCTCATTTATGCATGCGAAAGCTGGAAAACAACTAAAGAAATAGAAAAGAAATTAGACTCTTTTGAAAACAAATGCCTAAGGAAAATACTCGGCATCAAGTGGAATGAATTCAAGAACAATGCAGAGATAAGACAGATGACTGAACAACAACCAGTCTCACGGGTGATCAGGAAAAGGAGATGGACATATGTTGGCCACTTGATGAGAAGAAATGAGCAGAGAATCCCAAAACAAGCTATCAAGTGGAACACAACAGGCCGAAGAAAAAGGGGCAGACCGCGTGAAACTCTGAAGAGAACATTATTAAGAGAGGCCAAGTTAACAGGCATAAAATCCTTTGATGAGGTTGAAAGACTCGCCGAAGACAGGAAAAATTGGCGAACTACTTTGCGAGCCCTATGTGACGTCTAACGGCACGGGAAGGATATAAGATATAAGATAAGATAGATCACATCAGTTCGTTCTAGCACGTGATTGCCTGTACGTCGCGTTGTCCTATTCAGAGTTCTGAATACCACCGCTGTTAGAAAGATAAAATGTTCTAGGTCTGTCTACATCACAAAAAGTTTGGTTATAACATCAGTACGTGATCGTTAGTACTTAGCTTTGTGATGGCTGTTACGCCAGGTCGACTCCTCCCGAATTTCGGAAACGTGTACGGGCACCAGTATAATATTGAAGTAGTGTGAACTATCATATTATTGACGGCTCCAGTATAATAATGATGTAGTTTGAACTATCATATTATTGACGGCACCAGTATAATAATGATGTAGTGTGAACTATCATATTATTGACGGCACCAGTATAATATTGAAGTATTGTGAACTATCATATTATTGACGGCACCAGTATAATAATGATGTAGTGTGAACTATCATATTATTGACGGCACCAGTATAATACTGAAGTAGTGTGAACTATCATATTATTAGCGGCACCAGTATAATAATGGATTAAACCTCGAAAAAATCGTAGACAAAGCACTTTAATGAGACGTGATAGAAAGAAAAATCACAAGAGAATTACCTGGGATTCGAACACGGACTCCGGTAGGACGAGCAGCTGTCTAGCCACGAGAGAACAGCGTAATGGCGACTTAGCCAACTAGCACCCCACCAAAACCTCGTAGTTTCCTATTTATAAAAAATTGTTCAGTATAATAATGATGTAGTGTGAACTATCATATTATTAACGGCACCAGTATAATAATTATGTAGTGTAAACTATCATATTATTGACGGCATCAGTATAATATTGACAAGTTGTGAACTATTATTCTTGATGGCTGATAGTAGAAGTATTCTTTGGGTCTCTGATCATAACACATCGATGTTTCACAAATATTACACTTCACTAAATCAGAGGAAGTCCGATGGAATGTTCTTTATAGAATTCATTTAATTTGTCAAATAAGATATTCGACTTAGAATTCACAATATCACTTGTACTAATATGCAATATGACATAATATTCGTTAGTTTCGTCGGTGAAGCACATCAATATCAAACTATCATATTCTACTTACAGAATTTCTCAATGTTCTCAACTTCACATTATTCTACACTTGTTACGAGAACATTTCCTAACTCTTTCTTCTTCCTCTCTTGTCTGGACTGGTCTCCATTCACTGACCGTCCATGTTCCTCCGTCTTCGGGGCTCTGTCCTCTGTCAACACTCTCTTGTACTTCCAAACATCTTGGTTCTTCTTCGTTCTCGGTTTTTTCCTTCCTTTTTCTTCCTTTATTCTTCCGTCTTCGGGCTCTCTCATCTGTCTCTTCTTCTTCATCGTTCCCATTCCTGTCTCTCCTCTCTCATTTTTAACTTCAAGTGCAGTTTGATGGATTTAAACAATAAGTATTTTGGCTTCACCCTTCAGATGTCCATTGATTCCCAAGAGCGTTCTAATTGTCCGTCTTTCAAATTGTTCCATGCCTTATATGTCTTAAGTCTGTTGTCCATTAGGCCACGCCTCTAAATATTTAATTGGTGAGCTGGCCGAGTTGGTCACTCCTATATTTAAAAACCGTGTGCAGCCGCGTTCTAACGCGTGTCAGTCTGTGTTAGTTTCATCAATACAATATGTTATTTACCTAAATCATTATCTTGCTATTTCATGTCCGATGTTTTATTGTTATTCATTATTATTATGTCCTCGCTTTTCATTGTGTCTGCCTTTTCTATTCGTCTTTTCTATTTAGTTTACTCGTGTCAACGTCTAGTCACTGCTTTGTTATCACTGGACCATCCTACTTTCTGACGTCCTTTCTTTGCATTAATTAAATCTAATCGTCACTGAGTCTCGTCTTTTTCTAATCACTGTTTCCACTGTTTACTGTTGTCCGCGTCTTGTTCTAGTGTCATGGAAGTTTTATATCTTTCTCTTCCCTTCATCTCCATTTTCTCTGTCTCTATTCGATGTTACTATTTTGTTTACAGTATATTTTCATAATCATATTCATTAATAATAATAATAACAATAATCGTTACTTACAAGCCCATGCTACAGAGAGACTAAATCTAAGCTACGGAATTTATGTGTCACGACCCCTCGTGTCTACTGAGTGGTTTCTAAAGACTATGTCAGTAAAACACCTTTTTGGGGCTTCTAGCTAGCTACGTCGATCGTATGATGTTCTCTCGTGACTAGACGGCTTCTAGTCCAACCGGAGTCCGTGTTCGAATCTCAGGTAATTCTCTCGTGATTTTTCTTTCTCTCATGTCTCACTAAAGTACTTTTGTCTACGATTTTTTCGAGGTCTAATCCTACAAAACTGTGTTCTCCTACTTTACTCTTAGAGTAAATATCTGGTCGAGACAGCTTCTCTCTTTTCGAAATCCTGCTTGTTCTTCTCTCATTGCTGTATCCACTACATCTTTAAGTCTATTCAACATGACCTTGCAAAATACTTTTGACACAACTGATCCTAATGTTACTACTCTTCAAATGTTACAGTCACTAAGGTTGCCTTTTTTTGTGGTATTTTAACAATGATTCCTTTTTTCAATTTAGAAGGGACCTTTTCTTCTTTCCAAATCTTATTATACATTCTCTATAGTTGTCTCATGTTGTCACTATTGATCCCTTTTAACATATTGAATGTTATTTCATCTTCACCTGCAGCTTTGTTGTTAGTCATTAAATTCACTGCTGTTTCAGTTTCATGCAATGTAATTTGATCTAGGTTGACATTTAGTTGTGGGGTTGGTAAGTCGGTTTCAAGGTTTAACAATTCTTTTGGGTGTGGTCGATTAAGAACAGCTTAGAAGTGTTCCGTCCATCTTTGCTTTTCTACAATGATTTACCGTGTGTGTTATATGTGTATATACCACTGCATTTTCTTATGTAAATTTTAACCTTCTTGCTTTCATATACCGACAGCCGCTGTGCACGGCTCACATTGATATAATTCTAGGGGTTGTTCAGTGGTTCAGGAATCCGAAAATGGATAAAAAAAGAAACAAGCTGATCTCATTAACTTTTAAAATATTACTTGACGAATCCATGTTTCTCTTGTAGATATCATTCACTTGCTCATATTTTCTAATTGTTCAAATCGATGCTTGATCCTTTTAAAATTACAATGAAAGAACGAGTTACAGAAAATTAATTTGCTAATAACTCGGAGATAATAATTGAATTATTCGTCTCAGAAGACATGTTTTCAGTAATGACATGAACATATCCTTCTTCGGCTGGGCACCTGGAATGAACAAAGTGTCTCTTCCATGCTGCATTTTTCTAATCTGAACTTTGCCTATCAGCTCCAAGAACAGACAAGAGCTACTGGGGATGCTAGAAAATGGGCAGACTGAAAAGTTCAGGAGAGAAAATGAGTTCAAACAGAATCAAACCCATATATGTATAAAATGTCTTCGTCTTAGAAACACATTAAAGTCTTCTTTATTTACAAACATATATTAAGGAATTTCATTGTAAGCCCTGTACAATGACGTATGTCCTAAATAAGAAATATTCTGTTGTTTGGAAGATATTTAACTGTTTAAGATAACGGAAGAGTTAAAGACATGACCTAAATTCGCAAGAAATCTTAGTGGTATGTATTTAAAAAATAGATATTTTAAATCACATCGAAGAAACCATTAATTCTGTTAAGCCAGTAAAAGCTACAACTTAATTACACCCTGTTGTAATTGTTACCATGCTCATATGATGAGAGAAATTATCATTGTACTAACAGCATCTTAGCACAGGATATGGTGACACTAGACTCTTATTACCTATAAAAATATCTCTGGCTTCAATGTCATATCCTGTAGCCTTGGAAAATTTTATTGTATCTACTTTATAATTAAACTGTGAGGTGCCGTGATTTGACTGTCTGCTTCGCTTTATCCTTTCTACCACCATTACCGCAGTGGTGCCGCACGGCAACCCCATTTGCACCTTTCTTCATTGGCCGGGAGGAGCACCGCTCCACGCACGGCAGCTGAAGAATCTCGCCAGCAGTGGTAGATGAGCTACCAAACGTGCCTTTCATATACCCTAAGTGTCTGGTTTTTAGACGCCAGATATTCGCCTTCGCCCCTTCTCCTGTCAGTTTAAACAGTTCTGCCACGAGAAGGCCAGACTTGACTGCCAGAGGCTTTTTGAGACGCACGCCGTTGGAGCGGAGAGCGAATTCTCCACCCTACCTTCGGCAGTAACAGTCCTTTAGAACCTTTGTGGCAGCAACTAATACTTTACCTCGCGTGTGACTATTACTAATATCAACCAGATTCCTTGGTAATGTCTTATAAAAGTAATGTATAATTTCTGCCACGTGCCATCTTTGCGTGTAAACATTTTCCAACTAGGATTCACTGGCAACATAATTTACTAGCATACTATAGTTCCCTATTTTTATATTTGAATGTGAATAATGGTACGAACGACTGAGAAAGTAATACTGTCACTCCTATTATATACTCCTTTTATATACCCTTAGTATATACTCCTATTATATATTCTTATTAAAAATATAAACATGACGTTTCACTGTTGTCTAGAAAAGGAAAATAAAGTATTTTGTATTGAGATTTATACAAACTGTAACTTTTAAAAAAAGCATAATCTCATATTGTCAGTGGAAAAATACAGAAAATCTAGTCATACAAATTTTTCTTAATTTCATTTCTTATATTTGTGTTTCACCTATTGAAGTTTTTAATTTAGTAATAATAACAATATAAAGCAGTTTCTTTGCGTTAAGAAAAGGGTGTAATTTTAATTGTGCTTTTTTTCATCATGTTTTCATTATTTATTTTTAAACTTTCTTTCACGCGTAAACATTTTAATACTCATTCACATTTAATTATCCATAAAATAGGAACATTATAAGAGTAATAAGAAGCTATGGGTAGCTAAAAGACTTTGATTTTTTAAAATTTAAGTCACAAATAAATTCAAGTTTATAATGAAAACGACAATTAGAATTTTGTAACGTATTCACTTCTTGGGTGTACCTCAAGAAGCTGATAATTTTGTAATTTTCTTCCTTATTTCTTTGAGCAACATATTCTTATCAACAGACTGTACACTAGTTATCAAGTAGATACAATAAAATTATCAATGATCACACGATACTACCATAAAGACAGATATGTTTTTAAAACTAATAATGAATGGAATGTCATCATGGCGAATGCGCAGATGTTATTAACGCAATTATGATTTCTATCTTCCTTTGAGCAAATACACAGTTATTATTGTTCCTAGCATAACAGAATTAGTGCTTCATTGCAGATGATTGAAAACATCAAGGTTTAACTATATCCATAAAATATCTTGTGAGTTTAATTGTGTCTTTATCATTTCCCTTACCTAAAAACGTTTCATCCACCAAACAATATAACATTTCTTATATCAGAAGTACGTTAGTGCACAATGTTCACAAAGAAATCCACTACTAGATTTTTTGTTTGTAAATGAAGACAGACTTAATTTATTTTTTCTCCCATCAAGACATCTCTGGACAGACTGGTAAAGTCGAGAGGGGTAAGTATTACTTGGACGAGGCACTGTCTTTGTCCCAGCTGGGCGGCCGAATGTTTACTCTTTGTCCCAGCTGGGCGGCCGAATGTTTACTCTTTGTCCCAGCTGGGCGGCCGAATGTTTACTCTTTGTCCCAGCTGGGCGGCCGAATGTTTATCTGCCTGTTTCAGTACCGTCTTGTGGAACGACGAATGCTACTATATTCGAATAATTATCAAATAAAGTGTTTCAAAACTCATTTTCCGTGTAAACCTAAAAGATCAAGCATCGATTTCAACAACTGGGAAACGTGAGGAATGAATGATATGTTCGAGGGGAACATGGATTCGTGAAGAAATATTTTGAAAATCGTTAGAATATTGCTAGAATTCTATCAAAGCCCACAGAAGACAACAGTTGTCGGTATATGGAAATATGAAGGACAAACATTCAATATGGATGTAGAAGTTGGTCGATGGAGAAAGTGTGTCCTTCACGAACAAACTGAGTCTGGAACTTACGGCAAGTGATTACTGCTCACTTTCCATACACTGACAGGTTATATACCATATAACGATTGTTATGCCATATAACAGCTGTGACACCATATAACATTTATCTATTTATGGAGTACCATATCGTACAATGATTTTCTCTACAGACCTGCAGGGTCACGACAACCTGACACTTTAGAGCGAATTTTTAAGAGAATTTGCCCAATATTTTCATGTTCCTGTTATTCTTTGCATTCTTTTCTCACCATATTAATCCAGTCAGCGATACAAATGTCACTGTGGCCTCAACGATCTGTTATATTACCATAACAACATTTCTTTACGAGAAATTCATATGGGGTGTAGCAGATATCTGACTTTGTTAATTTTAACTCTGGGCAGTGTTCAAGAGACTTTTGGTTATATACTAGTTTGCTCGAGTAGAAATGGGATATAGGGTATTCTATAATCATTTCCTGTTTTATTTTGACGAGAAGAGACAGATAACCAAACTATCAACAGCCGATCTATGAATTCGTCATGTACATAAATCAGGCCACTGACGTCAGATTTTCTGCTTGTCTATTATTCCCATTCGAAATCCAGAGATTGACACCCATAACTGTCTCTTATATATATATATATATATATATATATATATATATATATATATATATATATATATATATTATATATATATGGCGACAGAAACATACAAACACTCTTTCGATCTTTATCATTCTTGAAGCGAAGGATATAAGGACATATAAAATTACTTTCATTCATATCAAAAACAACATCCTGGACTAGAGTCCAGTACTTGACACACATGACCAGACTAAGATCCTAGACTACAGTCTAGTATGCTATAAACATGACCAGTTACGCATGAGATCCGAAACGCGCATAATTATAAGAAAATAAAACCCAGCATCAATACCAGAGCAGAACGTAAGTTGACTGTATGTAAACACTATAAACGAGAGAAACAGCGTTAGAAAAAATCAGTTGCTTTGGGAACAAAGGACATAATCCCATAAATTGTGAAAATAAATAAAAATCTGACACATCTAATTCATAATAAGATTATCATGCATTCAGATTTCGTGACAAAAGATGCTCTCCCAAAAGTAGCTATTGCACGCATCTGAATCACACAAATTTGAATCTCTCTCTCTCTCTCTCTCTCTCTCTCTCTCTCTCTCTCTCTCTCTCTGTCTTACACACAAATGCAAACGCATACAAATATGCAAACAAACAACAAAAATACATATACTCTCACACAACTGAAGGAGATAGATCATTGAATAGAACGACATATTCTTTATTATTTTTCTGGAATGTCTTCTCCACATTTATTTATGTTAAACATAATAGCTGATTTAAAATTGAACTATAACGCAACACAATGAAATACAATTCCAGACGATAGTTCTTTAATGTAAGTTGTTTGCTGTTCAACGACAACTTTAATCGAAACTTAAAAATAATTTACGAAACACAGCCCGCTACCGGCTGCTTATGTGGTAATAGATGAAAATATTCATGGCTGAGTTTATGGAATCCAAAAGAAAACCAAATGAGCAAACAACAACTAGTGTGTTTATGTACGTTCCGCCTAATGAAAACTATGGTACCAAAATCATAAATATAATAACTAAACACAGAGGGAAATTACTTGTTATGAATAGTGAAGCAACCATCACAATCATTTTTGTCAATTTCTGATCTCTATCTGTTATTTTGGCAACCTTCTCTGAAAGTGATGTTCGTGTTCGCCATTTTGACTGCATCCTTAGACTAATAACTAAAACAGATGTGCAGATGATGACTGCTAAAAAAGCAATAATAGGAATAAAAATGTTAACAGCGAAGGATATTTTTTCGATCTGGCCTTTATCTTCTGTGAAAGTGATACCCATGACAGTTCGGTTTTTGAATGGAGAAAATTTAAGACCGAGACTGTAAAAAGTGGAGAGACGCTGATCCAGAGAATGATGAAGGTGGCAACAATAATGATGGCAACTCTATTTGATGTGATGAGAGTCTTCACCTAAACAATGAAGTCAATTTTAAAAGAAATTACGTTTATTTTATATAAACATGATCAATATCACAACAGAAAGTTTTAAAATCCACTGAATTAAAGATATAAACGGCTGCGACTAGATATAAATATACCTTAAATTCATTGTCATGATGGAAAACACCGGATACTGTTTGATGAGGTCACAGTTTGGATATTAAATGTAGATGAATATGTTATTCTTCTTTAGTCTGCAGAATGACCTAGCAGTCAGTGTAACAGTCGGCAGCAAAATTTAACAGGGTAAAGGTACCATTCATTCATTCATTCCTTTGCATGTCCCTTGCGGAACTTTGCCTCCCAAACAGCACTCCTGTAGGCCTCTCGGTTGTGAGCAAGATGGCCTGCTGCTGCTGCATCCATTTCCAGATCATCAACGATGTCTTGCAACCATCTTCGTTTCGGTCTTCCTCTTTTTCTTTTTCCCATTATGTATCCTTCCAATACGGTCTTCTCTAAATTATCATGACGTTTAATGTGGCCAAAATATTTAAGTTTTCTCTCTTTAATACTCTTTACTAGCCAGCCTTCTTCAATATTAAGCTCTTGTAGTATAGATATATTTGTTCTTTTTTGTGTCCACGATATTTGGAGAACTCTTCTATAGCATTTACATTCACAGGCATTTATGTGCTTCTCAGCTGTTTTGTTAAGTGTCCAGGTCTCACAGGCATATGTTGCGATGGGAAAGATGCATGCCCTTAAAAATCTTATTTTTGTGGTTCTGTCTGCTCCTCTCCACAGATTCTTTATTTGTTTTACTTTCTGAAGAGCAATAGATGTCCTCCTTTTAATTTCCCGCATTGTATCTCCATTATTAGTTAGTAGTGATCCAAGATATTCAAAACTCTCCACTTCTTCCAGTTTTTCCTCACTGATACATATTTCAGTTGCCTTGTTTGTTTTGTCAGTTGTCATCACTTTAGTTTTCTTTGCATTAAGATAGAGGTTCTGCTCTTCGCTGTTCTTGCGGACTGACATAATTAGTTTTTCCATTCCTTCTTGTGTTGTGGACAGCAATACTGTGTCATCAGCATATCTAATCTCTGGTATTTCATAACCTCCAACTGTTATGGCATCGTAATATTCTTTGTCTACATCTTCTCTAACATTCCTCATTATATTTTCAGTATACAAGTTAAATAAGTAGGGTGACAATATGCACCCCTGACGGACCCCTTGTTTTATGTCAAACCAAGTTGTTGTTTCACCATTTATTCTTACTGCTGCTTGTTGGTCTAAATACAGCAGTGATGTTAATTGTATCAAATGTGTTGGAAATCCCATTTTTTCCATTATTTCCCAAAGTTTCTGGTGTTGTACACAATCAAATGCCTTTGAGTAGTCTATAAAGGATAAATATAGATTCACATTAAACTCTCTGCATTTCTCTATTATTAATCTTAGATTGAATATATGATCTCTTGATCCTCTTCCTTGCCTGAAGCCAGCTTGGACCATATTGACTTCTTCTTCTATTTTCTTTCGAAGTCTACCCATTATGATTTTTAACAGAATTTTACTGGCATGACTAATCAGGGCAACAGTTCTGTAGTTGGTGCATAATTTCAGGTTACCCTTTTTTGGCAGTGGTATGAATACAGTTCTTTTCCATTCTTTTGGCCAAATACCTGAATGCCATATCTTTTTACATAGTGCATGATAGATTGTTGCACACTCCTTTCCTCCTGCTTTAATAAATTCAGCGGTTATCTCATCACATCCTGGTGATTTACCATTTTTCAGACTCTTTATTGCCCATAAAACTTCTTCCATTGTCGGCTCGGGTTCTTTCTCCTCCAATAATAATTCACACTGTTGATTTCTGCTTCCACAGTCGGTTGTTTCATACATTCTTTTGCAATAATCATTCCATCTTTCCAGAATTTCCTCTGTCTCTGTCAGGGTATTCCCCATCTCATCACAAATTACATTTAGCTTAGGTGTGACATTTCTCGTCAATGTCTTCATTTCTTTAAACATTTCACTATCTCTTCCACACCTCTGATGTTCTTCTATTCTTTCACAACAATCTTGTATGTATTGTTTTTTGTCTCTTCTTATGTTTCTTCGTACTTCTTTTGTTAAAGTTTTATATTTATCTTTGTTGTTGTTTGTCACTCTCCATTGCGTCTTCATTTCTCTACATTGTTTTATCAGTTCTAGTGTACCTGCTGTGATCCATCTATTCTTTTGTGTTTTCTTTACTGGAACCAT
Organism: Achatina immaculata; assembly: GCA_009760885.1. NCBI lineage: Eukaryota > Metazoa > Mollusca > Gastropoda > Stylommatophora > Achatinidae > Lissachatina > Lissachatina immaculata. Next base: position 20,299,610 of record CM019702.1, on the reverse strand, counting down.
GTCTTTAGCTGTTGTTACTAAGATATCTTTGGCCTGCGTGGCCAATTCATCTGGTGTCATCTCTTCCTGTACAGCCATCAGGATTTCGAAACCGTTCTTCACTTCTATACCGTATTGTTCTGGTATATTTGTAAGGTCAAAGCGGAGTGGTCTTTATCCCATAACTAACTTTTTTATCTTTATCTTCATGTCTGCTATTAATAACTCATGGTCCGTGTCACAATAAGCACTTGGTAAAGTTTTTGCTGATGTTATGCTTGACCTCCACTTCTCTGCACTAAAATATAATCTATTTGATTCCTGGTTTTCCCATCAGGTGATGTCCATGTGTAAAGTCTTCTTGGATGTTGTTTAAAAAGTGTGTTAGCGATCATTAGCTCATTTTCCATACAAAACGCCATTAGATTGTCACCTGCCTCATTTCTGTGTCCTATGCTAAATTTCCCTACAACATGTCCTTCATCTTCTGCTCTTTCTGTACCAATTTTTGCATTAAAATCACCCATTATAAATACAATATCATTTTTCCGTACCTGGTCCATTGTCGTCTGCAGTGTGTTATAAAAATGTTCTACTTCATCTTCTTCTGCTGCTGATGTAGGTGCATATACCTGGATGACTGTTACATTTCTAGGAATGCCCTTAAGTCTGATTGTTAGGATTCTATCACTTACTGGATTGTAGCCTAGTAATGCTTTTGATGTTGATTTGTCCAAATAAAAAGCCACTCCATTCTTTCCTCCTACTTCTCCGCCAGAATGTATAAATATATTATCATTCTCGCTCTTAAAGTGTCCTGATCCTTTCCATCGATGTTCGCAGATTCCCAAAATGTGTATCCGCGTTCTTTTCATCTCGTCACTTATTACTTGATATTTTCCCTCATACATACTTCTTACATTCCATGTTCCAGGAAATATTATTATATAATCATTTAGTCCTAGATAAATCATTTTTTCCCAACACTCAAAATCAGTAATGAGAAAAACACAGTTTATTGAAATACTACAGAACTCACGATAACTTGTAATGAGCTCTAAGATATAGCATAAATAAGTAGCTTAAGTTTCTAATTTCATTTTGCAGCTTCTGGTACAAGGAAGTACAGCAGCATCATCCTTCGCTGATTCTGACATGGTAATGTTAGACAGACAAAAACCCATCTACCAGACCCGTATATTGTGACAGCTAGTTAGGGGGGTCAACTCAGATCCCAGGTATCTGGAAGCGTCTACTTGGTATTCTGTACCGGTATGTTCTGTACAGCGTAACTTTTGGCAAACATGGATATTAAATGCAATTTTGGGAACTTTAAATTCACTTTAAAACTGTCGAGTGACGATGAAAAACAGCAACAACAACAACAACAACAATAACAACAAAAAATGCCAAAGTTCTCAATATTAGTCGTAGTTCAGAAAATTATGTCATTCACGATTTCTGTCAAAATACATTCATCGTCTGCAGTAGACTCTGGTTTAAATACTCGGTGCTCCTGACTTTGACAGGGAGAATAAGGCGCAGAACTCAGGACATCTGTGAACTTCCCACTTTACTCATAGACAATGACAAACAGATTTTTACCGTATTGAACCTTCATTTGCCGATCAGTTTCAACAGATTTCCACCGTCACTGCTAAAAAAAACCTAATGACAGAACCGCTATTCAACTTTCGTGCATGTGTCTAAAGAAGCATCAATCTCCGCATGTTACAATGACGTCATTTAACTCTTGGACACCGTGCTGCCACCTGCATGTCGCCCGTACATTAGTGTTAACGATGCTGCCAACGTTCATGGTCACGGAACTGTGCTTCTAATGGAATTTTAAGGTTTTAATTCAGTTCACTCTTCTATATCGAATTCAAAGCATATTTACCTAGAATATATATTATATAGAACACCTTTATTATGAAAAAAAAAAGATTTTCAAAACCTATATATTTGTGTATATTTCTTTTACCGTATTATAAGAGAACATTACGGATACCTTTAAAGGCGCTGCAATACACAAACACCTCTCCAAGGTAATAAAAGCAGTGATACAGCTGGACACACGGGTAAAGGCTGCATGAGGCAAGGATCCAGTTACATACTGAATTTCTAGTGGGTCAAAAGGCAAGTCTGATTCATAGAAAGCTGGAGTGAAGCAAAAATTGCCCCATATCAATGTCACCAGGCAGCCTACATCAGAGACAGCAAGACCTGTAAACATTTTAAGAAAGAGCACTTTATATACTTTTTTTTGTCCTTGCTACAAATATGGCCACTTAACGGTCTGTCCACTTTGGGATGTGATGTGTAAAACTGGATAAGATCAAGAAACTTTACAGGTACAGACAAAGAATAAAGCCACGCATGTATCAGGCAGTGTCAGGGTATATATGCTTCAGACAGATGTATCGAGATCTTATTGATGGATACGTAATCTTATTTTATCTTAATGATCTTCTAGATCAAATGAAAATGAAGCACTGGATTACTCGTATTTTACAGACTACAACTTATTACAGACTTTAACAACAGAACATAATTAGAGGGTCATTTACAGTGACTTTAATGAATTATATGTTGGACTTTAAAAGCAAGAGATTTTGATGAACTACACCAACAGAGACCTCATTAATGCATATCTTAAGAGTCAGATTGAGGTAGGAAGAATATATATACATAATTCTTTATCAGTCAGTCAATTGCGTGTCCCTTGCGGAACTGCCTCTCTACCAGCTCTCTGTAGGCCTCTCGGTTGTGACCAAGATGGCTTGCTACTGATGCATCCCTTTGCAGATCATTAACGATGTCTTGCAGCCACCTTCGCTTTTTTCTTCCTCTCTTTTTTTCCATTATGTACCCTTCCAAGACTGCTTTCTCTAAATTATGAAATTTAGTGTGTCCACTGATTAGGTTGAAAGACTCGCCGAAGACAGGAAAAATTGGCGAACTACCTTGCGAGCACTATGTGACGTTTAACGGCAAGGGAAGGATATAAGATATAAGATAAGATACTGTCCAAAATATTTAAATTTTCTCTGTTTAATCCTCTTTACTACTCAACCTTCTTCAATATTAAGTTCTTGCAGTATGGATACATTTGTTCTTTTTATGTGCCAATGATATTTGAAGAACTCTTCTGTAGCATTTACATTCACACTCATTTATATGTTTCTCAGGTGTTTTGTTAAGTGTACAGGTCTCACAGGCATATGTTAAGATGGGAAAGGTGCATGCCCTTAAATATCTTATTTTTGTGGTTCTGTCTGTTCCTCTCCACAGCTTATTTAGTTGTTTTATTTTTGAAGAGCGATATATGTTCACTTTTTAATTTCCCTCATATGTGTGTGTGTGTAAGAGAGAGACAGAGAGAGAGAGAGACACACAGAGAGAGAGAGAGAAAGAGATTGAGAGAGAGAAAAAATTGGAGGAGGTGGAGAATTTTTAATATCTTGCATCATTACTAACGAATAATGGAGATACATTGAATGAAATTAAAAGGAGGGCGTGCATTTTTCCCGTCACAACATATGTCTGTGAGAACTGGACACTTAACAAAACATCGTGTTCAATGAGATCCTTCAATGCATCCTCTATGTATATCTGTCCATGTTTGTTATCTAAACCGAGATAGCCCAGGTGTACATCATTAATTATTTCATTCTTAGTCGTGTGTGATTGTGACCTATTGGCATAATTTAGAATATCTTTCATAAATGTTTTAAGTTCATCCTCATCTGGAATATCATCATAATTTGATGTCAGTCTTTCATCATTCAATTTAATATTTAAAGCAGATATTATGCTTTTTGAACAACCTGCACTGTCTATGTGTCTCTGACAATTATTGCATTCTTTTACATTATCTTTATTCATTTCAGTCTTGTTATCTGCCATACATGTATGTATACATCTCTTGTAACTATAATTACAGTATTGGTTTCTTCATCTTTGCTCATATAATAAGACTGCGTAGCTACGTCGTTTAACACGATCCTGTCTGTTTCTTCACTAATATCATCTGTTTCAGTGGGTACAGTAGTTGTGGCTACATCCTTCCTCTGTATTAAACAGTTTTCATTCATTGTAGTACCTACATGAACTGTATGTGTAACTTTTATGTATAACTCCGTAGCTGTACTTGCATCTTTCCTGTCTAACTCTGTATCTGTACTAGTGCTACTAATTTTTACTAGTGTTACATCGGTGTTGGTTTGTTTATCTTTTCTGCTACAAGATCGCTGAGTGGCTACCTCCTTTGTCTCACTTTTATGTCTTCGTCTGTCTGTGTTTGATTTCGTACTGACTACAGCATTTATTTCTTTCATCTCAGTCCTAACCAACCTTTCAGTGTTGTGTAGCACATATCTGCTGTTATTTCCTTTAAAAGAATCGTGCTGGTATTTTGCTCTGTACCTTTTGTCTTTGTGGGCTGTTTGTGTGTCTTGTTAACTCATGTCTGTATCGTGTCCAGGGTTATAGTAAATGTTTACTGTTCCCTCTCTCTCATATCTATAAAAATTGTTCTTTGTCTGTCTAAAGTCTGCTCTAGGATAAAAGCTGCACTGTTTTCTCATATTTCTTTCTTGCCTCAACTCTCTACCTAACTTAGCTGCTTCTCTCCTCAGATATCTGATCTCCCATTTTAGTATATCTATTTCAGGTGTTTCTGCAGTCTGTTGTGTCATTTTCTCTAACATTCTCTCCGAAAAATCTCTGTATTATTCTTGCTCCATGAAATAATCAGTGAAATAATCAATAGTTTCTAGTGAAAGAATATGCTAACAAAGCAGTATAAATCAAACAAATATACACTGTAATTACAACAACAATCTAACTTATACATAACTCAACTGTCTCTTGTTCTTTGTCCAATACACTGTCCCTCTGATGTTGATGTTGTCACTCTTTGCGAATGTCTAATTAATGTTCTCTGTATACCACCATTACTAAAGAAACAATTGTTCTTTGACTAGATCACATCAGTTCGTTCTAGCACGTGATTGCCTGTACTTCGCGTTGTCCTATCCTCGTTGATTTCCTTGTTAATATTGATAATGTCAGAGTTCTGAATACCACCGCTGTTAGAAAGATAAAATGTTCTAGGTCTGTCTACATCACAAAAAGTTTGGTTATAACATCAGTACGTGATCGTTAGTACTTAGCATTGTGTTGGCTTTTACGCCAGGTCGTCTCCTCCCGAGTTTCGGAAACGTGTACGGGCACCAGTATAATAATGATGTAGTGTGAACTATCATATTATTGACGGCACCAGTATAATATTGAAGTAGTGTGAACTATCATATTATTGACGGCACCAGTATAATATTGACAAGTTGTGAACTATTGTTCTTGATGACTGATAGTAGAAGTGTTCTTTAGTTCTCTGATCACAACACATCGATGTTTCACAAATATTACACTTCACTAAATCAGAGGAAGTCCGATGAAATGTTCGGTACAGAATTCTTCTAATTCTGACTAATAAGATATTCGACTTAGAATTCACAACATCACTTGTACTAATATGCAGTATGATATAATCTTCGTTAGTTTCGTCGGTGAAGTACATCAGTATCAAACTATCATATTCTACTTACAGAATTTCTCAATGTTCTCAACTTCACATTATTCTACACTTGTTACGAGAACATTTCCTAACTCTTTCTTCTTCCTCTCTTGTCTGGACTGGTCTCCATTCACTGACCGTCCATGTTCCTCCGTCTTCGGGGCTCTGTCCTCTGTCAACACTCTACTGTACTTCCAAACTTCTTGGTTCTTCTTCGTTCTCGGTTTTTTCCTCCATTTTTCTTCCTTTATTCTTCCGTCTTCGGGCTCTCTCATCTGTCTCCACGTCTTCATCGTTCCCATTCCTGTCTCTCCTCTCTCATTTTTAACTTCAAGTGCAGCTTGATGGATTAAACAATAAGTATTTTGGCTTCACCCTTCAGATGTCCACTGATTCCCAAGAGCGTTCTAATTGTCCGTCTTTCAAATTGCTCCATGCCTTATATGTCTTAAGTCAGTTGTCCAATAGGCCACGCCTCTAAATATTTAATTGGTGAGCTGGCGGAGTTGGTCACTCCTTTATTTAAAAACCGTGTGCAGCCGCGTTCTAACGCGTGTCAGTCTGTGTTAGTTTCATCTATACAATTGTTATTTACCTAAATCATTATCTGGCTATTTCATGTCCGACGTTTTATTGTTATTCATTATTATTATGTCCTCGCTTTTCATTGTGTCTGCCTTTTCTATTCGTCTTTTCTATTTAGTTTACTCGTGTCAACGTCCAGTCACTGCTTTGTTATCACTGGAACATCCTACTTTCTGGCGTCCTTCATCATCATCAGGTGCCGTGCCGACTGGCGTTGGCTATTATGCTCCTCCAGATTACCCGATCCTTCATGCAGGCCATCAGTTCAGTTGGTGATCTCTTCTCACACCATCCCGTCGGACTGTCCAGTATCATTTCTCTTGATCTTCTTCCTTCTATTTTTCCTGTTGTTATAATATTTTCAATGCCCCCTCTTCTCATTGCATGTCCTATGACAGTACATTGTCTCTCTCTTATCTTTTTGACAAGGTTTTTGTCTCTCCAGCTCTTCTAATACATTCTTCATTAGTTATTTTTGCTGTCCAGGGGATTCGCAACATTCTTCTAATAAATCACATTTCTGCTGCTTCCAATGATTCTTGTGCAGACTTGCCTATTGTCCATGAATCACTTCCATATAACAAGATAGGTTCAATATAGCATTTTAGGACTTCTTTTCTAACATTCATTGATAAAGATGTGTTAGCTAATATGTTTCTCATTCTCTGAAATGCAGTCTTTGTTTGGCCTATTCTGTTCCTAATTTCTGTTCTGCATTTCCCATCTGATGTTATTACTGCTCCAAGGTATTTGAATTTCTGCACCTGCTTTAGAATAATTCCGTTTAATTTAATACTGCATGGTGGTGGATTCTGTTTCTTAGATATAACCATAGTCTCTGTCTTTTTGATGTTCAAAGTAAGGCCTTTCTGTTCACTTTCTTTGGCGATTTTATCCAAGAGATTTTGCAGATCTTGTTGGTTCTCAGCTATCAGTACTGTGTTGTCAGCATACCGAAGGTTGTAATATTGTATCCTTCAATTTTTATTCCTGGTTCTGTGATGATCGTTCTTAGAATATTCTCGCTGTACAGAGAAAAAAGGTCTGGAGATAGTACACATCCTTGTCGCATCCCTTGTTTTATAGGTTGATATTTTCCAGTTCTATTTTCAACTCGAATTGCTGCTTCTTGCTGCCAGTATCGATATTTTACAATCCTCAGATCTTTGCCGTCTATATTGATGTCTTCAAGCATTTTAATAATTTCATTATGTTTCACCTTGTCAAATGCCTTGGTGTAATCAATGAAGCATAAGTAGAGATCTTTCTGTACTTCTAAAGTTCTTTCTGTTGGTGTTCGTAAAGCATAAATGGCATTGTGTGTTCCCTTTCCTTCAACAAATCCAAACTGTTCATCTGCTATTTCCATTTTTATCTTTTTCCTTGTTCTTCTCATAATGATTCTCAGAAGTAGCTTCGTTATGTGACAAGAGAGGCTGATAGTCCGGTGGTCGTCACATTCCTTTCCACCTGCTTTGTTTGGTAGTGCTATAAACGTGGATTTAATCAGGTCACTGGGAATATAACCACTGTTGTAAATGTCATTCAGTAACTTGGTTATTATTTTTAATTTTCTTTTAATTTTCTTCCTTTGTATTAATTAAATCTACTCGTCACGGAGCCTCGTCTTTTTCTATTCACTGTTTCCACTGTTTACTTTTGTCCGCGTCTTGTTCTAGTGTCATGGAAGTTTTATATCTTTCTCTTCCCTTCCTCTCCATTGTCTCTGTCTCTATTCGATGTTACTATTTTGTTTACAGTATATTTTCATAATCATATTTATTAATAATAATAACAACTATAATCGTTACTTGCAAGGCCATGCTACAAAGAGACTAAGTCTAAACTACGGAATTTCTGTGTCACGACCTCGTTCCTTCCAGGTGTCACGACCCCTCGTGTCTACTGAGCGGTTACTAAAGACTATGTCAGTAAAACGTCTTTTTTTTTGGGGGGGGGGGAGGGTTCTAGTTCGCTACTTCTATCGTATGATGTTCTCTCGTGGCTAGACGGCTTCTAGTCCTATCGGAGTCCGTGTTCGAATCTCAGGTAATTCTCTCGTGATTTTTCTTTCTCTCACGTCTCACTAAAGTGCTCTTGTCTACGATTTTTTCGAGGTCTAATCCTACAAAACTGTGTTCTCTTACTTTACTCTTAGAGTAAATATCTGGTCGAGACAGCTTCTCTCTTTTCGAAATCCTGCTTGTTCTTCTCTCATTGCTGTATCCACTACATCTTTAAGTCTATTCAACATGACCTTGCAAAATACTTTTGACACAACTGATGCTAAGGTTATTACTCTTCAAATGTTACATTCACTAAAGTTGCCTTTTTTTGTTGTTATTTTAACAATGATTCCTTTTTTCAATTTAGAAGGGAACTTTTCTTCTTTCCAAATCTTATTATACATTCTCTATAGTTGTCTCATGTTGTCACTATTGATCGCTTTTAACATATTGAATGTTATTTCATCTTCACCTGCAGCTTTGTTGTTAGTCATTAAATTCACTACTGTTTCAATTTCATGCAATGTAATTTGATCTAGGTTGACATTTAGTTGTGGGGCTGGTACGTCGGTTTCAAGGTTTAACAATTCTTTTGGGTATGGTCGATTAAGAACAGCTTAGAAGTGTTCCGTCCATGTTTGCTTTTCTACAATGATTTACTGTGTGTGTTATGTGTGTATATACCACTGCATTTTCTTATGGAAATTTTAACCTTCTTGCTTCCATATACCGACAGCCGCTGTGCACGGCTCACATTGATATAATTCTAGGGGTTGTTCAGTGGTACCGGAATCCGAAAATAGATTTAAAAAGACAAAAGTTGATCCCATTAACTTTTAAAATATTGCTTGACGAATCCATGTTTCTCTTGTAGATATCATTCACTTGTTCATATTTTCTAATTGTTCAAATCGGTGCTTGATTCTTTTACAATTACAATGAAAAAATGAATTATAGAAAATTAATTTGCTAATTACTCCGAGATAATAATTTAATTGTTCGTCTCAGAAGACATGTTTTAAGCAATCACATGAACATATCCTTCTTCTTCTGGGTACCTGGAATGAACAAAGTGTCTTGTCCAAGCTACAATTTGTGTGTCTTCGAACAGCATAGTTTATTTCCTATACAGTTAACTACAAAGAAATGAATGAAGGCACATGGTGCACCAACATCATTTAATTTTTTTTTAACTGCGGTCTGTAACAATATTACTTTCTAACTCGTTCATACCACTAATAATTTCCAATAATAAAAATAGTGAACTATATTATACTGGCAAATATTGTTGTCAGTGAATACAAGTTGGAAATTGTTTGTACGGAAGATGAAATTGACAAGAAACGCGGTAGAAGTTATTTTAGAAGATATTACCAAGAAGGATAATAAAGCGACAGTTATCATTCACTGGACATTAATGAGAAGAGGAGGGCTTTAAAACATCATAAGAACAGGGAAAATAAATGGAAAAAGAGACAGAGAAAGACCAAGAGAAAACAATCACGGATAGTCTAACTATGGCGCAACAAAAAATCACTGAGATGATGGAGAAATATCAAGTACCGAGATCTGTTGAGGGGCATGAATGCCAGTGACAAGTAGCATGCCAACCTGATAATGATAAAAGATAGATGTAATATTGATAATGATAAAGACAGATGAAATATCGACAATGATAAAGACAGATTAAATATTGATAATGATAAAGACAGATTAAATATTGACAATGATAAAGACAGATTAAATATTGATAATGATAAAGACAGACTAAATATTGATAATGATAAAGACAGTGAAATATTGAAAATGACAAAGGCAGAAGAAACACTCATAGCAGATGCTGAGAACTCATAATTGCTGGAATTATTTTTTTTTCAGAATTTTATTTCAAAATTTTATTTCAAAACTTTGTTTCATAATTTTATATCTTATAATTTTCTGTCATAATTGTGTTATATCAATGTGATATATTTAAGTTTTCATATCAGGAACTCAATCTCATTTTCAATATTGTATTGAAATAGGTGCTGTCTCCCCCTTATATCAGAAATACTCAAGCAAGATTCAAAGTATTAACAACAAAGATAAAATGCAAACATTAAATGTAACATCCAACAACAGTTTACCCGCTATATATATTAATTCCACTTTCTCTACGCAAGAGATAACAAACAAATTAATCAGTGACAGGTTGCTGACAATTTTTCAATGGATAGTGGTTGCATCATTGGATCAACTGGTGGACATTTTCGGCATCGTGGCAAATATAATTAATATCATCTGTTTTGTCAAGCAAGGATTCAAGGATCCAGTTAATATGAGCTTATTAGGTAATTTGATGCACATTAATTCTTAATTTGTATTAAACACGTAAACTTGTAGCCGTGTCCAAATTTAAAGAGGCTATAACCAAGTCTATAGTAACAGCCTATGTGTGTATGGGACTCAGCATAAGCAAGGATAGAACAGGAACTAACAAAAATTCTCAAAAGACGTGTCCTATCTTCTCATGCTAAGTGTGTGAACACGTTCTGTTTCGTTTCATATCGGCCGCCACGAAAGCGAAACGAAACATTTGTTCTATATAAAGTTTTTGAATTGTTAGTCGCCGGTAGACCCTCATTCATTTCACTAAATGGCCGTTGTCGTGAGGGAGTTTTCGTATGTCCGCGTGGATGCGATTGTGAAGTCTTCTGTTCAGTAACTGAGTTTTGTGTATTGTGGTAAGAAAGATTGCTATGCAATGTTCCGCCTCAGCCCCTCATATATGTAAGTTTTGTCACAAGTCATAATTTCGTGTTAAGTGTAAAATTGTTGTAGTCGTTCAGTTCATTATGTGGAGAGTTGAAGTGAAGTATTTGTGGCCTGCAGACTTTGAATTATTATATTGATACTTATCGAAAATGTCAATAATCATATAAATAATATTTGATATTTAAAATTAGGATATAGAACATAGAAATGAAGCAGGTGACAATCTAACGGCGTTTTGCATGGAAAATGACTTAATTATCGCTAACACACTTTTTAAACACCATACAAAAAGACTTTAAATGTGGATGTGGACATCACTTGATGGGAAAACTAGCAATTAAATAGATTACATTTTAGTGCAGAGAATGTGGAGGTCAAGTATAACATCAGCAAAAACTTTACCAGGTGCTGATTGTGACACGGACCATGAGTTATTAATAGCAGACATGAAGATAAAGATAAAAAGACAGTTACGGGATCAAGACCACTTCGCTTTGATCTTACAAGAATAACTATACGGTATAGAAGTGAAGAACCGTTTCGAAATCCTGATGACTATACAGGAGAAGATGACATCAGATGAAATGGCTACACAGGCCAGAGATATCTTAATAACAACAGCTAAAGACGTGGTTTCAGTAAAGGAAACACAAAGAATGAATGGATTACAGTAGGCACACTAGAACTGATAAAACAACGTAGAGAAATGAAGATGTAATGGAAAGTGACAAACAACAACAAAGAGGAATATAAGTCTTTAACAAAACAAGTACGAAGAAACATAAGAAAAGACAAAAACAATACATACAAGATTATTGTGAAAGAATAGAAGGACATCAGAAGTGTGGAGAGATAGTGAAATGTTTAAAGAAATGAAGAAATTGACGAGAAATATCATAACTAAGCTAAATGTAATTTGTGAAGAGATGGGGAATACTTTGACAGAGATAGAAGAAATTCTAGAAAGATGAAAGGAATATTGCAGATGAAGGTATGAAACAGTCGATTGTGAAAGCAGAAATCAACAGTGCGAATTATTATTGGAGGAGAAAGAACTCGAACCGACAATAAAATAAGTTTTATGGGTAATAAAGAATCTGGAAAATGGTAAATCACCAGGATGTGAAGAGATAACAGCTGAATTTATTAAAGCAGGGGGAAAGAAATGTGCAACAATCTGTCAAGCACTATGTAAAAAGATATGGCATTCGGGTATTTGGGTAAAAGAATCGAAAAGAACTATATTCATACCACTGCCAAAAAAGGGTAACCTGAAATTATGCAATTAAGTTCTTGTAGTATGGATATATTTGTTCTTTTGTGTCCATGATATTTGAAGAACTCTTCTGTAGCATTTACATTTCTCAATGTTCTCAACTTCATACTATTCTACACTTGTTACGGGAACATTTTCTAACTCAGTATTATATCAGATCTGCAACACGTGATCAATCAGTTATACAACTAAATCACTGTACTCGAAGTTTCAAAGTAACAAATATTCATATCACTTGAATCAAATGAAACACAGCTTCAATCTGGCCTAAAACTACTTCTTCAAAACTGCTTTTCTTGAGTATCTATTGCTCTAATTGTCCATTTATACTTCAAAACTGCTTTTCTTGAGTATCTATTGCTCTAATTGTCCATTTATTCCAGCTGTGGTTACCTACGTCTTCTTTCTCTCTCGTGTCTTCTCTGGTGTGTGTTCTCCTTCTGCTGTTCTTCTCTGATTGTCTGTCCTTCTCTTCTTCTCTTATCTGGACCGGACTCAGTTCACTGACCGTCCTTGTTCCTCCGTCTTCGTGGCTCCGCCCTCTGTCTCATCTCCTCTTCTTCTTCTTTCTTCTTGGTTCTCCTTCTTTCTTGGTTTCTCTTCGTTTCTTATTGTCTGTTCTTCTGTCTTCGGGCTCCTTCTTCTGTCACTTCTCCTTCCTCGTCCCCACTACTTGGTTCCTCTTCGTTCTTCTTCCTTGGTTCTTCTTCCTTGTTCTTATTGTCTGTTCTTCCACCTTCGGACTCCCTCCTCTGTCTCTTCTTCTTCCTCGGTCTCCCTACTTAGATCCCATGAGCGTTCTGATTGTCCGTCATTCAAACTGCCCTGTGACTTATATATCTTAAGTCAAGTGTCCAATAGGCTGCGCCTCTAAATATTTAATTGGTCAGCTGGCCGAGTTGATCACTCCTTTATTTAAAACCCGTCTGCATTCGCGTCACCTAACAGGTGTCAAATGTCAACTCCGTCTATACAATTGTTATTTACGTAAGTCATTATATTTGCTATTTCATGTCGAAGGTTTATTGTGTCCTCGCTTTTCATTGTGTCTGCCTTTTCTATTCGTCTTTTCTATTTTTTTCACACGTGTCAACGTCCAGTCATTGCTTTACTATCACTGGACCATTCTACTTTCTGCGGTCCTTGCTTTGATGTATCAGCGTCATTGTTTCTCGTCTTTTTCTATTCACTGTTTCTACTGTTTACTTTTGTCCGCGTCTTGTTCTAGTGTCATAGAAGTTTTCTACCTTTCTCTTTCTTTTTCGACTTTCTTTTCACTGTCGCTATTAGATGTTACTATTTTGTTTACAATATTTTTTCATAATCATATTAATTAATAATAATAACAACAATATCCATTACTCACAAGGCTATGCTACATTTCTTCTGCCATCTTACTCTCATACTGTTAGTTCTGTCATCCTACTCTCATACTGTTACTTCTGTCATCCTACTCTCATACTGTTACATCTATCATCTTACTCTCATACTGTTACTTCTGTCATCTTACTCTCATACTGTTACTTCTATCATCCTACTCTCATACTGCTACTTCTGTCATCATACTCTCGTACTGTTACTTCTATCATCCTAGTCTCATACTGTTACTTCTGTCATCTTACTCTCATACTGTTACTTCTATCATCCTACTCTCATACTGCTACTTCTGTCATCATACTCTCGTACTGTTACTTCTGTCATCCTACTCTCACACTTTTACTTCTGTCATACTACTCTCATACTGTTATTTCTGTCATCCTACTTTCATACTGTTACTTTTGTAATATAACTCTCATACTGTTACTTCTGTCATATTACTCTCATACTGTTACTTCTGTCACCTTACTCTCATACTGTTACTTCTCTCATCCTACTCTCATACTGTTACTTCTGTCATCCTACTCTCATACTGTTACTTCTGTCATACTACTCTCATACTGTTACTTCTATCATCCTACTCTCATACTGTACTTCTGTCATCATACTCTCATACTGTTACTTCTGTCATCCTACTCTCACACTTTTACTTCTGTCATACTACTCTCATACTGTTATTTCTGTCATCCTACTTTCATACTGTTACTTTTGTAATATAACTCTCATACTGTTACTTCTGTCATATTACTCTCATACTGTTACTTCTGTCACCTTACTCTCATACTGTTACTTCTCTCATCCTACTCTCATACTGTTACTTCTGTCATCCTACTCTCATACTGTTACTTCTGTCATACTACTCTCATACTGTTACTTCTATCATACTACTCTCATACTGTTACTTCTGTCATGCTACTCTCATACTGTTACTTCTGTCATTTTACTCTCATACTGTTACTTCTGTCATCTTACTCTCATACTGTTACTTCTGTCATCTTACTCTCATACTGTTACTTCTGTCATCTTACTCTCATACTGTTACTTCTGTCATACTACTCTCATACTCTTACTTCTGTCATGCTACTCTCATACTCTTACTTCTGTCATCTTACTCTCATACTGTTACTTCTGTCATCTTACTCTCATACTGTTACTTCTGTCATACTACTCTCATCCTGTTACTTCTGTCATCTTACTCTCATACTGTTACTTCTGTCATCTTACTCTCATACTGTTACTTCTGTCATACTACTCTCATACTCTTACTTCTGTCATGCTACTCTCATACTCTTACTTCTGTCATGCTACTCTCATCCTGTTACTTCTGTCATACTACTCTCATACTGTTACTTCTGTCATGCTACTCTCATCCTGTTACTTCTGTCATACTACTCTCATCCTGTTACTTCTGTCATACTACTCTCATACTGTTACTTCTGTCATGCTACTCTCATCCTGTTACTTCTGTCATGCTACTCTCATACTGTTATTCTGTCATACTACTCTCATAATGTTACTTCTGTCTTCCTACTCTCAGACTGTCACAATACTGATATCATATGTTTGTATGCTTTATGATGATCTTGATGCATCAATATAACCTTGTACCTTCCTAATAATTGTTATCCTTGACTGTTTGTTTGTTATTTGTTGTTGTTGACAAGCGCAATTAAATTAGATGTAAAACTGAGTTTGGACCTTACTTTATGAATTATTTCTTGTGTTGTCTTTGTGGCTTGATGGTTAAAATGGATGTTGTTCATTGAAGCAACAATACCTTAAGCAACAACCGATAATTGAACCAGGAAATTTTTTTTCGGGCAGGCAAAGATTGGGAGAAATATGTAAGGAAGAAGTCCTGAGTTGTGATGATTAAACATACGTAATAAAATTATTCTCCTGGTACGGCGATACATAAATTAGAGAATTTTAATAAAGTATTATATGTAGATATTCCAAACCAAATAATATCCCAAGAATAATATAATCTCTTACACATATGTAAACTTTCTAAATCAGCCTGGTAATAAGGATAGGGATTACAGAGATCCCTGTTTGTGATGCAGTTTACCGGAAGATTCTGTATCTATACTTCAACACATAACACATTATACTTCAAAATATAACAACACATACTTCAACATGTAACAACATATACTTCATCATAAAACATCATAAACTTCAACATATAACAACACACAAAGTTCAACATATGACAATATACACTTCAACATATAACAAAATATACTTCATCATATCATTCAGGGAAGTAACTCTAAGCGTCTCCCTGATCACTCTCGTTTTCTTAAAATCCTGCCAAATGTGTGATCTGTAAAATAATTCAAGTCTTCATTTTCAAATCCTCAAGATCATTTAAATAAAAGAACAACGCTGATCTAAATACATGATCTCGATAAATCTCTCCAAAGCTTTTCTGTACCTGGCCACTGCCTGGCACATTATTTCGAAATCATTTTTACTTGTACCTAGAACAAACTGTAACATTTCTTTACCTCTTCCAGTCTTACTTAGACCGTCACAAGGAAGGCATAACATTGACTTGATCCTATTTTTACCAAAAGATAAAAATCTATAAAGAGTTGTTTATTACAATGTTCGCAGGTCTTGCTATTTCTGATGCCGGTGGCCTGCTGACGGCGCTATGGGCCAATATTTGCTTTACCCCAGCTTTCTACGAATCAGACTTGCCTTTTGACCCACTAGAAATTCAGTATGTAACTGGATCCTTGCCTCATACGGCCCTTACTCCTGTGTCCAGCTGTATCACTGCTTTGATTACCATGGAGAGGTGTTTGTGTATTGCATCGCCTTTAAAGGTAGACAAATTGTTTTGATGCACACAATTTCTTAATTTCTATTGAACATATAAACTTGCAGGGATGCCTAAATCATCATGTCTGCATTTCGATTACAAATAAACACACATATAGGTTTCGTACAACTTTATTTATCTTTCTTATAAATGTCATCTATGTAACAACGTTTCTAAGAAAATAACTAAATTTTGAAATCAGTATACTCAAGTGAACAAAATAAAATCCACTGAAGTAGAAATGGTAAGAACTGTCCCGTTGTCATGAACGTTGACGGCATGTACGGGACCTCTAGCAGGTAGCAGCGCGATGTCAAAGCGCTAAATGATGTCCAAAGAGCAGTGTAAAGATGGCTGCTTCTTTAAAGACGTGCAAGAAAGTGGAACAGCGGTTCTATCATCCGATTTATTATGTGAAACCTATAGAAATTGATTAGTTCAGTACAGTAGTGATTATTTGTTGCTGCATCAGATTTATGAGTAAAATAAAAAGTTCAGAGATGCTCTGAACAATGTGAAGTCAGAGGTTACTGTAGAAGATGAAAGAAATGCTGTAGGAAATGTGAATGATGTTGTATGCCGAACCACGACTGCTGGTGGGTTTTTTTTCACCCTCACTCGACGTTTCAGATTAAATCTTAAAGACAGTTCCCAAAGTAACCTTTCATATCCGCTCAGGGAGGCTGTGCACATAAGACGGAGAAGGAATACCAAACAGTTGGTGCCAGTTACCACAACTCTTACTTCCACATCTCAGCTATTGGTCAGTAGATACACTTCTGGTGTACGAGCTTTTGTCTTTCTAGCAATGCCAGTTCAGAATCACCGAAGAATAACGATGAAGTACTGCCATGGATCAGCGGCTGTAACATTAAATAGATACGTAAATATCTTATGCATACTATCATTAAATAGATACTTTAATCTCTTATGTATATTAACATTAAATAGATACTTAAATATCTTATGTATTTTAACATTAAATAGATACTTTAATATCTTATATATATTAACATGAAAGAGATACTTAATGTTGTATTTATTTTAACATTAAATGGATATTTAAATTTCTTATTTATGCTTTTTCTTTGAGGTCATTATGTTACCGTGAGGTTTGTAATGTTTCACAAAATATGTTTTGACTAAACCTGATTTTAACAAAGTCGTCTAGAACTAATCGGTTGGAAGCGAACTATTTACCCTGCAAAATTCTGCTCTCCAATGTTAATTATTCCCCTACTGCTGCACTGGCGTCTAATGTATTCTGCGGACATTCATCCATATTTAAAACTCTTAATATGACTTCATTAAACTATATTTGATGTTTTTCATCATGAAAAGTCAACCTAAAATAAGTCTATTTCTAATCGCAGACACTTCTGTCATTTATGCAGTATAGTTTTAAAATTTTCTATTGAGATATTGGTCATACCCGCATTAAATAAAATTAATTATTTTCTTTACTGAGAAAAACGCCATGATATAAAGTGTGGTAATTAATTCCTATTTTAACTTTCCACTGTTTAGGTGAAGTCACTCATCACATCAAAGAGAGTTGCCATCATTATCGTCGTCATCTTCATCATTGTCTGGGGCAGCGTCTCTCCATTTTTTTACGCCATCAGATTCAGTCACAAATTTTCTCCAGTCAAAAATCGAACTATTTTGGGTATCACTTTCACAGAAGATCGAAGCCAGATGGAGAAAATAGTCTTCTCTGTTAACAACGTATTAATCCCCTTCAGTGCCTTTTTAGCAGTCGTCATCTGTACGACTGTCTTAGTAGTCAGTCTCAAACTGCAGTCAAAATGGCGGAAACGAACTACTGTTTCTGGAAAAGTTTCGAAAACAACTGACCGAGATCAAAAACTCACTAAAATGATTGTGGTTGTTGCCACACTTTTCATATCGTGTAATTTCCCTCTTTGTTTAATAATAGCAACCATGATTATTGTACCAGAGTTTTCGTTAGGCGGAACGTACATGAACATGCTAGTGGTGGTTTGCTCGTTTGGTTTTCTTTTGGATTCTATAAACTCATCCATGAATATTTTCATCTATTACCACATGAGCAGCCGGTACCGGGCTGTGTTTCGTAAACTTATTTTACGTCGTGATTAGTGTTGCTGTTGAACAATAAAAAACAACTTATGTTACTGAATCTCTAACCCAACCTGTCACAGTTTACATGCAGTGAAAGTCCTGTAGATATGAAGGATCCCTGGGAATAGGGTTTTACTCAAATATCCAGGGACTAAACACGATACCACAGGATTAAAAAACTGAGCGCCTAACCACTCAACTAACCAGACTACTAGGAACCAAGAAAAGAAAATTGTTTTGCTCTGTTATCTAAAATCCACATATTTGTACTTAGGCAAATATTAGACCAGGCAAATGAGTGGCATAGTACAACATATGCACTGTTTATTGATTTTGAGAAAGCCTTCGACAGTGTCAGCAGAGATGCACTGTGGAAAATCCTAAGATGGCATGGCCTGCCACATAAGATAGTGAATGTAATAAACCCTATACGAGGGTTTTCAGTGCAAAGTGATCAGTGGAAAACATACCTCCAGCAGCTTTAGGGTACAAACAGGAGTGAAGCAGGGATGTGTACTATCATCAACATTATTTATCTTGCAACTTGACTGGTTAATGAAGGAGGCAACATCAGACAAACGCAGAGGATTACAATGGAGCATTGACACAGTGCTGGAGGACCTTGACTTTGCGGAGGACATTTGTCTACTATCAAGCAGTCACAAAGATATGCAAGATAAAATAAACAAGCTAACTCAGAATGCAAACAACATAGGACTGAAGATCAACGTAGGAAAGACAAAGTTAATGAAGCAAAATGTGAACAACAGAAATGTACTCAGAGTAGATAGCAAGTTAGTGGAGGAGGTCAACGAATTTGTATACCTTGGCAGTAGAATAGTAGAAAATGGAGACAGCAGAGAGGACATCAACAGCAGACTTACTAGAGCAAACCAGGATTTAGCAATGCTGCAGACTATATGGAAATCTAAAAAAAACTAAGCGAATATAAGGATATTTAAGAGCAATGTTCTAAATGTACTACTCCATGGAAGTGAATGCTGGAAAATCACCCAAACCATAGAAAACAAGTTGAATTCTTTCCAGACTAAATGTTTACGAAGAATTAGAAAAATGTTTTGGCCAAACACCATAAGAAATAACATCTTGTTGGGAGAAATGCAGATGCAGCCACTGACAGCAATTCTTGAGGAATGACGCTGGCAATGGTTGGGACATGTGCTCCGAATGACTGATAACTCACTATTAAAAATAGCACTAAGATGGACACCATAGGGGAACAGAAGTAAGGGTAGACCAAAAGAGACCTGGAAAAGAACAGCAGAAAGGATGTTGAGCAATAGAAGGCTCACATAGACAAGAGTACAAAAAAAAGGCAAAGGACAGACATTTGTGGAAAACCCTTGCGGAAGCCCCATATGCCCTAGGCACTTAAGGTTCAGAGAAAGAGAGACAGAGACAGAGACAGACAGAGAGAGTCATATAAAATGAACGAGAGGTAATTTTCTTCTTACTGTTATCTGAATATTTCTTCACTGTCTGTTAGAAATGCAACATCGGTGGACTCATAGGTTGTATTTCGGTATCTACGCATCCAAGGAAGAGACAGTCAACCACATATGTGGTGCAAAAATGTTCTTTCTTCGTAAAATATTATGGTTGAACGGACTACATTAACAGCTCTTTGTGATAGCAGAGTATTGTACACTCTTGGCTCTAACATTGGAGACAAACCGTGTTGTGTTGTTCGGATTGTCAAAAAAAAAAGAAGCAAGAAATACAATAGAAGACGAACAAAGCAAAGAAAGAAGTAAAAGAGACAATATCCTGGCCTGAACCTTGCATCAAGAATAACACGGAAGCAAGGACATGAACTGCAGGAGGTATAGAGTAAATCAGTATAAGACATGCTACTCCATAAATGCAGAACCTTGGTATCACAGCCTAAGCTGTCTGTATAATGAACGTGTGCAGTAATTACTTGCAGTTTTATAGTGCTCTGAAGGCTATTTATTATATTTGTTCGTGAGGGACAAATATTCTACAATGATTTACTGTGTGTGTTTTATGTGTATATACCATTGCATATTCTTATGGAAATTTTGACCTTCATGTTTCCATACATCAACATCCGCTGTGCACGGCTCACTTTGATATACTTCTCGGGGTTGTCCAGTGGTTCAGGAATCTGAAAATGCAAAAAAGTCACATTTGGTCCCATTAATCTACATATATAAATGATCTGTGTATATACGTTCCAGCATAGCTTTGGAATGCCTGGAGCAATTTCAACCAAACTTGGTACACATACGATTTACAATCTGGAAGAAAAATACTCTATGAATAAGACACTCCTAGCAATCCTAGGATCTGGGGGTATGATCGAGGTGACAATATAAAAATAATCGAAAATAACTGATACTGAAAATAGCCTAGTGTAGGAAGGGATGTAACTCCCGTGATGTTTATGTGGAATGTTTACCTCAGGTTGTGTGTCGTGCCAGATAGCGTTGAAATGGTGGGTTGTGCCATTTTCGCCGCTGCTGTCAAAAATGTTTCTGCTACACATCAACGTTGAGTACTGTGACAGTGTGAAATCGGTTAAATATGTGTGCAAGTATGTTAACAAAAGTACTGATATGGCTGTTGTTGGCAAGCCCAACGACAGAAGAAGCGATGAAGTTCTGGGGTATCAGTTGAGACGGTAAATTAGCTACAGCGAGACAGTTTGGTGAATCCTGGGATTTCCGATTCACGAAGGCACCATACTGGTGGTCAGCTCGGCGTCCATTTAGAAATTGGTCAGAGAGTTTATTTCACAACAGAGAGCCCCCATACAGTGATTGATCAGACATCAAACACGACCTTAACAGCATTCTTTCAATTGTGTCAACAGTTGTATCCTGAGATACCTTCATATTACACATGGAATGCATCGAGGAAAGTTTTCTGTAGAAGAAATGTTGGCCAGCCCGTCTCTGGACATGATGCATTTGCCTTGGGTCGAGTGTACACAGTTCACCCCAGTAACACAGAATGCTATTTCCTTAGGACGCTTGTTCACTCACTTCGAGGACCAAGATCTTTCTCGGAGCTAAGAACAGTAAACGGCGAAGTATGCCAGACATTTAGAGAGGCCTGTCAGAAGTTGGGTTTACTTGAAGGAGACCATCACTGGGAAGACACATTGTGAGAAGTCGAATTGATCTCCCTCCCAGAGCAAATCAGACACCTATTTGCTACAATAATGACTACATGCAGTCCATTGAATCCAAACACTCTATGGGAAAAATATAACGAGGGCCTAAGTGAGGATATACTCGCCAAAGTCTGGAGGGAAAATCCGACATCAGAAATTAAGTTTTGTCCAGACATTTTCAACAAGGTTTTGATTATTCTTGAGGACAAATATGTGGCCATGATCAATAAAACATTACTGCAACTTGGCCTGCCTGCACTGGAACGAGACGGGCAAGATGTACTCCACGCAGATTACACATGAGAAAAGAACTACAACGTCGAATAGCTAAGTGCATAAGAGAAGAAGCGGAGAAGAAGCCACTTTTAAATCAAGATTAAAAAAACATACCAAATTATCATGGATCAAGCAGCGAAATAACAAGATGGTATATTTTTCTTGATGCTTCTGTGGTCACAGGCAAAACATTTGTAACTAATTTAAATCTGGTCAAAATCAGATCTCAGGGAGAAGTTGCTCTAGCCATCGCCTCTTTTTGCGGCGACGTTAATGGAAGGAGGAAGGACAGCCCGCACTTAAGTTAATGGAAGGAGGAAGGACAGCCCGCACTTAAGTTAATGGAAGGAGGGAGGACAGCCCGCACTTAAGTTAATAGAAGGAGGAAGGACAGCCCATTCTGCACTTAAGTTAATGGAAGGAGGGACGACAGCCCATTCTGCACTTAAGTTAATGGAAGGAGGGAGGACAGTCCGCACTTAAGTTAATGGAAGGAGAGAGGACAGCCCATTCTGCAGTTAAGTTAATGGAAGGAGGGAGGACAGCCCATTCCACACTTAAGTTAATGGAAGGAGAGAGGACAGCCTATTCTGCACTTAAATTAATGGAAGGAGGGAGGACAGCCCATTCTGCACTTAAGTTAATGGAAGGAGGGACGACAGCTCATTCAGCAAATAAGTTGACTCTTGACATCGCCAGGCAGGAAAATCCTACCTGCAACATAAGCAAGGCAAGTGGTCAGGCGCAGGTGCTCAAGACATGTAAATTAATCGTATGGGATGAATGCGCCATGGCTCACAAGAAAGCTCTCGGGGCCCTTGACGTCACTGTGAGAGATCTGAGAGGAAACGACAACCTGATGGGAGGAGCTCTGGTACTCCTCTATTGAGACTTTCATCAAACTCTGCCCGTCATTCCAAAGTCAACACCGGCCGATAAGATCCACGCATGTTTAAAATATTCATTTTTGTGGAGACATGTACGAAAGATAACTTTAAAACAAAACATGAGAGCACATCTTGGGGATTAGAGTGCTCAAATTTTATCAAACAAACTACTGCACACCAGAGAAGGTAGATTAACAGTCGAATCTTCTGGCAAGATAAAATTGCCACCCGATTTTGTGTAAATTGGTGTCGTCCGTAATAGAGCTAAAGGATGCAGTCTATCCGGCTGTTTTCCAAAACTATCACAATTTGAACTGGTTGCGAGAGAGAGCCATTCTTGCTGGTAACATTGAAGATATCCACTAAATAAACAATCAAATACTTTATATGTTACCAGGCGTAGTCGCTAACTACAGGTCTATCGATACCGTAGTAGATGTTTTTGAGGTCGTCAAACTCACTTGATCCGGCTTGACTGCCACCCATCGTCCTTACTTAAAGTGGGATCGCCAATTATTTTACGACGGAACCTCGACCCGCCAAAACTTTGCAACGGCACAAGGCTTTGTGTAAAAAAGATGCTGGGCAATGTAAATGAAGTGAATATCTTACCAGGAAAAGGAGAGAAGGAAACAGTTTTTATTCCACGGATAACACTCATTCCGACGGATCTCCCTTTTAACTTTAAGAGATTACAATTTACAGTGAGACTTTCGTTCTCGATCACAATCAACAAGTCACAGGGGTAGTCTATTAAGTACTGTGGAGTGGATTTGAGATGGCCATGTTTCTCCCAAGGACAACTTTATGCTGCTTGCTCAAGGGTGAATTCATCCAAGAATTTATTTATTCTTGCTCCTGGAGGCGAAACTAAAAAGGTTGTTTATAAACAAATTTTGATTTAAATTAATACTATAGTGAATCTGTAAAAGACTTTGCTTTAAAATTTGTAAACTGTACGTATACATAATATGTGTAAATAAAATTACTTTGATTTTACACTATAGATATAATTCAGTTCTTTTCCTGTCTAATAGAGGACTGGGATAAAAAAAAATCACCTGGGCACAGCCGTTTAATCAATTAGTTTTAAAAATATTACCTCACGAATCCATGCTTCCCTCGTTAATATCATTTACTTGCTCATCATTTTCTAATTGTTCAAATCGATGCTTGATCCTTTTATAATTATAATGAAAGAATGAATTATAGAAAATTAATGTGATAATTACTCGGAGATAATTATTCGTCTCAGAAGACATATTTTAAAAAGGCAATGACATGAACATATCCTTCTTCGGCTGGGCACCTGGAATGAACAAAATGTCTCGTCCATGCTGCACTTTTCTAATCTGAACTTTGCCTATCAGCTCCAGAGAACAGACAAGAGCTACTGGGGATGCCAGAAAATGGGCAGACTGAAAAGATCAAGAGAGCAAATGAATTCAAACAAAATCAAACCCATATATGTGTAAAATGCCTTTGTCTTAGAAAAAATTAAAGTCTTCTTTATTTACATACACGTATTAATGAATTTCATTGTAAGCCCTGTACAATGCCGTATGTCCTAAATAAGAAATATTATGTTGTTTGGAAGATATTTAACGGTTCAAGATAACGGAAGAGTTAAAGACATGACTTAAATTCGCAAGACATCTTAACGGTATGTATTTTTAAAAATAGATATATTAAATCACATCGAATAAACCATTAATTCTTTTGAGCCAGGAAAAGCTACAGCTTAATTAAACTCTGTTGTAATTGTTTACATAATCATACGATGAGAGAAACTATCACTGTACTAACATCATCTACGCACAGGATATGGTGACATTAGACTCTTATTACCCATAAAAATATCTCTGTCTTCAATGTAATATCCTGTTTCGTTTGATAAATTTATCCTATTTACTTGATAATTAAACTGCAGTCTGCTGCTAGTAAAAACATATACTACAGACAAATAATAAACAAAATCACATAATTATCAGCTTCTGACAAAGAAGAAGTTACTACGTCACAGAAATGTACTTATCGTGTTCTACATAAAACTGACAATTTATTCCTTACTTGTGACTCATGTTAACATCAATGTCTTCTAGCTACACATGAATTCTTATTACTCAATGTTTATATTTCATGGTTAAACATTTTTAATGTGAACGAGTAGATATAAAATATATACAGTTATAACAAACTTTAAATAATCCAAACATAATGAAAAGTGAAGAAAATCAAACTAATATTAATGCAAAGAAAGCGCGTTAAAAAAAAGAAAATTTAAAAGCTTAAAAAGATGAAACATAAACATAAAATGAAGTTAAGTAAATTTTTGATGACTAAATATTCATTATTTCTCCTTTGAACTAGAGCTCAATGATCTGAGATTATGGTTTGCTAAAAGCTACAGTTTGTGTGTTTTCGAACAGTGTAGTTTATTTCCTTTACAGTTAACTATAAAGAAATGAGTGAAGGCACATGTTGCAACACACCATTTAAAATTTGATTTAACAATATTACTTTCTAACTCGTTCATACCACTCCTAATTTTCTATAATAAAAATAATGAACTATATTATACTAGTGAATGTTGGTGTCAGTGAATACAAGTTGGAAATTGTTTGTACGGAGAGATGAAATTGACAAGCCACGTGGTAGAAATTCTTTTAGAAGATATTACCAAGAAAGGATAAGAAAACGAAAGTTATCATTCACTGGACATTACTGAGAAGAGGAGGGCTTGAATACATCATAACAACAGGGAAAATAAACGGGAAGAGAGGCAGAGAAAGACCAAGAGAAAACAATCACGGATAGTCCAATTATGGCGCAACAAAAAATCACTGAGATGATGGAGAAATATCAAGTACCGAGATCTGTTGAGAGCCATGAAAGCCAGTCACAACTAGCATGCCAAACTGATAATGATAAAGACAGATGTAATATTGATAATGATAAAGACAGATGAAATATTGACAATGATAAACACAGATGTAATATTGTCAATGATAAAAGCAGATTAAATATTGATAATGACAAAGGCAGATGAAACACTGATAGCAGATTTTGAGAATTCATAATTCCTGGAATTATTTTTTTCAGAATTTTATTTCAAAATGTTATTTCAAAACTTTATTTCATAATTTTATATCTTATAATTTTCTGTCATAATTGTGTTATATGAATATGAGATATATAAGTTTTCATCTCAGTAACTCAATTTCATATTCATTATTGTATTGAAATAGATGGTGTCTCCCTCTTATATCAGGAATATTCAAGCAAGATGTAAAGTATTAACAATAGAGATAAAATGGAAACATTAAATGTAATATTCAACTACAGTTTACCCGCTATATATATTAATACCACCTTTTCTACACAAGAGTTAACAAACAAATTAATCAGTGATAGTTTGCGGACAATTTTTCAATGGATTGTGTTTGCATCACTGGATCAACTGGTGGATATTTTCGGCATCGTGGCAAATATAATTAATATCATCTGTTTTGTCAAGCAAGGATTCAAGGATCCAGTTAATATGAGCTTATTAGGTAATTTGATGCACACTAATTCTTAATTTGTATTAAACACGTAAACTTGTAGTCATGTCCAAATTGAAGGACGCTATAACCAACAGGCCGAAGAAAAAGAGGCAGACCGCGTGAAACTCTGAAGATGACATTATTAAGAAATTGGCGAACTACTTTGCGAGCCCTATGTGACGTTTAATGGCACGGGAAGGATATAAGATAAGATGTAAGATAAGATAACCAAGTATATAGTAACAGCCTATGTGTGTATGGGACTCAGCATAGGGGAGGATAGAACAGGAACTAACAAAATTTCTCAAAAACGTGTCCTATCTTCGCATGCTACATGTTTGAACACGTTTTGTTTCGTTTCAGATCGGCCGCCATGAAAGCGAAACGAAACATTTGTTCTATATAAAGTTTTTGAATTGTTAGTCGCCGGTAGATCCTCATTCATTTCAATAAATGGTCACTTGTCGTGAGGGAGTTTGGTGTGTGCCCGTGGATGCGATTGTGAAGTCTTCTGTTCAGTAACTGAGTCTTCTCTATTGTGCTAAGAAAGATTGCTATGCAATGTTCCGCCTCAGCCCCTCATATATGTAAGTTTTGTCACAAGTTGTAATTTCGTGTTAAGTGTAAAATTGTTGTAGTCATACAGTTCATTACGTGGAGAGTTGAAGTGAAGTATTTATGGCCTGCAGACTTTGAATTGTTATTTGATCCTTATCGAAAATGTCAATAATCATATAAATAATGTTTAATACTTAAAATTAGGACACAGGACATAGAGATGAAGCAGGTGACAATCTAATAGCGTTTAGCATGGAAAATGAATTATTTATCGCTAAAATACTTTTTAAATAACATCCAAGAAGATTTCACATATTTACATCACCTGATGGGAAACCAAGAATCAAATAGATTACATTTTAGTGCAAAGAAGGTGGAGATCAAGTATAACATCAGCAAAAACTTTACCAGGCACTGGTTGTGACGCGGAACATGAGCTGAATAGCAGACATGACAATACAGATAAAAAGGACAGTTACTGGATCAAGACCACTGCGCTTTGATCTTACAAAAATAACTATACGGTATAGAAGTGAAGAAACGTTTCGAAATTCTGATGGTTGTACAGGAGGAGATGACACCAGATGAATTGGCTACACAGGCCAGATATTTCGTAATAACAACAGCTAAAGACATAGTTCAAGTAAAGAAAATACAAAGAATGGATGGATTTACAGTTGGCACACTAGAACTGATAAAACAACGTAGAGAAATGAAGACGCAATGGAAAGTGACAAACACCAACAAAGAGGTATATAAATCTTTAACAAAACAAATCTGAAGAAACATAAGAAAAGACACAAAACACTACATATAAGATTGTTGTGAAAGAAGAAGAAGTACATCAGAAGTGTGGAAGAGTGAAGTTTTTAAAGAAATGAAGACAGTGATGAAAAATGTCACACCTAAGCTAAATGTAATTTGTAACAAGCTTGGGAAAACTTTGACAGAGATTGAAGAAATTCTAGAAAGATGAAAGGAATATTGCAGAGGAATGTATGAAACAACTGACTATGAACGAAGAAATCAACAGTGTGAATTATTATTGGAGGAGAAAGAACCCGAACCGACAATAAAAGAAGTATTATGGGTAATAAAGAATCTGAAAAATGGTAAATCACCAGGATGTGATGAGATAACATCTGAACTTATTAAGGTAGGAGAAAAGGAATGTGCAACAATCTATCGTGTATTATGTAAAAAGATATGGCATTCAGGTATTTGACCAAAAGAATGCAAAAGAACCGTATTCATGCCACTGCCAAAAAAAAGAGGAAACCTGAAATTATGCACACACTACAGAATTGTTTCCCTGATTAGTCATGCCAGTAAAATTCTGTTAAAAATCGTAATGGGTAGACTTCGTAATAGAACAGAAGAAGAAGTCAATATGATCTAATCTGGTTTCACGAAAGGAAGAGGATCAAGAGATCATATATTCAATATAAGATTAATAATAGAGAAATCCAAGGAGTTCAATTTGAATCTATATTTAGCCTTTATAGACTACTCAAAGGCATTTGATTGTGTACATTACTAGAGCCTTTGGGAAACAGTGGAAAAAATGGGATTTCTAACACATTTGATACAATTAACATCACTGCTCTATCTAGAACAACAGGCAGCAGTAAGAATAAATGGTGAAACAACAACTTGCTTTGACATATGACAAGGAATCCGTCTCGGGTGCATATTGTCGCCTTACTTATTTAACTTGTATACTGGAAATATAATGAAGAATGTTAGAGAAGATGTAGACAAAGAATATTACGATGCCATAACAATTGGAGGTTATGAAATACCAGAGAATAGATATACTGATGACACAGTATTACTGTCCACAACACAAAAAGCAATGGAATAAATAATTATGTCAGTCCATAAGAACAGCGAAGAGCAAAACCTCTATTTTAATGTGAAGAAGACTAAATTGATGACAACTGACAAAACAAACAAGGCAACTGAAATATGTATCAATGAGGAAAAATTGAAAGAAGTGGAGAGTTTTGAATATCTTGGATCACTGCCAACTAATAATGGAAATAGAATGAGTGAAATTAAAAGGGAGACATCTATTGATCTTCAGAAAGTAAATCAACTAAAGAATCTGTGGAGAGGAGCAGACAGAACTACAAAAATAAGATTCTTAAGGGCATGCATCTTTCCCATCGCAACATATGCCTGTGAGACCTTGACACTTAACAAAACAGCTGAGAAACACATAAATGCCTTTGAATGTAAATGCTACAGAAGAATTCTTCAAATATCAGGGATACAAAAAGAATATATCCATACTACAAAAACTTAATATTGAAGAAGGCTGACTAGTAAAGTGGATTAAAGAGAGAAAACGTAAATATTTTGGACATATTATTCGTCATGATAATCTAGAAAAGGCCGTCTTGGAAACGTACATAACGGGAAAAAGAAAGAGAGGAAGAACAAGCAAAGATGGCTGCATGACATCGTTGGTGATCTGCAAATGGATGCATCAGCAGCAGGCCATCTTGGTCACAACCGAGAGGCCAGCAGGAGTGCTGTTTGGGAGCCAAAGTTCTCCAAGGGACATGCAAATGAATAAATGAACGAATGAATGAATGAATGAATGAATGAATGAATGTACGTTTGGCCTTAAGATGAATTTTGTGTCAGTGACGAATATGATGTGTCTACAACGTTTTGTTCATAAGTGTTGCTAGATAGTTCTGTGTTCTATGTGTGTAGTCCTGGATCACTGGAACACTTGAAATATCACTGATCATTGTTTAATTCATATGAAGTTTTGCTGCGTTTTTATGCCATTCAGTATTCATTTTGTGCCATTGCTGGGAAACTTTTGTTGAATAGAGCACGTCATTGTCTGGAGGTTCTGTCTATGATGATGCTGTTGTCGGTGCTCTCTCCCTCGCCGGTTGTTTTCGATCATACAACGTTTAGCTTAGTACTTGGTGCTCTCTCCCTTGCTGGTTGGTTTAGATCATACAGCGTTTAGCTTAGTACTTGGTGCTGTCTCTCTCGATGGTTGATTTAGATCATACAGCGTTTAGCTTAGTACATGGTTCTCTCTCCCTTGCCGGTTGGTTTAGATCATACAGCGTTTAGCTTAGTACTTGGTGCTCTCTACCTCGCCGGTTGGTTTAGATCATACAGCGTTTAGCTTAGTACATGGTTCTCTCTCCCTTGCTGGTTGGTTTCGATCATACAGCGTTTAGCTTAGTACTTGGTGCTGTCTCCCTCGATGGTTGATTTAGATCATACAGCGTTTAGCTTAGTACTTGGTGCTGGTGCTGACTCCCAGGGCTGACAGAGTCTGTGACCTCAGGAAGCTCTGTTGGTAACATTGTGCACTGAACCACAACTCAATAGGTCAGCTGAACTCTCAACCATCGAGAACCACAAACTGCTTCATAGTTTAATTCTTTATTTACACATTGTTCTTCATCAAATCTTTCCTCTATATCTAGTCTCTACTCGTCTATCCTTCTGTCCTCTTGTCGCTCAGTCTTTTTTTTTCTTAACTTTTCTTCGACTGAGGTCTCTATGGTATATTTTATTTTCGTCACTGTCGCTATTCCCTTTTTACTGTTTAACTATGAATTAATTCATTATTCCCGCTTAGATAGACACTTCCTATGATCATTCTGCGTGCACTCTTCTATCAATAATTCTGTTATGCTACTCTCATACTGTTGTTTCTGTCATCCTACTCTCATACTGTTGCTTCTGTCATCTTAGTCTCATATCTTTACTTCTGTCATCTTTCTCTCCTACTCTTATTTCTGTCATCTTACTCTCATACTATTGCTTCTGTCATCTTACTCTCATACTGTTACTTCTGTCATCTTACTCTCATACTGTTACTTCTGTCATCTTACTCTCATACTCTTACTTCTGTCATCTTACTCTCATACTCTTACTTCTGTCATCTTACTCTCATACTCTTACTTCTGTCATCTTACTCTCATACTCTTACTTCTGTCATCTTACTCTCATACTCTTACTTCTGTCATCTTACTCTCATACTCTTACTATAATATTGACAAGTTGTACATAATATATTTCTGACTAAAGAAGATGTTCTTGATTAATACCGACTTTATCTTCACACACATCCAGATTTATGTTGTTTTAGATTAGGTTTCACAAACATTACACTTCACTAAATCAGATCTGAGCAAGTCCGATGATGTTCTACATATTTCATTTAATTCTGGCAAATAAGATAATCGACTTAGAATTCACATCACTTGTACTAAGATGTAATATGACATAATCTTCGTTAGTTTCGTCGTTGATGCACATCAGTATCATACTATCATATTCTATATGCAGCATTTTTCAATGTTCTCAACTTTATATTATTCTAAACTTGTTACGGGAACATTTCCTAACTCAGTATTATATCAGATCTGCAACACATGATCAATCAGTTATACAACTAAATCACTGTACTCGAAGTTTCAAAGTAACAAATATTCATGTCACTTGAATCACTTGAAACACAGCGTCAATCTCGCCTAGAACTATTTCTTCAAAACTGCTTTTCCTGAGTATCTATTGCTCTAATTGTCCATCTATTCCAGCTGACGTTACCTACGTCTTCTTTCTCTCTCGTGTCTTCTCTGGTATGTGTTCTCCTTCTGGTGTTCTTCTCTGATTGTCTGTCCTTCTCTTCTTCTCTTGTCTGGACCGAACTCAGTTCCCTGGCCGTCCTTGTTCGTCCGTCTTCAGGGCTCCGTCCTCTGTCTCCTCTCCTCTACTTCTTTTTCCTTCATGGTTCTCCTTCTTTCTTGGTTTTTCTTCGTTTCTTATTGTCTGTTCTTCTGTCTTCAGGCTCCATCTTCTGTCCTCTTCTCCTTCCTCGTTCCCCACTACTTGGTTCCTCTTCTTTGTTCTTATTGTCTGTTCTTCAGTCTTCGGGCTCTTTCCTCTGTCTCTTCTTCTTCCTCGTTCCCCTTACTACTTGGTTCCTCTTCCTTGTTCTTATTGTCTGTTCTTCTGTCTTCGGGCTCCCTCTTCTGTCTCTTCTCCTTCTTCGTTCACCACTACGTGGTTCCTGTTCGTTCTTTTTCCTTGGTTCTTCTTCCTTGTTCTTATGGTCTGTTCTTCCACCTTCGGGCTTCCTCCACCGTCTCTTCTTCTTCCTCCTTCAGGCTTCCTCCTCTGTCTCTTCTTCTTCCTCCTTCTCCCTACTTGGTTGCCATGAGCGTTCTGATTGTCCGTCACTCAAACTGCCCCGTAACTTATATATCGTAAGTCAATTGTCCAATAGGCCACGCTTCTAAATATTTAAATGGTCAGCTGGCCAAGTTGGCCACTCCTTTATTTAAAACCCGTCTGCAATAGCGTCACCTAACAGGTGTCAAGTGTCAACTCCGTCTATACAATTGTTATGTAAATCCGTCTATACAATTGTTATTTACCTAAGTCATTATCTTGCTATTTCATGTCGAAGGTTTGTTGTGTCCTCGCTTTTCATTGTGTCTGCCTTTTCTATTCGTCTTTTCTATTTTTTTACACGTGTCAACGTTCAGTCACTGCTTTGTTATCACTGGACCATTCTACTTTCTGGTGTCCTTGCTTTGATGTGTCAGTGTCATTGAGTCTCGTCTTTTTCTATTCACTGTTTCCACTGTCTACCTTTGTCCGCATCTTGTTCTAGTGTCATGGAAGTTTTATGCCTTTCTCTATCTTTTTCGATCTACTTTTCACTGTCGCTATTCGATGTTACTATTTAGTTTACAGTATATTTTCATAATCATATTCATTAATAATAATAATAATAATAATAATAACAATATCCATTACTTGCAAGGCCATGTTACATTTCTTCTGTCACTTTACTCTCATACTGTTACTTCTGTCACCTAACTCTCATACTGTTACTTCTATCGTCATACTCTCATAATGTTGCTTCTGTCATCCTACTGTCATACTCTTTCTTGTGTCATCCTACTCTCATAAGGTTACTTCTGTCTTCCTAATCTCATTCTGTCACATTTCATTCATTCATTCCTGTGCATGTCCCTTGCGGAACTTTGCCTCCCAAACAGCACTCCTGTAGGCCTCTCGGTTGTGAGCAAGATGGCCTGCTGCTGCTGCATCCATTTCCAGATCATCAACGATGTCTTGCAGCCATCTTCGTTTCGGTCTTCCTCTTTTTCTTTTTCCCATTATGTATCCTTCCAATACGGTCTTCTCTAAATTATCATGACGTTTAATGTGTCCAAAATATTTACGTTTTCTCTCTTTAATCCTCTTTACTAGCCAGCCTTCTTCAACATTAAGCTCTTGTAGTATAGATATATTTGTTCTTTTTTGTGTCCACGATATTTGGAGAACTCTTCTATAGCATTTACATTCAAAGGCATTTATGTGTTTCTCAGCTGTTTTGTTAAGTGTCCAGGTCTCACAGGCATATGTTGCGATGGGAAAGATGCATGCCCTTAAAAATCTTATTTTTGTGGTTCTGTCTGCTCCTCTCCACAGGTTCTTTATTTGTTTTACTTTCTGAAGAACAATAGATGTCCTCCTTTTAATTTCCCTCATTGTATCTCCATTATTAGTTAGTAGTGATCCAAGATATTAAAAACTCTCCACTTCTTCCAGTTTTTCCTCATTGATACATATTTCATTTGCCTTGTTTGTTTTGTCAGTTGTCATCACTTTAGTTTTCTTTGCATTAAGATAGAGTACTGTCACAATATTGATATCATATGTTTGTGTGCTTTATGATGATCTTGATGCTTCAATATAACCTTGTGTTTTCCTAATAATTGTTCTCCTTGACTGTTTGTTTGTTATTTGTTGTTGTTGGCAAGCGCAATTAAATTAGATGTAAAGTTGAGGTTGGACCTTACTTTATGACATATTTCTTGTGTTTTCTTTCTGGCTTTATGGTTAAAATGGATGTTGTTCATTGAAGCTATAATACTTTAAGCAACAACCGATAATTGAACTAGGAAATCTTTCTTCGGGCAGGCAAAGATTGGGAGAAATATATGAGGAAGAAGTCCTGAGTTGTGATGATTAAACATACCTAATAAAATATTATCATTAGTACGACGATACACAAATTAGAGAATTTAAAAAAGTGTTATATATTCCCAACCAAATAATACCCCAATAATAATATCATCTCTTACACATATGTAAACGTTCTAACTCATCCTGGTAATAAGGATAGGGATTAAAGAGATCCCTGTTTGTGATGCAGTTTACCGGAAGATCCTGTATCTATACTTCAACATATTATACTTCAAAATATAACAACACATACTTCAACATATAACAGTATATACTTCAACATACAATAACATATACTTCAACATGTAAAAACACATACTTCAACATATAACAACACATACTGCAACATATAACAACATATACTTCAACATATAACAACATAAACTTCGACTTATAACAACACATATACTTCAACATATAACATCTCATATACTTCAACATATAACAACACATATTTCAACATATGACAATATATACTTCATCTTATAACAATACATATTTCAACATATGACAATATATACTTCATCATATAACAACACATACTTCAACATACGACAATATATACTTCAACATATAACAATATAAACTACAACATATAACAACCCACAAAGTTCAACATATAACAACACATATACTTCAACATAAAACAACACATATACTTCAACATATATCAACATATACTTCAACATATGACAACATATACTTCAACATATAACAACATATACTGCAACATATAACAGCATATACTTCAACATATATCAACACACAAAGTTCATCACATAACAACATATATACTTCAACATATCATTCAGGGAAGTAACTCTAAGCGTTTCCCTGTTAACTCTCGTTTTCTTAAAGTCCGTCCCAAATTGTGATCTGTAAAATAATCCAAGTCTTCATTTTCAAATCCACAAGGTCATTTAAATAAAAGAACAACGCTGATCTAAATACACGATCGTGATAAATCTCCCCAAAGCATTTCTATACCTGGCCACTGCCTGGCACAATATTTCGAAATAATTTTTACTTGTATCTACAATAAACTGTAAAATTTCTTTTAACTGTTACAGTCTTACTTAGACCGTCCCAAGGAAGGCATAACATTGACTTGCTACTATTTTTAGAAAATAAAAAATATATATAACGTGTTGTTTATTACAATGTTCGCAGGTCTTGCTATTTCTGATGCCGGTGGCCTGCTGACGATGATATGGGCCAATATTTGCTTTATCCCAGCTTTCTATGAATCAGACTTGCCTTTTGACCCACTAGAAATTCAGTATGTAACTGGATCCTTGCCTCATACAGCCTTTACTCCTGTGTCCAGCTGTATCACTGCTTTGATTACCATGGAGAGGTGTTTGTGTATTGCAGCGCCTTTAAAGGTAGACAAATTGTTTTGATGCACACTAATTCTTGATTTCTATTGAACATTTAAACTTGTAGGGATGCCTAAATCATCATGTCTGCATTTGGATTACAAATAAACACACACATATAGGTTTCGTACAGCTTTATTTCTCTTTCTTATAAATGTGTTCTATGTAATAAAGTTTCTAAGAAAATAACTAAATTTTGAATTCAGTATACTCAGGTGAACAAAATAAAAACCACTGAAGAAGAAATGCTAACCACTGTCCCGTTGTCATGAACCTTGACGGCATTTACGTGACGTCTACTAGGTAGCAGCGCGATGTCAAAGCGTTAAATGACGTCCAAAGTGCAGTGTAAAGATGGCTGCTTCTTTAAAAACTTGCAAGAAAGTGGAACAGCGGTTCTGTCATGCGATTTATTATGTGAAACCTATAGAAACTGATTAGCGAATCAATACGGTAATGATTATTTGTTACTACATCCGATTTGTGAGTAAAATAAAAAGTTCAGAGATGCCCTTAACAATGTGAATTCAGAGGCCACTGTAGAAGATGAAAGAAATGCCGTGAAAAATGTGAATGCTGTTGTATGCCGAACCACAACTGATATCCAGAAATGTTTCTGTTTTTTTTTTCACCCACACTCGACATTTCTAGATTAAATCTTAAAGACAGGTCTCAAAGTAACCTTTCATATCCGCTCGAGGAGGCTGTACACGAGAGACGGAGAAGGAATACCAAATAGTTGGTGCCAGTTACCAGAACTCTTACTTACACATCAGAGCTATTGGTCAGGAGCTAAACTTCTGGTGTACGAGCTTTCGTCTTTCTAGCAATGCCAGTTCAGAACACCGAAGAATAACGACGGAGTACTGCCATGGACCAGCGGCTGTAACACTAAATAGATACTTAAGTATCTTATGTATATTATCATTAAATAGATGCTTTAACATCTTGTGTATATTAACATGAAATAGATACTTAATGTTCTTATTTATTCTAACATTAAATAGATACTTAAATTTCTTATTTATGCTTTTTCTTTGAGGTCATTATGTTACCGTGAGTTTTGTAATGTTTCACAAAATATGTTTGGGTACTGTTAAACCTGATTTTAACAAAGTCGTCTAGAACTAATCGGTTGGAAGCGAACTATTTACCCTGCAAAATTCTGCTGTCCAATGTTAATTATTCCCCTACTGCTGCACTGGCGTCTAATGTATTCTGCGGACATTCATCTATATTTAAAACTCTTAATATGACTTCATTAAACCATATTTGATGTTGTCAGTCATGAAAAGTCAACCTAAAATAAGTCTATTTCTAGTCGCAGACACTTCTGTCATTTGTGCAATATAGTTTTAAAATATTCTATTGAGATATTGGTCATGTCTGCATTAAATAAAATTAATTATTTTCTTTACTGAGAAAAGTGTCATGATATAAAGTGTGGTAATTAATTCCTATTTTAACTTTCCACTGTTTAGGTGAAGTCACTCATCACATCAAAGAGAGTTGCTATCATTATCGTCGTCATCTTCATCATTGTCTGGGGCAGCATCTCTCCTTTTTTTTACGCCATCAGATTCAGTCACAAATTTTCTCCAGTCAAAAATCGAACTATTTTGGGTATCGCCTTCACAGAAGATCGAAGTCAGATTGAGAAAATAGTCTTCTCTGTTAACAACGTTTTTATCCCCTTCAGTGCCTTTTTATCAGTCGTCATCTGTACGACTGTCTTAGTAGTCAGTCTCAAACTACAGTCAAAATGGCGGAAACGATCTACTGTTTCTGGGAAAGTTATGAAAACAACTGACCGAGATCAAAAACTCACTAAAATGATTGTGGTTGTTGCCACACTTTTCATATCGTGTAATTTTCCTCTCTGTTTAATAATTGCGTTCATGATTATTGTACCAGAGTTTTCGTTAGGCGGAACGTACATAAACATGGTAGTGGTGGTTTGCTCATTTGGTTTTCTTTTGGATTCTATAAACTCATCCATGAATATTTTCATCTATTACCACATGAGCAGCCGGTATCGGGCTGTGTTTCGTAAACTTATTTTACGTCGTGATTAGTGTTGCTGTTGAAAAATAAGAAACAACTTACGTTACTGAATCTCCAGCCTGGCCTGTCACAGTTGACATGCAGTGAAAGTCTTGTAGATATGAAGGATCCCTGGGAATATGGTTTTACTCAAATAATCAGGGACTAAACACAATACCACAGGATTAGTAAACCGAACGCCTAACTACTCAGTTCACCAGGCCACCAGAAATCAAGAAAAAGAAATGTTGGGCTGTATTATCTCATCTGAACGAGAGGTAATTTTTCTTCTTACTGTTATCTGAATATTTCCTCACGGCCTGTTAGAAATGCAACATCGGTGGACTCATAGTTTGCATTTCGGCGTCTACGCATCCAAGAAAGAGACCGTCAACCACATATGTTGTGCAAACAATTTCTTTCGTCGTTAAATATTATGGTCGAATGGACTACATTAACAGCTTTTTTGTGATAGCAGAGTATTGTACATTGGAGACAAACCGTGTTGTGTTGTTCGGATTGTCAAAAAAAAAAAAAAGAAGCAAGAAATACAATAGAAGACGAACAAAGCAAAGAAAGAAGTAAAAGAGACAATATCCTGGCTTGAACCTTGCATCAAGAATAACACAGGAAGCAAGGACATCAACTGCAGGAGGTATAGAGTAAATCAGTATAAGACATGCTACTCCATAAATGCAGAATCGTGGTATCACAGCCTCAGCTGTCTGTACAATGAACGTGTACAGTAATTACTTGCAGTTTTATAGTGCTCTGAAGTCTATTTATTATATTTGTTCGTGAGGGACAAATATTCTACAAAGATTTACTGTGAGTGCTTTATGTCTATATACCATTGCATATTTTTATGGAGATTTTGACATTTATGTTTCCATATACCGACAGCCGCTGTGCATGTCAAACTTTGATATAAATCTCAAGGTTGTCCAGTGGTTCAGGAATCTGAAAATGCAAAAAGTCACATTGTGTGTGTGTGTGTTTGTGCGTGTGTGTGTGTGTGTGTGTGTGTGTGTGTGTAAAAGGATCTCTGTATGTACGTTCCAGCATAGCTCTGGAACACCTGGAGCAATTTCAACCTAACTTGGTTCACATAAGACTTATAATCTGGAAGAAAAATACTCTATGAGTAAGACACTTCTAGCACTCCTATTATATGGGCGTATGGTGGGGGTGACATCTAAAAATAATCGAAAATAACCGATACTAAAAACAGCCTAGTGTAGGAAGGGATGTAACTCCCGTGATATTTATGCACAATGTTTGCCTCGGGTTGTGTGCCGTACCGGATTGCGTTGAAATGATGGGGTGTGCCATTTTCGCCGCTGCTGTCAAAAATGTTTCTGCCACACATCAACGTGGAGTACTTTAAAAATGTGAAATAGATTAAATATGTGTGCAAATATGTTAACAAAGGTAGTGACATGGCTGTTTTCAGCATAACCAACGACAGAACAAACGATGAAGCGATGCGGTATGAGTTGGGACTGTACATTAGCTACAGCGAGACAGTTTGGTGAATCCTAGTATTTCCGATTCACGAAAGAAAACCTACTGTTGTTCACATCAGTGTCCATTTAGAAAATGATCAGAGAGTTTATTTCACAACAGAGAGCCCCCATACAGTGATTGATCAGACACCAAACACGTCCTTAACAGCATTCTTTCAATTGTGTCAACAGTTGTATCCTGAGATACCTTCATATTACACAT
Organism: Achatina immaculata; assembly: GCA_009760885.1. NCBI lineage: Eukaryota > Metazoa > Mollusca > Gastropoda > Stylommatophora > Achatinidae > Lissachatina > Lissachatina immaculata. The sequence goes on along the minus strand of CM019702.1, from coordinate 20,260,514 downwards.
GGAATGCATCGAGGAAAGTTTTCTGTAGAAGAAATGTTGGCCAGGCCGTCCCTGGACATGATGCGGTTGCGAGTGACGTCTTGGGTCGAGTGTATATATCTCACGCCAATAACACAGAATGCTATTTACTTTGGATGCTTGTTCACTCACTTCGAGGACCAAGATCTTTGGCGGAGCAAAGAACAGTAAACGACGAGGTATGCCAGACATTTAGAGAGGGCTGTCAGAAGTTGGGTTTACTTGAAGGATACCATCACTGGGATGGCACGTTGTGACAAGAAGAATTGATCTCCCTCACAGAGCAAATCAGACATCTGTTTGCTATAATATTGACTACATGCAGTCCATCGAATCCAAACACTTTATGTGAAAAATATATGAGGGCCTCTGTGAGGATATACTCGCCTAAGTCCGGAGGAGAAATCCGACATTTGAAATTACATTTGGTTCAGACATTTTCAACAAATCTTTGATTATTCTTGAGGACAAATGTGTGGCCATGATCAATTAAACATTATTGCAACTCGGCCTGCCTGCACTGGAACGAGACGGATAAGACGTACTCCACGCAGATTACATACGAGAAAAGAACTACAACGTCGATTACCTAAGTGCATACGTCTCGGAGAAGAAGCCACTTCTAAATAAAGATAAAAAAAACATACCAAATTATCGTGGATCAAGCAACGAAGTAACAAGATGGTATATTTTTCTTGATGCTTCTGTGGGCACAGGGAAAACATTTGTAACTAATTTAATTCTGACCAAAATGAGGTCTTAGGGAGAAGTTGCTCTTCCCATCGAATATTCAGGAATTGCGTCGACATTAATGGAAGGAGATAGGACAGCCAGTTCCGCACTTAAGTTGCCACTTGACATCGCCAGGCAGGAAAATTCTACCTGCAACATAAGCAAGGCAAGTGGTCTTGCGCAGGTGCTTAAGACATGTAAATTGATCGTATGGGATGAATGCACCATGGCTGACAAGAAAGTTCTCGGGGCCCTTGATGTCACTCTGAGAGATCAGAGAGGAAACGACAACCTGATTGAGGAGCTCTGGTACTCCTCTATTGAGACTTTCATCAAACTCTGCCCGTCATCCCAGAGTCAACACCGGCCGATGAGATCCACGCATGTTGAAACCATTCATATTTATGGAGACATGTGCGAAAGATAACGTTAAAAAGAAAACATGAGAGTACACCTGGGGGATTAGAGTGCTCAAATTTTATCAAACAAACTACTGCACATCGGAGACAGTAGATTAACAGTCGAGTCTTCTGGCAAGATAAAATTGCCATCCGATTTTTGTAATCTGGTGTCGTCCGTAATAGAGCTAATAGACTTTCGTTCTCGATCATGATCAACAAGTTAGGTAGTCTATTAAGTACTGTGGAGTGGATTTGAGATAGCTATGTTTCTCCCAACTACAACTTTATGTTCCTTTCTCAAGGGTGGGTTGCCCCAAGAATTTATTTATTCTTGCTCCTGAAGGTGAAACTAAAAATGTTGTTTATAAACAAGTTTTGAGTTAAATTAATACTATAGTGAATCTGTAAAAGACTTTGCTTTATAATTAGTATACTGTACCTATATTTAAATATCTGTAAATAAAATTGCTTCGATTTTACACTATAGATATAATTCATTTCTTTTCCTGTCTACTGAGAACTGGGATAGATAAATCAACTGGCAAAGCCGTTTAATCAATTAGTTTTTAAAATATTACTTCACGAATCCATCTTTCTCTCGTTAATATCATTTACTTACTCATCTTTTTCTTATTGTTCAAATCGATGCTTGATCTTTTACAATTACAATGAAAGAATGAGTTATAGAAAATTAATGTGATAATTACTCGGAGATAATAAATGAATTATTCGTCTCAGAAGGCATGTTTCCAGCAATCACATGAACGTATCCTTCTTCTCCTGGGCATCTGGAATGAACAAAGTGTCTCGTCCATGCTGTACTTTTCTAATCTGAACTTTGCCTATGAGCTCCAGAGAACAGACAAGAGCTACTGGGGATGCCAGAAAATGGGCAGACTGAAAGGTTCAGGAGAACAAATGAATTCAAACAAAATCAAACTCATATATGTGTAAAATGCCTTTGTCTTAGAAACAAATTAAAGTCTTCTTTATTGACATACATGTATTAATGAATTTCATTGTAAGCTCTGTACAATGCCGTATGTCCTAAATAAGAAATATTATGTTGTTTGGAAGATATTCAACTGTTTAAGATAACGGAAAAGTTAAAGACAGTACCTAAATTCGCAAGAAATCTTAGTGGTATGTATTTAAAGAAAATAGATATTTTAAATCACATTGAAGAAACCATTAATTCTTTTAAGCCAGGAAAAGCTACAACTTAATTACACCCTGCCTTAGTTGTTACCATGCTCATATGATGACAACTATCATTGTACTAACAGCGTCTTAGCACAGGCTATGGTAACATTAGACTCTTATTATCCATAAAAACATCTCTATTTTCAATGTAATATCCTGTGGCCTTTGATAATTTTATTGTATCTACTTAACAATTAAAGTGCAGTCTGCTGCTAGTAAAACATATACTACATGCAAATAATAAACAAAATTACATAATTATCAGCTTCTGACATAGAAGAAGTTACTAGGTCACAGAAATGCACTTATCGTGTTATACATAGAATTAACCATTTTTATCATTACTTGTGACTCATGTTAATATCAGTGTCTTATAGCTACACATGATTTTATATTACTCAGTGTTTATATTTCATGGTTAAACATTTTTAATGTGAATGAGTAAATAAAAAATATATCGTTATAACAAATACTAAATGTACATAATCCAAACATAATGAAAAGTGAAGAAAATCAAACTAATATTAATGCAACGAAAGAGGGTTAAAAAATAAGAAAATTAAAAGAAGATGAAATATAAACATAAAATAAAGTTAAGTAAATTTTGACGCATAAATATTCATTATTTCTCCATTGATCTAGAGCTCAATGATCTGAGATTATGGTTTGCTAAAAGCTACAGTTTGTGTGTCCTCGAACAGTATAGTTTATTTCCTTTACAGTTAACTACAAAAAAATGAATGAAGGCACATGTTGCAACATCATCAATTTAATTTTTTTTTACAACATTACTTTCCAACTCGTTCACACCCATCTCCTATAATTAAAATTGTGAAATATATTATACTGGCGAATATTGTCAGTGAATACAAGTTGAATATTGTTTGTTCGGAAAGATGAAATTGACAAGCCACGTGGTAGAAAATCTTTTAGAAGATATTACCAAGAAGGATAAGAAAACGACAGTTATCATTCACTGGACATTAATGAGAAGAGGAGGGCTTTAAAACATCATAACAACAGGGAAAATAAATGGAAAAAGAGACAGAGAAAGACCAAGAGAAAACAATCACGGATAGTCTAACTATGGCGCAACAAAAAATCACTGAGATGATGGAGAAATATCAAGTATCGAGATCTGTTGAGAGCCATGAAAGCCAGTCACAACTAGCATGCCAACCTGATAATGATAAAGACAGGTGTAATATTGATAATGATAAAGATAGATGAAATATTGATAATGATAACGACAGATGTAATATTGATAATGACAAAGACAGATGTAATATTGATAATGATAAAGACGGAGGAAATATTGATAACTATAAAGAGTGAGGAAACACTGATAGCAGATATTGGGAATTCATAATTGTTGGAATTAATTTTTTTCAGAATGTTTTTTCAAAATGTTATTTCAAAACTTTGTTTCATAATTTAATATCTTATTATATTCTGCCTTAAGCGTGTTATTAGACTGCAATATATTTAAGTTTTCATCTCAGTAACTTAATTTCATATTCAATATTGTATTAAAATAGATGGTGTCTCCTCCTTATATCAGGAATAGTCAAGCAAGATGCAAAGTATTAAAAATAGAGATAAAATGAAAACATTAACATTCAACTACAGTTTACCCGCTATATATATTAATACCACCTTCTCTACACAAGAGTTAACAAACAAATTAATCAGTGACAATTTGCGGACAATATTTCAATGGATAGTGATTGCATTACTGGATCAACTGGTGGACATTTTCGGCATCGTGGCAAATATGATTAATATCATCTGTTTTGTCAAGCAAGGATTCAAGGATCCAGTTAATATCAGCTTATTAGGTAATTTGATGCACACTAATTTTTAATTTGTATTAAACACGTAAACTTGTAGCCATGTCCAAATTTAAAGAGGCTATAACCAATCCTATAGTAACAGCCTATGTGTGTATGGGACTCATCATAGGCGAAATAGAACAGGAACTAACAACATTTCTCACGTGTCCTATCTTCTCATGCTACATGTGCGGACACGTTCTGTTTCGTTTTAGATCGGCCGCCATGAAAGCGAAACGAAACATTTGTTCTATATAAAGTTTTTGAATTGTTAGTCGCCGGTAGATCCTCATTCATTTCAATACATGGGCACTTCTCGTGAGGGAGTTTGGTGTGTGCGCGTGGATGCGATTGTGAAGTCTTCTGTTCAGTAACTGAGTATTCTCTATTGTGCTAAGAAAGATTGCTATGCACTGCTCTCCGCCTCAGCCCCTCATATATGTAAGTTTTGTCACAAGTCATAATTTCGTGTTAAGTGAAAAATTATTGTAGTCATTCAGTTCATTACGTGGAGAGTTTAAGTGAAGTATTTATGGCCTGCAGACTTTGAATTGTTATTTGATCCTTATCGAAAATGTCAATAATCATATAAATAATGTTTAATGTTGAAAATTAGGATATAGAACATAGAAATGAAGCAAGTGATGATCTAATGGCATTTTGCATGAAAAATGAGCTAATTCTCACTAAATGTGCTAATTATCGTTAACACACTTTTTAAACAACATCCAAGAAGATTTTACTCGTAGACATCATCTGATGGGAAAACCAAGAATCAAATAGATTGCATTTTAGTGCAAAGAAGGTGTAGATCAAGATAAGTAATACTCATCAGCAAAAAACTTTACCAGGTGCTGATTGTGGCACGGACCATAAGCTATTAATAGCGAACATGAAGATACAGATAAAAAGGACAGTTACTGGATCAAGACCACTGCGCTTTGATCTTACAAAAATAACTATACATAATAGAAGTGAAGAACCGTTTCGAAATTCTGATGGCTGTACAGGAGAAGATGACACCAAATGAATTGGCTACACAGACCAGAATATCTTAATAACAACAGCTAAAGACATGGTTTTAGTAAAGAAAACACAAAGAATGAATGGATTACAGCAGGTACAGTAGAAGTGATAAAAGAACGTAGAGAAATGAAGACGCTATGGAAAGTGACAAAAAACAACACAGAGGAATATAAATCTATTACAAAATAAGTAACAAGAAACATAAGAAAAGACAAAAACAATACATACAAGATTGTTGTGAAAGAAGAAGTACATCAGAAGGGTGACGTTTTTAAAGAAATGAAGACATTGACGAGAAATGTCACACCTAAGCTAAATGTAATTTGTGACGAGATGGGGAAAACCATGATAGAGACAGAAGAAATTCTAGAAAGATGGAAGGAATATTGCAGAGAAATGTATGAAACATCTGACTATGAACGCAGAAATCAACAGTGTGAATAATTATTGGAGGAGAAAGGACCCGAGCCGACAACAGAAGAAGTTTTATGGGCAATAAAGAATCTGAAAATTGATAAATCACCAGAATGTGATGAGATAATAGCTGAACATATTTAAGGCAGGAGAAAAGGAATGTGCAACAATCTATCAAGCATTATTTAAAAATTTATGACATTCGGGTATTTGGCCAAAAGAATGGAAAAGAACTGTATTCATACCACTGCCAAGAAAAGGGTAACCTGAAATTATGCACAAACTATAGAACTGTTGCCCTGATTAGTCATGCCAGTAAAATTCTTTTAAAAATCGTAACGGGTAGACTTCGTTAGAAAATAGAAGAAGAAATCAATATGGTCCAAGCTGGTTTCAAGGAAGGAAGTGAATTAAGTGATCATATATTCAATATAAGATTAATAATAGAGAAATGCGGAGAGTTTAATGAGAATCTATATTTATCTTTTATAGACTGCTCATAGGCATCATTTGATACAATTAACATCACTGCTGTATCTAGAACAGCAGGCAGCAGTAAGAATAAATGGTGAAACAACAACTTGGTTTGACATAAAACACGGGGTCCGTCCCGGGTGCACATTCTCGCCTTACTTATTTAACTTGTATACTGAAAGATAAGAGAGAGACAATGTACTTTCATAGGACATGCAATGAGAAGAGGGGGCATTGAAAATATTATAACAACAGGAAAAATAGAAGGAAGAAGATCAAGAGGAAGACCAAGAGAAATGATACTGGACAGTCTGACGGGATGGTGTGAGAGGAGATCACCAACTGAACTGATGGCCTGCATGAAGGATCGGGTACTCTGGAGAAGCATAATAGCCAACGCCAGTCGGCACGGCACCTGATGATGATGATGATACTGAAAATATAATGAGGAATGTAAGAGAATATGTAGACAAAGAATATTATGATACCATAACAATTGGAGGTTATGAAATACCAGAGATTAGATATGCTGATGACACAATATTACTGTCCACAACACAAACAGAAATGGAACAACTAATATGTCAGTCCGTAAGAACAGCGAATAGCAAAACCTTTATCTTAATGGGAAGAAGACTAATTTGATGACGACTGACAAAACAAACAAGGCAGCTGAAATATGTATCAATGAGGAAAAATTGGAAGAAGTGGAGAGTTTTGAATATCTTGGATCACTTATATTATCTTATCTTATATCCTTCCCGTGCCGTTAAACGTCACATAGGGCTCATAAAGTAGTTCGCCAATTTTTCCTGTCTTCGGCGAGTCTTTCAACCTCATCAAAGGATTTTATGCGTATTAATTTGGCCTCTCTTAATAATGTCCTCTTCAGAGTTTCACGCGGCCTGCCTCTTTTTCTTCGGCCTGTTGTGTTCCACTTGATAGCTTGTTTTGGGATTCTCTGATCATTTCTTCTCATCAAGTGACCAACATATGTCCATCTTCTTTTCCTGATCACCCATGAGACAGGCTGTTGTTCAGTCATCTGTCTTATCTCTGCATCGTTCTTGAATTCATTCCACTTGATGCCGAGTATTTTCCTTAGGCATTTGTTTTCAAAAGAGTCTAATTTCTTTTCTATTTCTTTAGTTGTCTTCCAGCTTTCGCATGCATAAATGAGGGTGAATATTACATTTGAATTGAATAGTCTTAACTTGGTTTTTGTGCTTATAACTTTTGAATACCATATGTTCTCAAGATTCTTGAAGATTGATGCTGCTTTTGAAATTCTGATCCTAACTTCCTTTCTAATGTCACCATCCTGGTCTATGTAGCTGCCAAGGTATGCAAATTTATTGACTTCTTCAATATTTGTCCCTTCTATGTGTATTTTGCCACTTTGATTGAGAAGAATTTTCATTATTTTTGTTTTGTCCTTGTTAATTTCAAGTTCTATTTTGCTAGCCTGTGAAGACAGGCTATCTGTTTTTTCTTGCATGGAATTCACATTATTACTGAGAAGAGTTATGTCATCAGCAAAATCAAGGTCTTCTAGTTGGTTCCCACGTACCCAGTCAATACCTGTGTTGCCTGTGCAGCATTTTTTTATAATGAAGTCTACTGTATTCCCAAAAAGTAAAGGAGACAGTATACATCCTTGTTTCACACCTGTTTCAATCTGGAACCATTCACTCATCCCTTCTTCTGTCTTGACTGCACAAAAATAACCATTGTATAAGTCCTTATAGATGTTGACAATTTTAGATGGTATTCCATATAGACATAAAATTCTCCATAATGAATCTCTGTGTATGCTATCAAATTGGATCACTGCTAACTAATAATGGAGATACAATGAGGGAAATTAAAAGGAAGACATCTACTGCCATTCAGAAAGTAAAACAACTAAAGAATCTGTTGAGAGGAACAGACAGAACAACAATAATAAGATTCCTAAGGGCATGCATCTGTCCCATCGCAACATATGCCTGTGAGACCTGGACACTTAACAAAACAGCTGAGAAACACATACATCCCTTTGAATGTAAATGCTACAGAAGAGTTCTTCAAATATCATGGATACAACAAAGAACAAATATATCCATACTACAAGAACTTAATATGGAAGGATTAAAGAGAGAAAACTTAAATATTTTGACATATTAAACGTCATGAGAATTTAGAGAAGGTCGTTTGATGAATGTACATAATACGAAAAAGAAAGAGTATACCAAATCGAAGATGGCGGACAGACACTGCTGATGATCTGCAGATGGATACATCAGGAGCAGGCCATCTTGCTCACAACCGAGAGACCTACAGAAGAGCTATTAGTGAGGAAAAGTTCCGCAAGGGACATACAAATGAACGAATGAATGTTTAAAAGTGGCTTGAACCTTCTCTGATATTTTTTGTGCACCTCTCTTCAACAAGTGAGTTGTGATCACGTCCATGCCGAGTGTTATGGGCGCGGGTATAGTTTAAGTTTGTAGCTTTAGCGATGTGTAAGTTAGAATGCAATGTTTGTAGAGGTACAGAAATTGCAATAAGAAGGAAATATGTAGGTTTGTCCTTAAGATGGATTTTGTGTCAGTGACGAATATGATGTGTACAATGTTTTGTTCATAAGTGTTGCTAAATAGTTCTGCGTTCTATGTGTGTAGTCCTGGATCACTGGAACACTTGAAATATCATTGATCATTGTTTAATTCATATGAGGTTTTGCTGCATTCTTATGCCATTCAGTATTCATTTTGTGCCAGTGCGGGGAAACTTTTGTTGAACAGAGCACGTCCATGTCTGGTGGTTCTGTCTATGATGATGCTGTTGTCGGTGCTCTCTCCCTCGCCGGTTGGTTTAGATCATACAGCGTTTAGCTCAGTACTTGGTGCTCTCTCTCCCTGCCCGGTTGGTTTAGATCATACAGCGTTTAGCTCAGTACTTGGTGCTCTCTCTCCCTCCCCGGTTGGTTTAGATCATACAGCGTTTAGCTTAGTACTTGGTGCTCTCTCTCTTCCTCGCTGGTTGGTTTAGATCATACAGCGTTTAGCTTAGTACTTGGTGCTCTCTCTCTTCCTCGCCGGTTGGTTTAGATCATACAGCGTTTAGCTTAGTACTTGGTGCTCTCTCTTCCTCGCTGGTTGGTTTAGATCATACAGCGTTTAGCTTAGTACTTGGTGCTCTCTCCCTGCCCGGTTGGTTTAGATCATACAGCGTTTAGCTTAGTACTTGGTGCTCTCTCTCTTCCTCGCCGGTTGGTTTAGATCATACAGCGTTTAGCTTAGTACTTGGTGCTCTCTCTCCCTCCCCGGTTGGTTTAGATCATACAGCGTTTAGCTTAGTACTTGGTGCTCTCTCTCACTCGCCGGTTGGTTTAGATCATACAGCGTTTAGCTTAGTACTTGGTGCTCTCTCTCTTCCTCGCTGGTTGGTTTAGATCATACAGCGTTTAGCTTAGTACTTGGTGCTCTCTCCCTGCCCGGTTGGTTTAGATCATACAGCGTTTAGCTTAGTACTTGGTGCTCTCTCTCTTCCTCGCCGGTTGGTTTAGATCATACAGCGTTTAGCTTAGTACTTGGTGCTCTCTCTCCTCCCCGGTTGGTTTAGATCATACAGCGTTTAGCTTAGTACTTGGTGCTCTCTCTCACTCGCCGGTTGGTTTAGATCATACAGCGTTTAGCTTAGTACTTGGTGCTCTCTCTCCTCGCTGGTGGTTTCGATCATACAGCGTTTAGCTTAGTACTTGGTGCTCTCTCCCTCGCCGGTTGGTTTAGATCATACAGCGTTTAGCTTAGTACTTGGTGCTCTCTCTCTTCCTCGCTGGTTGGTTTAGATCATACAGCGTTTAGCTTAGTACTTGGTGCTCTCTCTCCCTCCCCGGTTGGTTTAGATCATACAGCGTTTAGCTTAGTACTTGGTGCTCTCTCTCCCTGCCCGGTTGGTTTAGATCATACAGCGTTTAGCTTAGTACTTGGTGCTCTCTCTCCCTGCCCGGTTGGTTTAGATCATACAGCGTTTAGCTTAGTACTTGGTGCTCTCTCTCCCTGCCCGGTTGGTTTAGATCATACAGCGTTTAGCTTAGTACTTGGTGCTCTCTCCCTGCCCGGTTGGTTTAGATCATACAGCGTTTAGCTTAGTACTTGGTGCTCTCTCTCCCTGCCCGGTTGGTTTAGATCATACAGCGTTTAGCTTAGTACTTGGTGCTGGCGCTAATCCCTGGGCTGACAGGGTCTGTGACCTCAGGACGGTCCGGTGGGAACATTGTGCATAGAACCAAAACTCAATAGGTCAGCTCAGCTCTCAACCATTGAGAACCACAGATGGCTTCATAGCTTAATTCTTTATTTAGACGGTGTTCTTCATCAAAGTTTCACTATATTTGTTCCTCTATATCTAGTCTCTGTTCGTCCATCCGTCTGTTCTCTTGTCGCTCATTCATTTTCTTAACTTTTCTTCGACTGCCGTTTCTATGGAACATTTTTTCTTGGTCACTGTCGCTATTCCCTTTTTACTGTTTAACTAAGAATTAATTCATAATTCCCGCTTAGACAGACACTTCCTATGATCCTTCTGCGTGCACTCTTCTATCAATACTTCTGTTATCCTACTCTAATATTGTTACTTCTGTCATCTTACTTTGATATTGTGGTTCTGTCAACCTACACTCATAACGTTACTTCTGTCGTCCAACTCTCATACTGTTACTTCTGTCAACTAACTCTCATAATGTTACTTCTGTCATCTAACTTTCACACTGTTACTTCTGTCATCTAAATCTCATAATGTTAATTCTGTCGTCCAACTATGATACTGTTAATTCTGTCATCTAACTCTCATAATGTTACTTCTGTCGTTCAACTCTCATACTGTTACTTCTGTCATCTAACTCTTATAATGTTATTTCTATTGTCCTACTCTCATAATGTTACTTCTGTCATCTAACTCTTATAATGTTACTTCTGTCATCTAACTCTCATAATGTTACTTCTGTCATTTAACTCTCACAATGTTACTTCTGTCGTCCAACTCTCATAATGTTACTTCTGTCATCTACCTCTCGTAATGTTACTTCTGTCATCGAACTCTCATAATATTACTTCTGCCATCTAATTCTCATAATTTTACTTCTGTCATTTAACTCTCATAATGTTACTTCTGTCATCTAATTCTCATAATGTTACTTCTGTCATCTAACTCTCATAATGTTACTTCTGTCATCTAGCTATCATAGTGTTACTTCTGTCATCTAACTCACATAATGTTACTTCTGTCGTCCTACTCTCATAATGTTACTTCTGTCATCTAACTCTCATAGTGTTACTTCTGTCGTCCTACTCTCATAACTTTACTTTTGTCATCTAACTCTCATAGTGCTACTTCTGCATCGAACTCTTATAATGTTACTTCTGTCGTCTAACTCTCATAATGTTACTTCTGTCATCTAACTCTCATAATGTTACTTCTGTCATCTAACTCTTATAATGTTACTTCTGTCGTCCTACTCTCATAATGTTACTTCTGTCGTCCTACTCTCATAATGTTACTTCTGTCATCTAACTCTCATGATGTTCCTTCTGTCGTCGAACTCTCATACTGTTACTACTGTCATCTAACTCTCATAATGTTACTTCTGTCTTCCTACTCTCATAATGTTACTTCTGTCGTCCTACTCTCATAATGTTACTTCTGTCGTCAAACTCTCATACTGTTACTACTGTCATCTAACTCTCATAATGTTACTTCTGTCTTCCTACTCTCATAATGTTACTTCTGTCTTCCTACTCTCATAATGTTACTTCTGTCTGCCTACTCTCATAATGTTACTTCTGTCTTCCTACTCTCATAATGTTACTTCTGTCTTCCTACTCTCATAATGCTACTTCTGCCTTCCTACTCTCATGCTGTCACAACATATCATATGTGTGTGTACTTTATTATGACCCGATGCTTCAGTATAATCATATGTTTTCCTAATAATTGTTATCCTTGGCTGTTTGTTTGTTATTTGTTATTGTTGGCGAGTGGAATTAAATTTGATCTAAATGCTGAGGTTGGATCTTGATGTATGAATTATTTTTTGTGTTGACTTTGTGTCTTGGTTGTTAAAATTGATGTTGTTGATTTAAGCAATAATACCTAAAGAAACAATACCTTAAGCAACAACTGGTCTTTAAACCAGGAAAGTTTTCTTTGGGCAGGCAAAGACTGGGAGAAATGTATAAGGAAGAAATCCTGAGTTGTGATGATTAAATATACGTAATAAAATATTCTCATTAGTTCGTCGATACATAAATTAGAGAATTTTTTTTAAAGTTATGTATATAGATCTTCCCAACCAAATAATACCCAAATAATAATATCATCTCTTGCACATATGTAAACTTTCTAAATCAGCCTGGTAGTCAGGATAAGGATTAATGAGATCCCTGCTTGTGATGAAGTTTACCGGAAGGTACTGTGTCTATACTTCAACATATAACAATATATATTTAAACATATCATTCTGGGAAGTCATCCTAAGCGTCTCCCTGATCACTCTCGTTTTCTTAAAGTTCGGCCCACAGTGTGTGATCTATAAAATAATTCAAGTCTTCATTTTCAAATCCACAAGATCATTTAAATAAAAGAACAAAGCTGATCTAAATACGTGATCTTGATAAATCTCTCCAAAGCATTTCTGTACCTGGCCACTGCCTGGCACAATATTTCGAAATAATTTTTACTTGTACCTAGTATAGACTGTACAATTTTTTTTATCTCTTCCAATCTTACTTAGACCGTCCCAAGGAAGGCATAACATTGACTTGACCCTATTTTTAGCAAGTAAAAAGAAACTATAAAGTTTTCTTTATTACAATGTTCGCAGGTCTTGCTATTTCTGATGCCGGTGGCCTGCTGACGATGATATGGGCCAATATTTGCTTCACTCCAGCTTTCTATGAATCAGACTTGCCTTTTGACCCACTAGAAATTCAGTATGTAACTGGATCCTTGCCTCATGCAGCCTTTACTCCTGTGTCCAGCTGTATCACTGCTTTGATTACCATGGAGAGGTGTTTGTGTATTGCAGCGCCTTTAAAGGTAGACAAATTGTTTTGATGGACACTAATTCTTAATTTCTATTGAACATTTAAACTTGTAGGGATGCCTAAATCATCATGTCTGCGTTTTGATTACAAATAAACACAAAAATAGAGGTTTCGTACAACTTTATTTTTTCTTTGTTATAAATGTGATCTATGTAATAAAGTTTCTAAAAAAAATAACTAAATTTTGAATTCAGTATACTCAGGTGAACAAAATAAAATCCAGTAAAGTAGAAATGCTAACCACTGTCTCGTTGGCATGAACCTTGACGGCATGTACGTGACGTCTACCAGGTAGCAGTGCGATGTCAAGGAGCTAAATGGCGTCCAAAGAGCAGTGTAAAGATGGCCGTTTCTTTAAAGACGTGCAAGAAAGTGAAACAGCGGTTCTGTCATCCGATTTATTATGTGAAACCTATAGAAATTAATTAGCGAATGAACGTTCAGTAAGGTAATGATTATTTGTTAATGCATCAGGTCTATGAGTAAAGTAATATGTTCAGAGATGCCTTGAACAATGTGAAGTCAGAAGAAACTGCAGAAGATGAAAGAATTGCCGTGGGAAATCTGAACTATATTGTATGCTGAACCAGGACTGATATCCAGAACTGTTTCTGATTTTTTTAACCTTCATCCTACATTTCTAGATTAAATCTTAAGTTAGTTACCAAAGTAACCTTTCATATCCGTTCGGGGAGACTGTACACGACAGACATAGAAGGAATACCAAACAGTTGGTGCCAGTTCCCTAAACTCTTACTTCTACAATTCAGTTATTGGTCAAGAGTTACACTTTTGGCAGACGGGCTTTTGTCTTTCTAGAAATGCCAGTTCAGAATCACCGAAGAATAACGATGGGGTACTGCCATGGATCAGCGGCTGTAACATTAAATAGATACTTAAATATCTTATGTATAGAATTATGCATATTTTCACATAAATAGAGTGTATTTTTCTTATTTATTCTAACATTAAATAGATACTTAAATTTCTTATTTATGCTTTTTCTTTGAAGTCATTATGTTACCGTGAGTTTTGTAATGTTTCACAAAATATGTTTGGGTACTACTAAACCTGATTTTAACAAAGTCGTCTAGAACTAATCGGTTGGAAGCGAACTGTTTACCCTGCAAAATTCTGCTGTCCAATGTTAATTACTCCCCTACTGCTGCACTGGCGGCAAATGTATTCTGCGGACATTCATCTATATTTAAAACTCTTAATATGACTTCATTAAACAATATTTGATGCTTTTCATCATGAAAAGTCATCCTAAAATAAGTCTATTTCTAGTCGCAGACATTTATGTTATTTATGCAGTATAGTTTTAAAATTTTTTTACTGCGATGTTGGCCATGTATGCATTTAATAAAATTAACTACTTTTCTCTACTGAGAAAAAAAAATGTGGTAATTAATTCCTATTTAACTTTCCTTTGTTGAGGTGAAGTCACTCATCACATCAAAGAGAGTTGCCATCATTATCGTCGCCATCTTCATCACTGTCTGGGGCAGCGTCTCTCCACTTTTTTGCGTCATCAGACTCGGCCACAAATTTTCTCCAGTCAAAAATAGAACTATTCTGGGAATCACCTTCACAGAAGATCGAGGCCAGATCGAGAAAATATTCTTCCCTATAAACAACGTATTAATCCCCTTCAGTGCCTTTTTAGCAGTCGTTATCTGTACGACTGTCTTAGTAGTCAGTCTCAAACTGCAGTCAAAATGGCGGGAACGATCTACTGTTTCTGGAAAAGTTTCGAAAACAACGGACCGAGATCAAAAACTCACTAAAATGATTGTGGTTGTTGCCACACTTTTCATATCGTGTAATTTCCCTCTATGTTTAATAATTGCAACCATGATTATTGTACCAGAGTTTTCCTTAGGCGGAACGTACATAAACACGCTAGTGGTGGTTTGCTCATTTGGTTTACTTTTGGATTCCATAAATTCAGCTACGAATATTTTCATCTATTACCACATGAGCAGCCGGTACCGGGCTGTGTTTCGTAAACTTATTTTACGTCGTGATTAGTGTTGCTGTTGAAAAATAAGAAACAACTTACGTTACTGAATCTCCAGCCTGGCCTGTCACAGGTTACGTGGAGTGAAAGTCTTATAGATATGAAGGATCACTGGCAATAAGGTTTTACTCATATACGCAGGGACTGAAAACGATACCACAGGATTAGTAAACCGAACGCCTAACCACTCAGCTAACCAGACTACCAGGAACAAAGAAACAAATTGTTGGGCTGTGTTATCTAAACTGAACGAGAGGTAATTTTCTTCTTACTGTTATCTGAATATTTCCTCACGGTCTAATAGAAACGCGACAGCAGTGGACTCATAGGTTGCATTTCGGCATCTACGCGTCCAAGGAAGAGACAGCCAACCACATATGTTGTGCAAAATTTTCTTTCCTCGTAAACTATTATTGTCGAACAGACTACATTAATAGCTTTTTTGTGATAGCAGAGTAATGTACACTCTTGGCTCTAACATTGGAGACAAACCGTGTTGTGTTGTTCGGATTATGAAAAGAAAAGCAAGAAATACTCGTACAATAGAAGAAGATCAGAGCACAGAAAGAAGTAAAGGAATCAATATCCTGGCTTGAACATTCCATCAAGAATAACACAGGAAGCAAAGGACATCAACTGCAGGAGGTATAGAGTAAATCAGTATAAGACATGCTATTCCATAAATACAGAATCGTGGTATCACAGTCTCAGTTGTCTGTATAATGAACGTGTGCAGTAATTACTTGCAGTTTTATAGTGCTCTGAAGTCTTCATATTATATTTGTTCTTGAGGGACAAATATTCTAGAAGGATTTACTTTGTGTGTTATATGTGTAGTCTTCATTGAATATTCTTATGGAAATTTGACCTTCATATTTCCATACACCGACAGCCGCTGTGCACGTCTCACTTTGATATACTTCTCGGGGTTGTTCAGTGGTTCAGGAATCTGAAAATGCACTAAAGTCACATTTGGTCCCATTAATATATATATATATAAAAGCAACAATTCACAAGACCTCTGTCAGTCATGACCCAGAGGGGCCCACCCCCCTTAGAGTGTCAGGAGTTTAAAAGGGCCGAAACACTTGTCTGAGGAGGGTACTTTCTCTGATGATCTGAAGGAGTTGTGCTGTTGTTCCGCTCTCTATAGTAGAGAGTTTCCTGCATATATATGATGCATGTATATGTATGTCCCAGCACAGAACGGCTGGAGAAACTTGGTACACATATGACTTACTATTAAAAAAAATACTCTAGGGGTAAAACTCTCCTAGCACTCCTAGGGTCTGAGGGTATGATGGAGGTGACATGTAAAAATAACTGAAAATAACCGATACTAAAAGTAGCCAAGTGAAGTAAGGGATGTAACTCCAGTAATATTTATACGCAATGCCTGCCTCGGGTTGTGTACCGTGCCGGATAGCTTTGAAATGGTGGGTTGTGCCATTTTCGCCGCTGCTGTAAAAAATGTTTCTGCTACACATCAGCGTGGAGTACTGTAACAGTGTGAAATCGATTAAATATGTGCGCAAGTATGTTAACAAAGGTTACTGAATAATTATGAATATGGCTGGTTCTAATGACTGTTATAGCCAGAGGGGATACGCTCTCCACTCCAATGACATGTCTCCAAGGCGTGCATCCCAAATAGCCTCTGACAATCAAGTCCAGCTCCTGGCCTTCTCGTGGCAGAACTGTTAAAACTGACAGGAGAAGGGCGAAGGCGAATATCTGGCGCACGAGAACCAAACTCTTCGGGTAAATTCGAGTCATGTTTGGTAACTCATCTATCGCTGCTGACGAGATTGTTCGGCTGCCGTGAGTTGAGTGTATCTCCTCCCGACCAATGCAGAAAGTTGCAAAATGGGGTTGCTGCGCGGCGTCACTTTGGAAAATGTGAAAGAAAGAGGTCAGGACTGCTCAAATCACGGCAATACTTGTCTGGAGGTCGGCCACGTCCTATGTGCACTCATATCGGGCGAAATGCTTGAACCGGCTTAACCCAGAGGTTAAAACACTGCTAGCGAGATTATTCGGAAGCCGCACGAATAATGAAGAAAATACGAAAAAGAAATTAGGGTTGCCGTTCGGCGCCGATTTGAAAAGGTGATGGAAATGATAAAGTGAAGCTTAATCGGTATGTCTAGTGGTCTCATGGCGAGAGCTACTCATTTATGGCACCTCTGATCTAGAGGCCGGCCACGTCGATTATACACCCATACTGGTGAAATATGCCTAAACCGGCTTAAACCAGAGGTGAAACTTGAAGGTTACTCATGTCACGGTACCTCCGCTCTAGAGGTCGGTCACGTACTAAACACGTCCATACTTGGATAATATGCCTAAACAGGCTCAACTCAGGCGTGAAACTTACTAGTGGCGAGGATTGTTCCTCCTGGACAAAAGATCTGTCCTGGTCACAACTAGGAAGGGGAGCGGCCATAACCACAAACTGCTGAAGTCGGAGACACTGGACCAGTGCAGTCTAAATAGGCAACCACCTCTCACCCGGCTGGGATGTTTGGGTATCGTAATCACGCTGAGGTTTTCCGGTGAGAAAGTCCAACGGCAGACTGGATGGGCAACTAACTCTCACCCGGCGAGGATACACAGGTGTCCCAAAACACGTCGAGGTTTTCCGGTGAGAAAGTGCAACTCTAGATTAAACTGGTGCAACGAAAACCACGGTGTCACGTATTCCCGCTTCTGAGACCCACCAAGAATACAGGCTCAAGCCATGCGATTCTCTGAACCTCTTGTGGTCCTCTCGTGGATCTTGTGTGGTCCTTTCGGGGACCACGGGGTGACAATGGGATCTATTGAGGATCACAGGAGTAAATTCAGGAGGATTACAGGGCGGTCTTGGTGGTAGAAGCGATTGAAGAAGAAGAATAAGAAGAAGTAATGAATATAGCTGTTTTCTGTATAACCAACTACAAAGAAACGATGAAGTGATCGGTATCAGTTGGGACGGTACATTAGCTGCAGCTAGACAGTTTGGCGATTCATAGTATTTTCGATTCACGAAAGACACCATAGTGTTGTTAACCTCAGTGTCTATTTAAAAAATGATCAAAGAGTTTATTTCACAACAGAGAGCGCCCATACAGTGATTGAACAGCCACCAAACACGACCTTAACAGCATTCTTTCAATTGTGTCAACAGTCGTATCCTGAGATACCTTCATATTACACATGGAATGCATCGAGGACAGTTTTCTGTAGAAGGAAAGTTGGTCAGTCGGTCCCTGGACATGATGCAGTCTCGAGTGACGTCTTGGGTCGAGTGTACACAGTTCACCACAATAACACAGAACGCTATTTCCTTAGGATGCTTGTTCACTCACTTCGAGGACCAAGATCTTTCTCGCAGCTAAGAACAGTAAACGGCGAGGTATAGCAGACATTTAGAGAGGCCTGTCAGAAGTTGGGTTTACTTGAAGGAGACCATCACTGTGATGACACATTGTGAGAAGAAGAATTGGTCTCCCTCCAAGAGCAAATCAGACATCTATTTGCCATAATATTGACTATATGCAGTCCATTGAATCCAAATACTCTATGGGAAAAAATAAGGAGATCAAGTGAGGAAGCTTCCGGTGTGATGTGCAAGATGGCGAACGTTTTTTAACGCTCTCGCCATCATGCAGAAATCACATCCTGTACCGGGAGTTGGGCATAAAGCTAACAACCTTATCCTGGGACCTATCTAGAGGCGACTCCAGATTGGAAAAAAAAGATATCGTTGAAGAAACTCATAGCGAAAACAACAGAGCATCAGGGATGCCAACTCCGAAGAGCTCATTCGTCGGCCCGAAACATGTGACAAAGATTGGATTCTGGAATGTAAGAATGATGGCAGCACCTACGAAAACTACTCAGGTAATCACAGAAATGGAGAGAAACCACCTAGACATGCTGAGCATCAGTGAAATGCGATGGCCAGAAGCAGGTAAAAGATCGGCGGAAAACGGTAAGTTAATAATACATTCAGGCAGAGAGGATGGGAAACACCAGGATATGGTAGGTATTATTATGTCAAATGTAGCAGCAAAGAGCCTTGTAGAATGGGAACCAGTGAACATTCTATAATAAGAGCACGATACAACCTAAGACACGGAATAATACAGTGTTATGCACCCACGAATGATGCAGATGATGAGATGAAAGACGATTTCTATCACCAATTACAACAAATCATCAACAAAGTCCCTAAACATGACATCCTAATTGCTATGGGAGACTTCAATGCTAAAACAGGAAAAGATAACGCCGATGATGAAAAAGTAATAAAAAAAGATACTGACATGGTAAATGAGTACAGAGAAAGATTCATTGAAATATGTCTAACAGAGGGCATGGTCATTGGAGGCACAGTATTTCCAAACAAAGAAATACATAAAACAACGTGGATATCTCCAGATGATAGAACTAGAAACCAGATAGATCATTTTTGTATTAGAAAGCAATACAGAACATCTCTGGTAGATGTAAGGGCTTATAGAGTTGCATACAGTGGTCACAACATGTTTATAGAGAAAATAAAACTAAAACTGAAAAACCAGCACAAAAAAATCAATACACAGAAGGATACACAGCCACAAA
The DNA here is from genome assembly GCA_009760885.1 of Achatina immaculata. Lineage (NCBI taxonomy): Eukaryota > Metazoa > Mollusca > Gastropoda > Stylommatophora > Achatinidae > Lissachatina > Lissachatina immaculata. The sequence goes on along the minus strand of CM019702.1, from coordinate 20,240,695 downwards.
CTACAAGAAGAGAATACTAACAGTAATTTCAATCAAGAACTTACCACTCATTCCACACCACCCAGTGAAGTAGATAAGATAGGTATAGATGAATTATGAAATTCTTGCAGAACGGTCATAATCACAGCAGCAAAAGCAAGCGCTGGACTGAAAAAAAAACAAATAGAAAAGCATGGATATCAGAAAACACATGGAAGTACATACATTAAAGACGAGCAGTCAAATTAGACATGTTGAATGTAAACACAGATCTTGGAAAAGATCTTGCGAAAGCAACATACAAAGAAATAGACAAGAAAGTAAAAAGTTCAGCTAGAAGGGAAAAAAGAATATGCATAGACAATATGGCGAAAGAGATGGAGAAAACGGCAAAAACAGAATCAGCAAAACGTTATATAACATACAAAAGAGGCTAACATGTACTATTACATCCAAAGAAAGACCAATCCTTAGCAAAACTGGAACCATATTAACATCAAATAAAGACCAAAAGCAAAGATCGGTTGAACACTTCCAAGAAATACTTAATCGACAACATCGAAAAGAACTGTTAAACATTGAAACCGCCTTACCAGCCCTACAATTAAATATCAACCTAAATGAAATTACATTGCATGAAATTGAATCAGCACTGAATTTAAAGGCTAACAACAAAGCTGCAGGTGAAGATGAAATAACAGCTGAAATGTTAAAAGCTATCAATAATGACAACATGAGAAAACAACACATAATGTCTAATAAGATTTGGAACGAAGAAAAAGTCCCTTCTAAATGGAAAAAAGGAATCATTCTTAAAATACCAAAAAAAGAGGCAACCTTAGTGGCTGTAACAATTGGATAGGAGTAACCTTAGTATCAGTTGTGTCAAAATTATTTTGCAAGGTTATTTTGAATAAACTTACAGATATAGTGGATACCGCAATGAGAGAAGAACAAGTAGGATTTCGAAAAAGGAGAAGCTGTCTCCACCAGATCTTTACTCTAAGAATAATACTTTAAGAACTTATTGAAAAGCAGAAATAATTAATACCAAATTTCACAGAATTTAAAAAGTGATTTGATAGCATACACAGAGATCTATTGCGGAGAAGTCTATATAGAATGCCGAATGTTAGAGAAAATGTAGACAAAGAATGTTTCGATGCCATAACAATTGGAAGTTATGAAATACCAGAGATTAGATATTCTGATTACACAGTATTACTGTCCACAACACAAAAAGGAATGGAAAAACTAATTATGTCAGTCCGTAAGAATAGTGAAGTGCAAAACTTCTATCTTAATGCTGAAAAAACTAAATTGATGACAACTGACAAAACAAACAAGGCAGATGAACTACGTATAAATGAGGAAAAACTGGAAAAACGCGAGAGTTTTGAATATCTTGGATCACTGCTAAATAATAATGGAGATACAATGAGGGAAATTAAAAGGAGTACATCTATCGCTCTTCAGAAAGTAAAATAACTAAAGAATCAGTGGAGAGGAACAGACAGAACTACAAAAATAAGATTTTTAATGGTAAGCGTTTTTCCCATCGCAGCATATGACTGTGAAACCTGGACACTTAACAAAACAGCTGAGAAACACATAAATGCCTTTAAATGTAAATGTTACAGCAGAAGAGTTCTTCAAATAACATTTAAAAAAACCAAAACAAATGAATCCATATTACAAGAACTTAATAGTGAAGAAGGGTGGCTAGTAAAGAGGATTAAAGAGAGAAAACTTAAATATTTTGGACACATTAAACGTCATGATAATCTAGAGGAAACCGTCTTGGAAGAGTATATAATGGGAAAAAAGAAAGAGAGGAAGACAAAGGCGAAGATGGCTGCAAAACATCGTTGATGATCTGCAAATGGATGCATCAGCATCAGGCCATCTTGCGCACAACCGAGAGGCCTACATGAGTGATGTTAGGGAGGCAAAGTTCCACAAAGGACATTGCAAATGAATGAATGAAAGAGTCTATATGGAAAACGATCTAAAATTGTCAACATTATTAAGGACTTCTACAATAGATATGTGTGTGTAGTCAAAACAGAAGAAGGGATGAGTGAATGGTTCCAGACTGAAACAGCCATGAAACAAGGATATATACTTTGGTTTTTGGAATTACAATAGACTTCATAATGAACAAATGCTGCATAGGTAACACAGGTATTGATTGGGTAGATGGGACCCAACTAAAAGATCCTGATTTCGCTGATGACATAACTCTTGTCAGTAACAATGTGAATTCCATGAAAGAAAAAAAATAGATGGCCTGTCTTCACTGGTTAGCAAAATATGACATGAAATTAACTAGGACAAAACAAAAATAATGAAACTTTCCATTAATCAAAATGGTAAAATACACGTAGAAGGGACATATATTGAAGAAGTCAATCAATTTGCATACCTTGGCAGCTACATAGATCAGGATGGTGACACCAGAAAGGAAGTTAGAGTTAGAATTGCAAAAGCAGCATCGGTCTTCAAGAATCTTGAGAACATGGAATTCAAAAGTTATAAGCACAAAAACCAAGTTAAGACTATTCAGTTCAAATGTAATATCCACCCTCATTTATGCATGCGAAAGCTGGAAAACAACTAAAGAAATAGAAAAGAAATTGGACTCTTTTGAAAGAAATGCCTAAGGAAAATACTCGGCATCAAGTGGAATGAATTCAAGAACAACGCAGAGATAAGACAGATGAATGAACAACAACCTGTTTCATGGGTGACCAGGAAAAGGAGATGAGCATATGTTGGTCACGCGATGAGAAGAAACAGTCAGAGAATTCCAAAACAAGCTATGAAATAGAACACAACATACCAAAGAAAAAGAGGCAGACCGCGTGAAACTCTGAAGAGGACATTCTTAATAGAGGCCAAATTAATAGGCATAAAATCCTATAAGTGGTATCATTTTTGTTTATGCTTGTGGGGGCACAGGGAAACATTTTTAACTAATTTAATTCTGACGGAAATCAGGTCTCAGGGAGAAGTTGCTCTTGCCATCGCCTGTTCAGGAATTGCGGCGACGTTAATGGAAGGAGGGAGGACAGCCCATTTCGCACTAAAGTTGCCACTTGACATCGCCAGGCAGGAAAATTCTACCTGCAACATAAGCAAAGCAAGTGGTCTGGCGCAGGTACTCAAGACATGCAAATTAATCGTATGGGATGAATGCACCATGGCCCACAAGAAAGCTCTCCAGGCCCTTGACGTCAGTCTGAGAGATCTGAGAGGAAACGACAACCTGATGGAAGGAGCTCTGGTAGTGGAGACTTTCGTCAAACTCTGCCCGTCATCCCCAAAGTCAACACCGGCCGATGAGATCCACGCTTGTTTGAAACAAAACATCAGAGAGTACATCTGGGTGATGATCGTCACAAATTTTATCAAACAAACTACTGCATATCGGAGACGGTAGATGATATCTTAAGTCTTCTGGCAAGATAAAATTGCTATCCGGTTTTTTTGTAATCGGGTGTCGTCCGTAATGGAGCTAATAGATGCAGTCTATCCGGCTGTTTTCCAAAACTATCACAATTTTAACTGTTTTTGAGAGAGAGAGGGCCATTCTTGCTGCTAAAATTGAAGTTATCCACGAAATAAACAAAATACTTTATATGTTACCAGACGTATTCGCTGACTACAAGTCTATCGATACCGTAGTAGATGTCTGTGAGGTCGTCAAACTCACTTGATCCGGCTGGACTGCCAAAACATCGTCCTCTACTTAAAATGGGATCGCCAATTATTTTACGACGGAACCTCGACCCGCCAAAACTTTACAACGGTACAAGGCTTTTTGTAAAAAAGATGTTGGGCAACGTAATTGAAGTGAATATCTTAACAGGAAAGGGAGAGGGTGAAACAGTTTTTATCCCACGGATAACACTCACTCCGACGGATCTCCCTTTTAACTTTAAGAGATTACAATTTACAGTGAGACTTTCGTTTTCGATCACGATCAACAATTCACAGGGGTAGTCTATTATGTACTGTGGAGTGGATTTGAGATGGGCATGTCTGGGAGCAAGGATAACTTTATGTTGCTTGCTCAAAAGGTGGGTTCACTCATGAATTTATTTATTCTTCGTCCTGGAGGTGAAACTAAAAATGTTGTTTATAAACAAATTAATATTATAGAGAATCGGTAAAAGATCTTACTTTATAATTTGTATCCTGTACTTATACTTAAATATTTGTAAATAAAATTACTTCGATATTACACTATAGACATAATTCATTCCTTTTCCTGTCTAATAGAGGGCTTCTTCTTCACATGCCGTAAAACGTCTCCTAGGGCTCACAAGGTAGTTCGCCAATTTTTCCTGTCTTTGGAGAGTGTTTCAACTTCATCAAGAGATTTTATGCCTGTTAATTTGGCCTCTCTTAACAATGTCCTATTCAGATTTTCACGCGGTCTGCCTCTTTTTCTTCGGCCTGTTGTGTTCCACTTGATAACTTGTTTTGTAATTCTCTGATCGTTTATTCTCATCACGTGACCAACATATGTCCAACTCCTTTTCCTGATCACGCATGAGACTGGTTTGTTGTTCAGTCATCTGTCGTATCTCTGCATTGTTCTTGAATTCGTTACATTTGATGCCGGGTATTTTCCTTAGGCATTTGTTTTCAAAAGAATATAATACCTTGTTTCTTTCTTTTGTTGTTTTCCAGCTTTCACATGCATAAATTAGGGTGGATATTACATCTGAATTGAATAGTCTTAACTTGGTTTTTCTGCTTATCACTTTTGAATGCCATGTAATAGAGGATTGGGATTGATAAATCACCGAGCAACGCCGTGTAATCAATTAGTTTTTAAAATATTACCTCACGAATCTATGTTTCTCTCGTTAGTATCTTTTACTTGCCCATCTTTTTTCTAATTGTTCAAATCGATGCTTCATCTTTTACAATTACAATGAAAGAATGAGTTATAGACAATTAATTTAACAGTTACTCGGAAATAATAATTGAATTATTCGTCTCAGAAGACAAGTTTTCAGCAACCACATGAACATATCCTTCTTCGGCTGGGCACCTGGAATGAACAAAGTGTCTCGTCCATGCTGCACTTTTCTAATCTGAACTTTTCCTATCAGCTCCAGAGAACAGACAAGAGCTACTGGGGATGCCAGAAAATGTTCATACTGAAAAGTTCAAGAAAGAAAATGAATTCAAACAAAATCAAAGCCGTATATGTATAAAATGTCTTCGTCTTAGAAACAAATTAATGTCTTATTTAAAACATGTATTAATGAATTTCATTGTAAGCCATGTACAATGCCGTATGTTCTAAATAAGAAATATTATGTTGTTTGGAAGATATTTAACGGTTTAAGATAACGGAAGAATTAAAGACAAGATTTAAATTACAAGAAATCTTAGTGATATATATTTTTAAAATAGATATTGTAAACCACATCGAATAAACCATTAATTCTGTTATGTCAGTAAAAGCTACAACTTAATTACACCCTGTTGTAATTGTTACCATACTCATATGATGAGAGAAACTATCATTGTACTAACAGCATCTACGCACAGGCTATGGTGACATTAGACTCATGTTACCCGTAAAAATATCTCTGTCTTCAGTGTAATATCCTGCGGCCTTTGATAATTTTATTGTATCTACTTGATAATTAAAGTGCAGTCTGCTGCTAGTAAAAACATATACCACAGACAAATAGTAAACAAAATTACATAATTATCAGCTTCTGACATAGAAGAAGTTACTACGTCACAGAAATGTAATTATCGTGTTCTACATAAAATTGACAATTTATTCCCTTACTTGTGACTCATGTTAACATCAATGTCTTCTAGCTACACATGATTTTTTATTACTCAGTGTTTATATTTCATGGTTAAAAATTTTTAATGTGAACGAGTAAATATAAAATATATACAGTTATAACAAACTTTAAATATAAATAATCTAAACATAAAGAAAAGTGAAGAAAATCAAACTAATATTATGGAAAGAAAGCGCGTTAAAAAAAAATAAGAAAATTTAAAAGCTTAAAAAGATGAAACATAAACATAAAATGAAGTTAAGTAAATTCTGACGCATAAATATTCATTATTTCTCCATTGAACTAGAGCTCAGTGATCTGAGATTGTGGTTTGCTAAAAGCTACAGTTTGTGTGTCCTCGAACAGCATAGTCTATTTCCTTTACAGTTAACTACAAAGAAATGAATGTAATGTCTCAACAACATCATTTAATTTTGTCTTAAACTAGTGTCTGTAACAATATTACTTTCTAACTCGTTCATACCACTTCTAATTTCCAATAATAAAAAAAAAAAAAAAAGTTGGAAATTGTTTGTATGGAAAGATGAAATTGACAAGCAACGTGGTAGAAATTCTTTTAGAAGATATTACCAAGAAGGATAAGAAAACGACAGTTATCATTCACTGGACATTAATGAGAAGAGGAGGGCTTTAAAACATCATAACAACAGGGAAAATATATGGAAAAAGAGACAGAGAAAGACCAAGAGAAAACAATCACGGATAGTCTAACTATGGCGCAACAAAAAATCACTGAGATGATGGAGAAATATCAAGTACCGAGATTTGTCGAGGGGCATGAATGCCAGTGACAAGTAGCATGCCAACCTGATAATGATAAAAGATAGATGTAATATTGATAATGATAAAGATAGATGAAATATTGATAATGATAAAGACAGATGAAATATTGACAATGATAAAGACAGATGAAATATTGATAATAATAAAGACAGATGAAATATTGATAATGATAAATACAGATTAAATACTGACAATGATAAAGACAGATGAAATATTGATAATAGTAAATACAGATTAAATACTGACAATGATAAAGACAGACGAAATATTGACAATGATGAAGGCTGGTGAAATATCGATAATAATAAAGACAGAATAAATATTGATAATGATAAAGACAGTAAAAAATTGAAAATGACAAAAACAGATGAAACACTGACAGCAGATGTTGGGACTGACAATTGCTAGAATTAATTTTTTCAGAATTTTACTTCGAAATGTTATTTCAAAACTTTGTTTCATAATTTTATATCAGAATTTTCTGTCATAATTTTGTTATATGAATGTGATATATTTAAGTTTTCATCTCAGTAACTCTATTTCATATTCATTATTGTATTGAAATAAGTGCTGTCTCCCCCTTATATCAGGAATATTCAAGCAAGATGCAAAGTATTAAAAATAGATATAAAATGAAAACATTAAATGTAACATTCAACTACAGTTTACCCGCTATATATATTAATACCACCTTCTCTACACAAGAGATAAAAAACAAATTAATCAGTGACAGTTTGATGCCAATTTTTCATTGGATATTGTTTGCATTACTGGTTCAACTGGCGGACATTTTCGGCGTCGTGGCAAATATAATTAATATCATCTGTTTTGTCAAGCAAGGATTCAAGGATCCAGTTAATATGAGCTTATTAGGTAATTTGATGCACACTAATTTTTAATTTGTATTAAACACGTAAACTTGTAGTCATGTCCAAATTGAAGTAGGCTATAACCAATCCTATAGTAACAGCCTATCTGTGTATGGGATTCTGCATAGGCGAGAATAGAACAGGAGCTAACAAAAATTCCCAAAAGACGTGTCCTATCTTCTCAGGCTACATGTTTGAACACGTTCTGTTTCGTTTCATATCGGCCGCCACGAAAGCGAAACGAAACATTTGTTCTATATAAAGTTTTTGAATTGTTAGTCGCCGGTAGATCCTCATTCATTTCAATAAATGGCCACTTGCCGTGGGGGAGTTTTCATATGTCCGTGTTGATGCGATTGTGAAGTCTTCTGTTCAGTAACTGAGTATTCTCTATTGTGCTAAGAAAGATTGCTATGCAATGTTCTCCGCCTCAGCCCCTCATATATGTAAGTTTTGTCACAAGTCATAATGTCGTGTTAAGTGTAAAATTGTTGTAGTCATACAGTTCATTATGTGGAGAGTTCAAGTGAAGTATTTATGGCCTGCAGACTTTGAATTGTTATTTTATCCTTATCGTAAATGTCAGTAATCATATAAATAATGTTTAATATTTAAAATTAGGATACAGGACATAGAAATGAAGCAGGTGACAATCTAATGTTGTTTTGCTTGGAAAATGAGCTAATGATCGCTAACACACTTTTTACAAATAACATCCAAGAAGATTTTACACATCGACATCACTGGATGGGAAAAACAAGAATCAAACAGATTACATTTTGCTGCAAAAAAGGTGGAGATCAAATATAACATCAGCAAAAACTTTAGCAGGTGCTGATTGTGACACGAACCATGAGTTATTAATACCGAACATGAAGATACAGATAAAAAAGACAGTTACGGGATCAAGACCACTCCGCTTTGATCTTACAAAAATAACTATACGATATAGAAGTGAAGAACCGTTTCGAAATTCTGATGGCTGCACAGGAGGAGATGACATCAGATGAATTGACTACAAAGGCCAGAGATATCTTAATAACAACAGCTAAAGACATGGTTCCAGTAAGGAAAACACAAAAGAATAGATGGATTACAGTAGGCACACTACAACTTATAAAACAACGTACAGAAATGAAGATGCAATGGAAAGTGACAAACACCAACAAAGAGGAATATTAACAAAAAAAGAACGAAGAAACATAGTAAAAGACAAAAAACAATACATACAAGATTGTTGTGAAAAAAGAAGAAGTAATACATCAGAAGTGTGGAAGAGTAAAATGTTTAAAGAAATGAAGACACTGACGAGAAATGTCACACATAAGCTAAATGTAATTTGTGATGAGATGGGGAAAACCTTGACAGAGACAGAAGAAATTCTAGACAGATGGAAGGAATAATACAGAGGAATGTATGAAACAAGTGATTGTGAAAGCAGAAATCAACAGTGTGAATTATTATTGAACGAGAAAGAACCCGAGCCGACAACAAAAGAAGTTTTATGGACAATAAATAATCTGAAAATTGGTAAATTACCAGGATGTGATGAGATAGCATCTGAACTTATTAAGACAGGAGAAAAGGAATGTGCAACAATCGATCATGCATTATGTAAAAGGATATGGCATTCAGGTATTTCACCAAAACAATGGAAAAGAACTGTATTCATACCACTGCCAAGAAAAGGGTAACCTGAAATTATGCACAAACTACAGAACTGTTGCCCTGAATATTCATGGCAGTAAAATTCTATTAAAATCGTAATGGGTAGACTTCGTAAGAAAATAGAAGAAGAAGTCAATATGGTCCAAGATGGTTTCATGCAAGGAAGAGGATCAAGAGGTCATATATTCAATATAAGTTTAATAATAGAGAAATGCAGAGAGTTTAATGTGAATTTATATTTATTTTTTATAGACTACTCAAAGGCATTTGATTGTGTACAACACCAGAACCTTTGAGAAATAATGGAAAAAATGGGATTTCCAATACATTTGATACAATTAACATCACTGCTGTATCTAGACCAACAGGTAGCAGTAAGAATAAATGGTGAAACAACAAATTGGCTTGACATATGACAAGGGATCCGTCAGGGGTGCATATTGTCACCTTACTTATTTAACTTGTATACTGAAAACATAATGAGGAATGTTAGAGAAGATGCAGACAAAGAATATTACGAATGCATAACATTTGAACGTTATGAAATATATATATATATATATATATATATATATATATATATACTGATGATACAGTATTACTGTCCACAACACAAAAAGGAATGGGAAAACTAATTATGTCAGTCCGTAAGAACAGCGAAAAGCAAAACCTCTATCTTAATGCGTAGAAAACTAAATTGATGACAACTGACGAAATAATCAAAGCAGCTGAAATATGTATCAATGAGGAAAAAGTGGAAGAAGTGGAGAGTTTTGAATATCTTGGATCACTTCTAACTAATAATGGAAATACAATGAGGGAAATTAAAAGGAAGAGATATATTGCTCTTCAGAAAGTAAATCAACTAAAGAATCTGTGGAGAGGAACAGACATAACTACAGAAAAAAGATTCTTAAGGGCGTGCATCTTTCCCGCTGCAGCATATGTCTGTTAGACCTGGACACTTAACAAAACATCTGAGAAACACATAAATGCCTTTTAGTTTAAATTCTACAGAAGAGTTCTTCAAATATCATGGACACAAAAAAGAACAAATATATCCATACAACAAGAACTTAATATTGAAGATGGCTAGCTAGTAAAGGGGATTAATGAGAGAAAACTGAAATATTTTGGATATATTAAACGTCATGATAATCTAGAGAAAGCCATCTTGGAAGGGTACATAATGGAAAAAAGAAAGAGAAGAAGACCAAACGAAGATGGCTGCAAAACATCGTTGATGAACTGTAAATAGATGCATCAGCAGCAGCCATCTTGCTCACAACAAAGAGGCCTACATGAGTGTTGTTTGGGAGGCAAAGTTCAGCAAGGTAAATGCAAATGAATGAATGAATGTACGTTTTGCCTTAAGATGGATTTTGTGTCAGTGATGAATATGATGTGTCTACAACGTTTCGTTCATGAGTGTTCTATGTGTGTAGTCCTGGATCACTGGAACACTTGAAATATCATTGATCATTATTTAATTCATATGAAGTTTTGCTGCATTCTTATGCCATTCAGTACTCATTTTGTGCCAGTGCGGGAAAACTTGTGTTGAACAGACCACGTCCATGTCTGGTGGTTCTGTCTATGATGATGCTGTTGTCGGTGCTCTCTCCCTCGCCGGTTGGTTTCGATCATACAACGTTTAACTTAGTACTTGGTGCTCTCTCCCTCGCCGGTTGGTTTCGATCATACAACGTTTAACTTAGTACTTGGTGCTCTCTCCCTCGCCGGTTGGTTTCGATCATACAGCGTTTAGCTTAGTACTTGCTGGCGCTGACTCCCAGGGCTGACCGGGTTTGTGACCTCAGGAAAGTCCGGTGGGAACATTGTGCACTGAACCAAAACTCAGTAGGTCAGCTCAACTCTCAACCATCGAGAACCACAAACTGCTTCATAGTTTAATTCTTTATTTAGACGTTGTTGTTCATCAAAGTTTCACTATAACTGTTCCTCTATATCTAGTCTCTGTTCCTCTATCCGTCTGTCCTCTTGTCGCTCATTCTTTTTTCTTAACTTTTCTTCGACTGCCGTCTCTATGGAACATTTTTTCTTGGTCACTGTCGCTATTCTCTTTTTACTGTTTAACTACGAATTAATTCATAATTCCCGCTTAGACAGACACTTCCTATGATCGTTCTACGCGCACTCTTCTATCAACACTTCTGTCATCCTACTCTAATGATGTTGCTTCTGTCATCTTACTCTCACACTGTTGCTTCTGTCATCCTACTCTAATAATGTTGCTTTTGTCATCTTACTCTCATACTTTTGTTTCTGTCATCCTACTCTAATAATGTTGCTTCTGTCATCTTACTCTAATAATGTTGTTTCTGTCATCTTACTCTAATAATGTTGCTTCTGTCATCTTACTCTAATAATGTTGCTTCTGTCATCTTACTCTAATAATGTTGCTTCTGTCATCTTACTCTAATAATGTTGCTTCTGACATCTTACTCTAATAATGTTGTTTCTGTCATCTTACTCTAATAATGTTGCTTCTGTCATCTTACTCTCACACTGTTGCTTCTGTCATCTTACTCTAATAATGTTGTTTCTGTCATCTTACTCTCACACTATTGCTTCTGTCATCTTACTCTCATACTGTTACTTCTGCCATCTTACTCTCATACTGTTGCTTCTGTCATCTTACTCTCATACTGTTGCTTCTGTTATCCTATTCTAATAATGTTGCTTCTGTCATCTTACTCTCATACTGTTGCTTCTGTCATCTTACTCTCCTACTGTTGTTTCTGTCATCCTACTCTAATACTGTTGCTTCTCTCATCCCATTCTCATACTGTGGTTTCTGTCATCCTACTGTTACTTCTGTCGTTCTACTCTCATACTGTTATTTCTATCATCTCACTCTCATAATGTTGCTTCTATCATCCTGCTGTCATACTCTTGCTTCTGCCATCTTACTCTCGTACTGTTAGTTCTGTCATTCTACTCCCATACTGTTATTTCTGTCACCTAACTCTCATACTGTTGCTTCTGTTATCCTACACTCATAATATTGCTTCTATCATCCTACTGTCATACTCATGCTTCTGTCTTTCTCCTCTCATACTGTCACAATAGTGATATCTTGATATATTAATATATTATGTGTGTGCTTTATGATGATCTTGATGCTTCAATACAGCCATGTGTTTTCCTAATAATTGTTCTCCTTGACTGTTTGTTTCTTATTTGTTGTTGTCGGCGAGCGGAATTAAATTAGATGTAAATGTTGAAGTTGGACCTTGCTTTATGAATTATTTCTTGTGGTGGCTTCGTGTTTTGTTTTTCTGTTTTTGGTTAAAATGGATGCTGTTCATTTAAGCAACAATACCTTAAAGGGGCCGGCTAGCGTAGTGGTTAGAGCACTCGTCTAGCAACCAAATGGTCGAGGGTTCGAATCCCCAGCTGAGCGGGATTTTTTTTCCGACCAATACGGCCCTGAGGTCGACCCAGCCTCGTAAAATGGGTACCAGAGAAAATCTGGGAAAGTAAAGGCAGCGAGGAAAGGAACTGGTCACCCTACCTCATACGCTGATGACCCAGCATAATGAGGTCTCTAACGCTTCACCCCCTACGGCATTTGAAATGCTATGGGACTATCTTTACTTTTTTTTACCTTAAACAACAATACCTTAAGCAACAATACTTTAAGCAAAAATACCTAAACCAACGACTGATCCAGGATATTTTTCTTCGGGCAGGCAAAGATTGGGAGAAATATATAAGAAAGAAGTCCTGAGTTGTGATGATTAAACATACCTAATAAAATTATTCTCACTAGTACGGCGATACATAAATTAGAGAATTTTTTAAAGTGTTATATATGGATACATATTCCCAACCAAGTACTACCCCAATAATAATATCATCTCTTACACATATGTAAACTTTCTAACTCAGCCTGGTAATAAGGATAGGGATTAATGCTTGTGATGCAGTTTACAGAAGATCCTGTGTCTATACTTCAACATATAACAACACATACTTCAACATATAACAACACATACTTCAACATATAACAACACATAATTCAACATATAACAATATATAATTCACCATATAACAACATATACTTTAACATGTAAGAACACATACTTCAACATATAACAACACATATTCTTCAGCATATAACAATATATATATATATTTCAACACATAGCAACACATATTCTTCAACATATAACAATATATACTAAAACATATCATTCAAGTAAGTCACTCTAAATGTCTCCCTGATCACCCTCGTTTTCTTAATGTCCGGACCAATGTGTGATCATTAAAATAATACAAGATCTTTAAACAGAAGAACAATGCTAAGCTAAACACAAGATCTTGATAAATCTCTCCAAAGCTTTTCTGTACCTGGCCACTGCCTGGCACATTATTTCGAAATAATTTTTATTTGTACCTAGAATAAACTGTAACATTTCTTTACCTGTTCCAGTTTTACTTAGACCGTCACAAGGAAGGCATAACATTGACTTGATCCTATTTTTACCAAATTAAAAAAAAAAACTATAAAATGTTGTTTATTACAATGTTCGCAGGTCTTGCTATTTCTGATGCCAGTGGCCTGCTGACGACGATATGGACCAATATTTGCTTTACCCCAGCTTTCTATGAATTAGACCTGCCTTTTGACCCACTAGAAATTCAGTATGTAACTGGATCCTTGCCTCATGCAGCGTTTGCTCCTTTGTCCAGTTGTATCACTGCTTTGATTACCATGGAGAGGTGTTTGTGTATTGCAGCGCCTTTAAAGGTAGACAAACTGTTTTGATGCACACTAATTCTTACTTTCTGTTGAACACGTAAACTTGCAGGGATGCCCAAATCATCATGTCTGCATTTCGATTACCAATAAACACACATATAAGTTTCGTACATCATTATTTTTTCTTTGTTATAAATATGATCTATGTACTAAAGTTTCTAAGAAAATAACGAAATTTTGAATTCAGTATACTCAGGTGAACAAATTAAATCCACTGAAGTAGAAATGCTAACCATTGTCCCATTGTCATGAACGTTGACGGGATGTCTAGCAGGTAGCAGCGCGATGTCAAAGCGTTAAATGACGTCCAAAGAGCAGTATAAAGATCTCTGCTTCTTTAAAGACGTGCAAGAAAGTGGAACAGCGGTTCTGTCATCCGATTTATTATGTGAAACCTATAGAAACTGATTAGCGAATGAACGTTCAGAACGGTAATGATTATTTGTTACTGCATCAGGTTTATTAGTAAAATAAGAAGTTCAGAGATGCCTTGAACAATGTGAAGTCAGAGGCCACTGTAGAAGATGAAAGAATTGCCGTGGGAAATGTGAATGATGTTGTATGCCCAACCAGGACTGATATCCAGAACTGTTTCTGCTTTTTTTTTCACTCTCACTCTACATTTCTAGATTAAATCTTAAAGACAGGTCCCAAAGTAACCTTTCATATCCGCTCTGGGAGGCTGTACACGAGAGACGGAGAAGGAATACCAAACAGTTGGTGCCAGTTACCACAACTCTTACTTACACATCTCAGCTGTTGGTCAGGAGTTACACTTCTAGTGGGCGGGCTTCTGTCTTTCTAGCAATGCCAGTTCAGAATCACCGAAGAATAACGATGGAGTACTGCCATGGACTAGCGGCTGTAACATTAAATAGATACTTTAATATCTTTTGTATGTTAACATTAAATAGATACTTTAATATCGTATGTATGTTAATATGAAATAGATACTTAGTGTTCTTTTTTATTCTAACATTAAATAGACACTTAAATTTCTTATGTATGCGTTTTCTCGGAGGTCATTATGTTACCGTGAGTTTTTTAATGTTTCACAAAATATGTTTGGGTACTACTAAACCTGATTTTAACAAAGTCGTCTAGAACTAATCGGTTGGAAGCGAACTATTTACCCTGCAAAATTCTGCTGTCCAATGTTAATTATTCCCCTACTGCTGCACTGGCGTCTAATGTATTCTGCGGACATTCATCTATATTTGATAATGTTAATATTATTTCATTAAACTATATTTGATCCCTTGTGGTACCCGGGATCTGCAAAGAATAGGACCACTGTATCCTACCACGCATGATCGTAAAAGGCGACTAAGGAGGGTTCGGCATAGGGCCAGCAACCCTATCTGGCAAAAAAAAAACAAACTGTCAGACTGCTACAGAAACAGAAGCAAGGGAAAAACAAATGCAGGTAGAAGGAGAAATGCTACAGTGCTGTAGGACCTTGACTTTGCAGACGACATTTGTCTACTATGTAGCAGTCACAAAGATATGCAAGATAAAATTAACAAGCTAACTCAGAATGCAAACAACATTGGACTAAAGATCAACGTAAGAAAGACAAAGCTAATGAAGCGAAATGTGAACAACTGAAATGTACTCAGAGTAGATAGCAAGTTAGTGGAGGAGGTCAATGACTTTTTATACCTTGGCAGTAGAGTTGTAGAAAATGGAGACAGCACAGAGGACATCAACAGCAGACTTATTAGACCAAACAAGGCTTTTGCAATGCTGCAGACGATATGGAAATCTAAAAAAACTAAACATGAATACGAAAATCAGGATATTTAAGAGTGCTGTTCTAAGTGTACTACACTGTGGAAGTGAATGCTGGAAAATCACCAAAACCATAGAAAACAAGTTGAATTCTTTCCAGACTAAATGTTTACGAAGAATTAGAAAAATAAGTTGGCCAAACACCAGAAGAAATAACATCTTGTTGGCAGAAATGCAGATGAAGCCACTGACAGCAATTATTGAGGAAAGACGCTGACGATGGTTGTGACATGTGCTTCGAATGACTGACAACTCACTACCAAAAATAGCACTAAGGTGGACACTACAGGGGAACGGAAGTAAGGGTAGACCAAAAGAGACATGGAGAAGAACAACAGAAAGGATGTTGAGCAATAAAGGGTTCACCTGGTCAAGGCAGAAAAAAAGGGCAAAGGACAGGCATTTGTGGAAAACCCTTGCGGAAGTCCCATTTGCCCTGGGCACTTAAGGTTCAGAGAGAGAGAGAGAGAGAGAGAGAGAGAAAGAGAGAGAGATATTTGATGTTTTTGATCATGAAAAGTCAACCTAAAATAAGTCTATTTCTAGTCGCAGACACTTATGTCATTTATGCAATATAGTTTTTAAATATTCTATTGAGATATTGGTCACGCCCACATTAAATAAAATTAATTATTTTCTTTACTGAGAAAAACGCCATGATATAAAGTGTGGTAATTAATTCCTATTTTAACTTTCCACTGTTTAGGTGAAGTCACTCATCACATCAAAGAGAGTTGCCATCATTATCGTCGTCATCTTCATCATTGTCTGGGGCAGCGTCTCTCCATTTTTTTACGCCATCAGATTCAGTCACAAATTTTCTATAGTCAAAAATAGAACTATTTTGGGTATCACTTTCACAGACGATCGAAGCCAGATGGAGAAAATAGTCTTCTCTGTTAACAACGTTTTTATCCCCTTCAGTGCCTTTTTAACAGTCGTCATCTGTACGACTGTCTTAGTAGTCAGTCTCAAACTACAGTCAAAATGGCGGAAACGAACTACTGTTTCTGGGAAAGTTATGAAAACAACTGACCGAGATCAAAAACTCACTAAAATGATTGTGGTTGTTGCCACACTTTTCATATCATGTAATTTCCCACTCTGTTTAATACTTGCAACCATGATTATTGTACCAGAGTTTTCGTTAGGCGGAACGTACATGAACATGCTAGTGGTGGTTTGCTCATTTGGTTTTCTCTTGGATTCTATAAACTCATCCATGAATATTTTCATCTATTACCACATGAGCAGCCGGTACCGGGCTGTGTTTCGTAAACTCATTTTACGTCGTGATTAGTGTTGCTGTTGAACAGTAAGATACAACTTACGTTACTGAATCTCCAGCCTAGCCTGTCACAGGTTATGTGCAGTGAAAGTCTTATAGATATGAATGATGAAGGAATATGGTTTTACTCAAATAAGCAGGGACTGAACACGATATCACAGGATTAGTAACCCAAGCGCCTAACCACTCAGCTAACCAGGTTAGCAGGAACCAAGAAAAACATTATTGGTCTGTGTTATCTAAAATGAACGAGAGGTAATTTTTCTTTTTACTGTTATCTGAATATTTCATCACTGTCTGTTAGAAATGCAACATCGGTGGACTCATAGGTTGTATTTCGGTATCTACGCATCCAAAGAAGAGACAGTCAGTCATATATGTTGTGCGAACATTTTCTTTCCTAGTAAACTATTATGGTCGAACAGGCTGCATTTAAAACATGTACTTGAGTGAATCATATTATTTCTGACTAAAAAGATGTTCTTTATTAATACCTATTTTATCTTCTCACACATCCAGATTTCTATTGTTTAGATTAGGTTTCACAAACATTGCTACTTCTATAACCAGGGGAAGTCCGATGAAATGTTCTCTACAGTATTCATTTAATTCTGACAAATAAGATATTCGACTTGGAATTCACAACATCACTTGTACTAAGATGCAGTATGACATAACCTTCGTTAGTTTCGTCATTGAAGCACATCAGTATCAAACTATCATATTCTACATGCAACAATTCTCAATGTTCCCCTATTTCACAATATTCTACACATATGATAAGAGGACAATTCTAAACTCTGTACTATATTCGATCTGCAACACATGGTCAATCAGTAACACGATTAAATCATCGTACTCGAAGTTCAAAATGTATCGTTTCTTCATAATCCCTTGAACCACTTGAAAGACAGCTTCACTGTCCTAAAAATACTTCTGCGAGACTTTTTTTCTTGAGTATCTATTGCTGTAATTTTCGATTTATTTCAACTGTCGTTACATACGTCTTCTTTCTCTCTTGTGTCTTCTCTGGTGTGTGTTCTCCTTTTACTGTTATTCTCTGAATGTCTGGACTTCTCTTCTTCTCTTGTCTAGACCGGACTCAGTTCACTGACTGTAATTTTTTCTCCGTCTTCGGAGCTCCGTCCTCTGTCTCTTCTTCTTCCTCGTTCCTCTCTACTTGGTTCCCTTTCTTTCTTCGTCCGTCAGTTCTTCCGTCTTTGGGACCCCTCCTCTGTTTCTTCTTCTTCCTCGTTCCCTCCTGTACTTGGTTCCCCTTACTTCTCTCCGGTCATCTTTTTATCTTCAAGTGTAGCTTGATGGATTAACTAATAGGTATTTTGGCTCCAACCTTCAGATGTTCATTGGTTCCCATGAGGGTTCTGATTGTCCGTCATTCAAATTGCCCCGTTACTTATATGACGTAACTCAATTGTGCAATAGGCCACGGTTCTAAATATTTAATTGGTCAGTTGGCCCAGCTGATCACTTCTTTATTTAAAATCCGTGTGCAATCGCATCACAACACATGTCAAGTGTCAACGCCGTCTATACAATTGTTATTTATCTTGCTATTTCATGTCGGAGGTTTACTGTGACCTCGCTTTTTATTGTGTCTGCCTTTTCTATTCGTCGTTTCTATTTTGTTTACACGTGTCAACGTCCAGTCACTGTTTTTGTTATCACTGGACCATCCTACTTTCTGGCGTCCTTCTTTTGTCTTTACTACTTGTCAGCGTCACTGTGTCTCGTCTTTTTCTATTCACTTTTTCCACTGTTTACTTTTGTCCGCACAAAAACCAAGTTAGGACTATTCAATTCAAATGTAATATCCACCCTCATTTATGCATGCGAAAGCTGGAAAACAACTAAAGAAATAGACAAGAAATTGGACTCTTTTGAAAGAAATGCCTAAGGAAAATACTCGGCATGAGTGGAACGAATTCAAGAACAATGCAGAGATAAGACAGATGACTGAACAACAACCTGTTTCATGGGTGATCAGGAAAAGGAGATGGGCATATGTTGGTCACGTGATGAGAAGAAACAGTCAGAGAATCCCAAACAAGCTATGAAATAGAACACAACAGACCACAGAAAAAGAGGCAGACCGCGTGAAACTCTGAAGAGGACATTCTTAATAGAGGCCAAATTAATAGGCATAAAATCCTATAGGTGGTATCATTTTTGTTTATGCTTGTGGGGGCACAGGGAAACCTTTTTAACTAATTTAATTCTGACGGAAATCAAGTCTCAGGGAGAAGTTGCTCTTGCCATCGCCTGTTCAGGAATTGTCGCGACGTTAATGGAAGGAGGGAGGACAGCTCATTTCGTACTAAAGTTGCCACTTGACATCGCCAGGCAGGAAAATCCTACCTGCAACATAAGCAAGGCAAGTGGTCGGGCGCAGGTGCTCAAGACATGCAAATTAATCGTATGGGATGAATGCACAATGGCTGACAAGAAAGCTCTCCAGGCCCTTGACGTCAGTCTGAGAGATCTGAGAGGAAACGACAACCTGATGGAAGGAGCTCTGGTAGTGGAGACTTTCGTCAAAATCTGCCCGTAATCCCCAATGTCAACACCGGCCGATGAGACCCACGCTTGTTTGAAAAGTTCATTTTTGTGGAGACATGTGCGAAAGATAACTTTAAAGCAAAACATGAGAGTACATCTGGGGGATGATAGTGCACAAATTTTATCAAACAAACTACTGCACATCGGAGACGGTAGATGATATGTCGAGTCTTCTGGCAAGATAAAATTGCTATCTGGTTTTTTTGTAATCGGGTGTCGTCGGTAATGGAGCTAATAGATGCAGTCTATCCGGCTGTTTTCCAAAACTATCACAATTTTAACTGTTTGTGAGAGAGAGAGTGCAATTCTTGCTGCTTAAATTGAAGTTATCCACGAAATAAACATTCAAATACTTTATATGTTACCAGACGTATTCGCTGACTACAAGTCTATCGATACCGTAGTAGATGTCTGTGAGGTCGTCAAACTCACTTGATCCGGCTGGACTACCACCACATCGTCCTTTACTTAAAGTGGGATCGCTAATTATTTTACTACGGAACCTCGACCCGCCAAAACTTTGCAACGGCACAAGGCTTTTTGTAAAAAAGATGTTGGGCAAGGTAATTGAAGTGAATATCTTAACAGGAAAGTGAGAGGATGAAACAGTTTTTATTCCACTGATAACACTCATTCCGACGGATCTCCTTTTTAACTTTAAGAGATTACAATTTACAGTGAGACTTTCGTTCTCGATCATGATCAACAAGTTACACGGGCAGTCTGTTAAGTACTGTGGAGTGGATTTGAGATGGCCATGTTTGGGAGCAAGGACAACTTTATGTTGCGTGCTCAAAAGGTGGGTTCACCCAAGAATTTATTTGTTCTTCGTCCTGGAGGTGAAACTAAAAATGTTGTTTATAAACAAATTAATATTATAGAGAATCGGTAAAAGATTTTACTTTATAATTTGTATACTGTAGTTATACTTAAATATTTATAAATAAAATTACTTCGGTATTACACTATAGACATAATTCATTCCTTTTCCTGTCTAATAGAGGGCTTCTTCTTCTTATATCCTTCACATGCCATAAAACGTCTCCTTGGGCTCACAAGGTAGTTCGACAATTTTTCCTGTCTTTGGAGAGTGTTTCAACTTCAGGAAGGGATTTTATGCCTGTTAATTTGGCGTCTCTTAACAATGTCCTCTTCAGATTTTCACGCGGTCTGCCTCTTTTTCTTTGGCCTGTTGTGTTCCACTTTATAGCTTGTTTTGTAATTCTCTGATCGTTTCTTCTCATCAAGTGATCAACATATGTCCAACTCCTTTTCCTTTTACCCATGAGACTGGTTTGTTGTTCAGTCATCTGTCTTATCTCTGCATTGTTCTTGAATTCGTTCCACATGATGCCGGGTATTTTCCTTAGGTATTTGTTTTCAAAAGAATATATATATATATATATATATATATATATATATATATATATCTGAAACTTAAGTGCCCAGGGCACATGGGGCTTTCGCAAGGGCTTTCCACAAATGCCTGTCCTTCGTCTTTTTTTCTGCTCTTGACCAGGTGAGCCCTCTATTGCTCAACATCCTTTCTGTTGTTCTTCTCCATGTCTCTTTTGGTCTACCCTTACTTCTGGTCCCCTGTGGTGTCCATCTTAGTGCTATTTTTGGTAGTGAGTTGTCCGTCATTCGGAGCACATGTCCCAACCATCGCCAGCGTCTTTCCTCAATAATTGTTGCCAGTGGTTTCATCTGCATTTCTGCTAATAAGATGTTATTTCTTATGGTGTTTGGCCAAAATATTTTTCTAATTCTTCGTAAACATTTAGTCTGGAAAGAATTCAACTTGTTTTCTATGGTTTTGGTGATTTTCCAGCATTCACTTCCATAGAGTAGTACACTTAGAACATTACTCTTAAATATCCTGATTTTCATATTTATGCTTAGTTTTTTTTATTTCCATATATTTTCAAAAGAATATAATACCTTGTTTCTTTCTTTTGTTGTTTTCCAGCTTTCACATGCATAAATTAGGGTGGATATTTCATCTGAATTGAATAGTCTTAACTTGGTTTTTCTGCTTATCACTTTTGAATGCCATGTAATAGAGGATTGGGATTGATAAATCACCGAGCAACACCGTGTAATCAATTAGTTTTTAAAATATTACCTCACGAATCTATGTTTCTCTCGTTAGTATCTTTTACTTGCCCATCTTTTTCTAATTGTTCAAATCGATGCTTGATCTTTTACAATTACAATGAAAGAATGAGTTACAGAAAATTAATTTAACGGTTACTCGGAAATAATAATTGAATTATTCGTCTCAGAAGACAAGTTTTCAGCAACCACATGGACATATCCTTCTTCGGCTGGGCACCTGGAATGAACAAAGTGTCTCGTCCATGCTGCACTTTTCTAATCTGAACTTTGCCTATCAGCTCCAGAGAACAGACAAGAGCTAATAGGGATGCCAGAAAATGTTCGTACTGAAAAGTTCAAGAAAGAAAATGAATTCAAACAAAATCAAAGCCGTATATGTATAAAATGTCTTCGTCTTTGAAACAAATTAATGTCTTATTTAAAACATGTATTAATGAATTTCATTGTAAGCTCTGTACAATGCCGTATGTTCTAAATAAGAAATATTATGTTGTTTGGAAGATATTTAACTGTTTAAGATAACGGAAGAATTAAAGACAGGACTTAAATTACAAGAAATCTTAGTGATATATATTTTTAAAATAGATATTGTAAACCACATCGAATAAACCATTAATTCTGTTATGTCAGTAAAAGCTACAACTTAATTACACCCTGTTGTAATTGTTACCATACTCATATGATGAGAGAAACTATCACTGTACTAACAGCATCTTAGCACAGGCTATGGTGACATTAGACTCATATTACCCATAAAAATATCTCTGTCTTCAGTGTAATATCCTGCGGCCTTTGATAATTTTATTGTATCTACTTGATAATTAAACTGCATTCTGCTGCTAGTAAAAACATATACCACGGACAAATAGTAAACAAAATTACATAATTATCAGCTTCTGACAAAGAAGAAGTTACTACGTCACAGAAATGTAATTATCGTGTTCTACATAAAATTGACAATTTGTTCCCTTACTTGTGACTCATGTTAACATCAATGTCTTCTAGCTACACATGAATTCTTATTACTCAATGTTTATATTTCATCGTTAAACATTTTTAATGTGAACGAGTAGATATAAAATATATGCAGTTATAGCAAACTTTACATGTAAATAATCCAAACATAAAGAAAAGTGAAGAAAATCAAACTAATATTAATGCAAAGAAAGCGCGGTTAAAAAAAATAAGAAAATTTAAAAGCTTAAAAAGATGAAACATAAACATAAAATGAAGTTAAGTAAATTTTGACGCATAAATATTCATTATTTCTCCATTGAACTAGAGCTCAATGATCTGAGATTATGGTTTGCTAAAAGCTACAGTTTGTGTGTCCTCAAACAGCATAGTCTATTTCCTTTACAGTTAACTACAAAGAAATGAATGAAATGTCTCAACAACATCATTTAATTTTGTCTTAAACTAGTGTCTGTAACAATATTACTTTCTAACTCGTTCATACCACTACTAATTTCCAATAATAAAAATAGTGAACTATATTATACCGGCGAATATTGTTGTCAGTGAATACAAGTTGGAAATTGTTTGTATGGAAAGATGAAATTGACAAGCCACATGGTAGAAATTCTTTTAGAAGATATTACCAAGAAGGATAAGAAAACGACAGTTATCATTCACTGGACATTAATGAGAAGAGGAGGGCTTCAATACATCATAGCAACAGGGAAAATAAATGGAAAAAGAGACAGAGAAAGACCAAGAGAAAACAATCACGAATAGTCTAATTATGGCGCAACAAAAAAATCACTGAGATGATGGAGAAATATCAAGTACCGAGATCTGTTGAGGGGCATGAAAGCCAGCCACAACTAGCATGCCAACCTGATAATGATAAAGACAGATGTAATATTGATAATGATAAAGATAGATGAAATATTGATAATGATAAAGACAGGTGTAATAATGATAATGATAAAGATAGATGAAATATTGATAATGATAAAGACAGATAAAATATTGATAATGATAAAGACAGATAAAATATTGATAATGATAAAAACAGATGAAATATTGATAATGATAAAGACAGATGAAATATTGACAATGATAAAGACAGGTAAAATATTGATAATGATAAAGACAGATAAAATATTGATAATGATAAAAACAGATGAAATATTGATAATGATAAAGACAGATGAAATATTGACAATGATAAAGACAGGTGAAATATTGATAATGATAAAGACAGATAAAATATTGATAATGATAAAGACAGATAAAATATTGATAATGATAAAGACAGATGAAATATTGACAATGATAAAGACAGGTGAAATATTCATAATGATAAAGACAGATGAAATATTGACAATGATAAAGACAGATGAAATATTAATAATGATAAAGACAGATGAAATATTGACAATGATAAAGACAGATGAAAAATTGAAGATAACAAAGACAGATGAAACACTGACAGCAGATGTTGGGGACTCATAATTGCTGGAATTAATTTTTTCAGAATTTTACTTCCAAATGTTATTTCAAAACTTTGTTTCATAATTTTATATCATAATTTTCTGTCATAATTTTGTGTTATGAATATGATATATTTAAGTTTTCATCTCAGTAACTCTATTTCATATTCATTATTGTATTGAAATAAGTGCTGTCTCCCCCTTATATCAGGAATATTCAAGCAAGATGCAAAGTATGAAAAATAGATATAAAATGAAAACATTAAATGTAACATTCAACTACAGTTTACCCGCTATATATATTAATACCACCTTCTCTACACAAGAGATAAAAAACAAATTAATCAGTGACAGTTTGATGCCAATTTTTCATTGGATATTGTTTGCATTACTGGTTCAACTGGCGGACATTTTCGGCGTCGTGGCAAATATAATTAATATCATCTGTTTTGTCAAGCAAGGTTTCAAGGATCCAGTTAATGTGAGCTTATTAGGTAATTTGATGTACATCAGTTCTTAATTTGTATTAAACACATAAACTTGTAGTCATGTCCAAATTGAAGTAGGCTATAACCAATCCTATAGTAACAGCCTATCTGTGTATGGGATTCTGCATAGGCGAGAATAGAACAGGAGCTAACAAAAATTCCCAAAAGACGTGTCCTATCTTCTCAGGCTACATGTGTGAACACGTTCTGTTTCGTTTCATATCGGCCGCCACGAAAGCGAAACGAAACATTTGTTCTAAATAAAGTTTTTGAATTGCTAGTCGCCGGTAGATCCTCAGGCATTTTAATAATGGCCACTTGTCGTGAGGGAGTTTGGTGTGTGCCCGTGGATGCGATTGTGAAGTCTTCTGTTCAGTAACTGAGTCTTCTCTATTGTGGTAAGAAAGATTGTTATACAATGTTCTCCGCCTCAGCCCCTCATATATGTAAGTTTTGTCACAAGTTGTAATTTCGTGTTAAGTGTAAAATTGTTGTAGTCATTCAGTTCATTATGTGGAGAGTTTAAGTGACGTATTTATGGCCTGCAGACTTTGATTTGTTATTTGATCCTTATCGTAAATGTCAGTAATCATATAAATAATGTTTACTATTTAAAATTAGGATACAGGACATAGAAATGAAGCAGGTGACAATCTAATGTTGTTTTGCTTGGAAAATGAGCTAATGATCGCTAACACACTTTTTTAAAATAACATTCAAGAAGATTTTACACATCGACATCACCTGATGGGAAAAACAAGAATCAAACAGATTACATTTTGCTGCAAAAAAGGTGGAGATCAAATATAACATCAGCAAAAACTTTACCAGGTGCTGATTGTGACAAGAACCATGAGTTATTAATAGCGAACATGAAGATACAGATAAAAAAGACAGTTACGGGATCAAGACCACTCCGCTTTGATCTTACAAAAATAACTATACGATATAGAAATGAAGAACCGTTTCGAAATTCTGATGGTTGCACAGGAGGAGATGACATCAGATGAATTGACTACAAAAGCCAGAGATATCTTAATAACAACAGCTAAAGACGTGGTTCCAGTAAGGAAACCACAAAAGAATAGATGGATTACAGTAGGCACACTACAACTTATAAAACAACGTACAGAAATGAAGATGCAATGGAAAGTGACAAACACCAACAAAGAGGAATATAAATCTTTAACAAAAAAAGAACGAAGAAACATAGTAAAAGACAAAAAACAATACATACAATATTGTTGTGAAAAAAGAAGAAGTAATACATCAGAAGTGTGAAAGAGTAAAATGTTTAAAGAAATGAAGGCATTGACGAGAAATGTCACACCTAAGCTAAATGTAATTTGTGATGAGATGGGGAAAACCTTGACAGAGACAGAAGAAATTCTAGACAGATGGAAGGAATAATGCAGAGGAATGTATGAAACAAGTGATTGTGAAAGCAGAAATCAACAGTGTGAATTATTATTGAACGAGAAAGAACCCGAGCCGACAATAAAAGAATTTTTATGGACAATAAAGAATCTGAAAATTGGTAAATTACCAGGATGTGATGAACTTATTAAGGCAGGAGAAAAGGAATGTGCAACAATCGATCATGCATCATGCATTATGTAAAAAGATATGGCATTCAGGTATTTCACCAAAACAATGGAAAAGAACTGTATTCATACCACTGCCAAGAAAAGGGTAACCTGAAATTATGCACAAACTACAGAACTGTTGCCCTGAATATTCATGGCAGTAAAATTCTATTAAAATCGTAATGGGTAGACTTCGTAAGAAAATAGAAGAAGAAGTCAATATGGTCCAAGATGGTTTCATGCAAGGAAGAGGATCAAGAGGTCATATATTCAATATAAGTTTAATAATAGAGAAATGCAGGGAGTTTAATGTGAATTTATATTTATTTTTTATAGACTACTCAAAGGCATTTGATTGTGTACAACACCAGAAACTTTGAGAAATAATGGAAAAAATGGGATTTCCAATACATTTGATACAATTAACATCACTGCTGTATCTAGACCAACAGGTAGCAGTAAGAATAAATGGTGAAACAACAACTTGGCTTGACATATGACAAGGGATCCGTCTGGGGTGCACATTGTCACCTTACTTATTTAACTTGTATACTGAAAACATAATGAGGAATGTTAGAGAAGATGCAGACAAAGAATATTACTAATGCATAACAATTGAACGTTATGAATTATATATATATATATATACTGATGATACAGTATTACTGTCCACAACACAAAAAGGAATGGAAAAACTAATTATGTCAGTCCGTAAGAACAGCGAAAAGCAAAACCTCTATCTTAATGCGTAGAAAACTGAATTGATGACAACTGACGAAATAAACAAAGCAGCTGAAATATGTATCAATGAGGAAAAAGTGGAAGAAGTGGAGAGTTTTGAATATCTTGGATCACTTCTAACTAATAATGGAAATACAATGAGGGAAATTAAAAGGAAGATATATATTGCTCTTCAGAAAGTAAATCAACTAAAGAATCTGTGGAGAGGAACAGACATAACTACAGAAATAAGATTCTTAAGGGCGTGCATCTTTCCCGTTGCAGCATATGTCTGTTAGACCTGGACACTTAACAAAACATCTGAGAAACACATAAATGCCTTTTAATTTCAATTCTACAGAAGAGTTCTTCAAATATCATGGACACAAAAAAGAACAAATATATCCATACTACAAGAACTTAATATTGAAGATGGCTAGCTAGTAAAGGGGATTAATGAGAGAAAACTTAAATATTTTGATATATTAAACGTCATGATAATCTAGAGAAAGCCATCTTGGAAGGGTACATAATGGAAAAAAGAAAGAGAAGAAGACCAAACGAAGATGGCTGCAAAACATCGTTGATGAACTGTAAATACATGCATCAGCAGCAGCCATCTTGCTCACAACAAAGAGGCCTACATGAGTGTAGTTTGGGAGGCAAAGTTCAGTAAGGTAAATACAAATGAATGAATGTACGTTTTGCCTTAAGATGGAGTTTGTGTCAGTGACGAATATGATGTGTCTACAACGTTTCGTTCATGAGTGTTGCTAGATAGTTCTGTGTTCTATGTGTGTAGTCCTGGATCACTGGAACACTTGAAATATCATTGATCATTATTTAATTCATATGAAGTTTTGCTGCATTCTTATGCCATTCAGTACTCATTTTGTGCCAGTGCGGGGAAACTTTTGTTGAACAGATCACGTCCATGTCTGGTGGTTCTGTCTATGATGATGCTGTTGTCGGTGCTCGCTCCCTCGCCGGTTGGTTTCGATCATACAACGTTTAGCTTAGTACTTGGTGCTCTCTCCTTCGCCGGTTGGTTTCGATAATACAGCGTTTAGCTTAGTACTTGGTGCTCTCTCTCACTCGCCGGTTGGTTTAGATCATACAGCGTTTAGCTTAGTACTTGGTGCTCTCTCTCCCTCGCCGGTTGGTTTCGATAATACAGCGTTTAGCTTAGTACTTGGTGCTCTCTCTCCCTCGCCGGTTGGTTTCGATCATACAGCGTTTATCTTAGTACTTGGTGCTCTCTCTCCCTCGCCGGTTGGTTTCGATCATACAGCGTT
This sequence comes from Achatina immaculata, assembly GCA_009760885.1. NCBI lineage: Eukaryota > Metazoa > Mollusca > Gastropoda > Stylommatophora > Achatinidae > Lissachatina > Lissachatina immaculata. The sequence continues at coordinate 20,212,463 of CM019702.1, read as the reverse complement.
TATCTTAGTACTTGGTGCTGTCGCTGACACCCAGGGCTGAACGGGTTTGTGACCTCAGGAAAGTCCGGTGGGAACATTGTGCATTGAACCAAAACTCAGTAGGTCAGCTCAACTCTCAACCATCGAGAACCACAGATGGCTTCATAGTTTAATTCTTTATTTAGACGTTGTTCTTCATCAAAGTTTCAATATAATTGTTCCTCTATATCTAGTCTCTGTTCGTCCATCCGTCTGTTCTCTTGTCGCTCATTCTTTTTCTTAACTTTTCTTCGACTGCCGTTTCTATGGAACGTTTTTTCTTGGTCACTATCGCTATTCCCTTTTTACTGTTTAACTAAGAATTAATTCATAATTCCCGCTTAGACATACGCTTCCTATGATCGTTCTGCGCGCACTCTTCTATCAACACTTCTCTCATAATGTTGCTTCTGTCATCTTACTCTCACACTGTTGTTTCCGACATCTTACTCTCATACTGTTGTTTCTGTCATCCTACTCTAATAATGTTGCTTCTGTCATCTTACTCTCATCCTGTTTCTTCTGTCATCTTACTCTCATACTGTTGCTTCTGTCATCTTACTCTCATACTGTTGCTTCTGTCATCCTATTCTAATAATGTCGTTTCTGTCATCTTACTCTCATTCTGTTATTTCTGTCATCCTACTCTAATACTGTTGCTTCTGTCATCTTACTCTCATACTGTTGCTTCTGTCATCTTACTCTCATACTGTTGCTTCTGTCATCCTATTCTAATAATGTTGTTTCTGACATCTTACTCTCATACTGTTGTTTCTGTCATCCTACTCTAATAATGTTGCTTCTGTCATCTTACTCTCATCCTGTTTCTTCTGTCATCTTACTCTCATACTGTTGCTTCTGTCATCTTACTCTCATACTGTTGCTTCTGTCATCCTATTCTAACAATGTCGTTTCTGTCATCTTACTCTCATTCTGTTATTTCTCTCATCCTACTCTCATACTGTTGCTTCTGTCATCTTACTCTCATACTGTTGTTTCTCTCATCCTACTCTCATACTGTTGCGTCTGTCATCCTATTCTAATAATGTTGTTTCTGTCATCTTACTCTCATACTGTTGCTTCTGTCATCTTACTCTCATACTGTTGTTTCTCTCATCCTACTCTCATACTGTTGCTTCTGTCATCCTATTCTAATAATGTTGTTTCTCTCATCCTACTCTAATACTGTTTTTTCTCTCATCCTACTCTCATACTGTTGCTTCTCTCATCCCATTCTCATACTGTGGTTTCTGTCATAATTCTGTTGTTTCTGTTATCCTACTGGTGCTTCTGTCATCCTACTCTCATACTGTTACTTCTGTCATCCTACTCTCATACTGTTATTTCTGTCATCCTACTCTCATACTGTTACTTCGGTCATCCTACTCTCATACTGTTACTTCTGTCGTTCTACTCTCATACTGTTACTTCTGTCGTTCTACTCTCATACTGTTATTTCTGTCATCCTACTCTCATACTGTTACTTCTGTCATCCTACTCTCATACTGTTACTTCTGTCATCCTACTCTCATACTGTTACTTCTGTCGTTCTACTCTCATACTGTTACTTCTGTCATCCTACTCTCATACTGTTATTTCTGTCATCCTACTCTCATACTGTTACTTCTGTCATCCTACTCTCATACTGTTACTTCTGTCATCTTACTCTCATATTGTTACTTCTGTCATCCTACTCTCATACTGTTACTTCTGTTATCCTACTCTCATACTGTTATTTCTGTCATCCTACTCTCATACTGTTACTTCTGTCATCCTACTCTCATACTGTTACTTCTGTCGTCCTACTCTCATACTGTTACTTCTGTCATCCTACTCTCATACTGTTACTTCTGTCATCCTACTCTCATACTGTTACTTCTGTCGTCCTACTCTCATACTGTTACTTCTGTCATCCTACTCTCATACTGTTACTTCTGTCATCCTACTCTCATACTGTTGCTTCTGTCTTCCTACTCTCATACTGTTGCTTCTGTCTTCCTACTCTCATACTCTTGCTTCTGTCTTCCTACTCTCGTACTGTTAGTTCTGTCATTCTACTCTCATACTGTTATTTCTGTCACCTAACTCTCATACTGTTACTTCTGTTATCCTACACTCATAATGTTGCTTCTATCATCCTACTGTCATACTCATGCTTCTGTCTTTCTCCTCTCATACTGTCACAATAGTGATATCTTGATATATTAATATATTATGTGTGTGCTTTATGATGATCTTGATGCTTCAATACAGCCATGTGTTTTCCTAATAATTGTTCTCCTTGACTGTTTGTTTCTTATTTGTTGTTGTCGGCGAGCGGAATTAAATTAGATGTAAATGTTGAAGTTGGACCTTGCTTTATGAATTATTTCTTGTGGTTGCTTCGTGTTTTTTTTTTTTGTTTTTTGGTTTAAATGGATGTTGTTCATTTAAGCAACAATACCTTAAGCAACAATACCTTAAGCAACAATACTTTAAGCAAAAATACCTAAACCAACGACTGATCCAGGATATTTTTCTTCGGGCAGGCAAAGATTGGGAGAAATATATAAGAAAGAAGTCCTGAGTTGTGATGATTAAACATACCTAATAAAATTATTCTCACTAGTACGGCGATACATAAATTAGAGAATTTTTTAAAGTGTTATATATGGATACATATTCCCAACCAAGTACTACCCCAATAATAATATCATCTCTTACACATATGTAAACTTTCTAACTCAGCCTGGTAATAAGGATAGGGATTAATGCTTGTGATGCAGTTTACCAGAAGATCCTGTGTCTATACTTCAACATATAACAACACATAATTCAACATATACCAATATATACTTCAACATATAACAACATATACTTTAACATGTAAGAACATATACTTTAACATATAACAACACATACTTCAACATATAACAATATATACTTCAACATATAACAACACATATTCTTCAGCATATAACAATATATATATATTTCAACACATAGCAACACATATTCTTCAACATATAACAATATATACTTCAACATATAACAACACATATTCTTCAGCATATAACAATATATATATATTTCAACACATAGCAACACATATTCTTCAACATATAACAATATATACTAAAACATATCATTCAAGTAAGTCACTCTAAATGTCTCCCTGATCACCCTCGTTTTCTTAAAGTCCGGACCAATGTGTGATCTATAAAATAATACAAGATCTTTAAATAGAAGAACAATGCTAAGCTAAACACAAGATCTTGATAAATCTCTCCAAAGCTTGTCTGTACCTGGCCACTGCCTGGCACATTATTTCGAAATAATTTTTATTTGTACCTAGAATAAACTGTAACATTTCTTTACCTGTTCCAGTCTTACTTAGACCGTCACAAGGAAGGCATAACATTGACTTGATCCTATTTTTACCAAATTAAAAAAACAAACTATAAAATGTTGTTTATTACAATGTTTGCAGGTCTTGCTATTTCTGATGCCAGTGGCCTGCTGACGACGATATGGACCAATATTTGTTTTACCCCAGCTTTCTATGAATTAGACCTGCCTTTTGACCCACTAGAAATTCAGTATGTAACTGGATCCTTGCCTCATGCAGCGTTTGCTCCTTTGTCCAGTTGTATCACTGCTTTGATTACCATGGAGAGGTGTTTGTGTATTGCAGCGCCTTTAAAGGTAGACAAACTGTTTTGATGCACACTAATTCTTACTTTCTGTTGAACACGTAAACTTGCAGGGATGCCCAAATCATCATGTCTGCATTTCGATTACAAATAAACACACATATAGGTTTCGTACATCATTATTTTTTCTTTGTTATAAATATGATCTATGTACTAAAGTTTCTAAGAAAATAACAAAATTTTGAATTCAGTATACTCAGGTGAACAAATTAAATCCACTGAAGTAGAAATGCTAACCACTGTCCCATTGTCATGAACGTTGACGGGATGTACGGGATGTCTAGTAGGTAGCAGTGCGATGTCAAGGAGCTAAATGACGTCCAAAGAGCAGTGTAAAGATGGCTGCTTCTTTAAAGACGTGCAAGAAAGTGGAACAGCGGTTCTGTCATCCGATTTATTATGTGAAACCTATAGAAACTGATTAGCGAATGAACGTTCAGAACGGTAATGATTATTTGTTACTGCATCAGGTTTATGAGTAAAGTAATAGGTTCAGAGATGCCTTGAACAATGTGAAGTTAGAGGCCACTGTAGAAGATGAAAGAATTGCCGTGGGAAATGTGAATGATGTTGTATGCCGAACCAGGACTGATATCCAGAACTGTTTCTGCTTTTTTTTTCACTCTCACTCTACATTTCTAGATTACATCTTAAAGACAGTTCCCAAAGTAACCTTTCATATCCGCTCTGGGAGGCTGTACACGAGAGACGGAGAAGGAATACCAAACAGTTGGTGCCAGTTACCAGAACTCTTACTTACACATCTCAGCTGTTGGTCAGGAGTTACACTTCTAGTGGGCGGGCTTCTATCTTTCTAGCAATGCCAGTTCAGAATCACCGAAGAATAACGATGGAGTACTTCCATGGACTAGCGGCTGTAACATTAAATAGATACTTTAATATCGTTTGTATGTTAATATGAAATAGATACTTAATGTTCTTTTTTATTCTAACATTAAATAGACACTTAAATTTCTTATGTATGCGTTTTCTCGGAGGTCAGTGTGTTAACGTGAGTTTTTTAATGTTTCACAAAATACGTTTGGGTACTACTAAACCTGATTTTAACAAAGTCGTCTAGAACTAATCGGTTGGAAGCGAACTATTTACCCTGCAAAATTCTGCTGTCCAATGTTAATTATTCCCCTACTGGTGCACTGGCGTCTAATGTATTCTGCGGACATTCATCTATATTTGATAATGTTAATATTATTTCATTAAACTATATTTGATCCCTTGTGGTACCCGGGATCTGCAAAGAATAGGACCACTGTATCCTACCACGCATGATCGTAAAAGGCGACTAAGGAGGCCAGCAACCCTATCTGGCAAAAAAAAAACAAACGGTCAGACTGCTACAGAAACAGAAGCAAGGGAAAAACAAATGCAGGTAGAAGGAGAAATGCTACAGTGCTGTAGGACCTTGACTTTGCAGACGACATTTGTCTACTATGTAGCAGTCACAAAGATATGCAAGATAAAATTAACAAGCTAACTCAGAATGCAAACAACATTGGACTAAAGATCAACGTAAGAAAGACAAAGCTAATGAAGCGAAATGTGAACAACAGAAATGTACTCAGAGTAGATAGCAAGTTAGTGGAGGAGGTCAATGACTTTTTATACCTTGGCAGTAGAGTTGTAGAAAATGGAGACAGCACAGAGGACATCAACAGCAGACTTATTAGACCAAACAAGGCTTTTGCAATGCTGCAGACGATATGGAAATCTAAAAAAACTAAACATGAATACGAAAATCAGGATATTTAAGAGTGCTGTTCTAAGTGTACTACACTGTGGAAGTGAATGCTGGAAAATCACCAAAACCATAGAAAACAAGTTGAATTCTTTCCAGACTAAATGTTTACGAAGAATTAGAAAAATAAGTTGGCCAAACACCAGAAGAAATAACATCTTGTTGGCAGAAATGCAGATGAAGCCACTGACAGCAATTATTGAGGAAAGACGCTGACGATGGTTGTGACATGTGCTTCGAATGACTGACAACTCACTACCAAAAATAGCACTAAGGTGGACACTACAGGGGAACGGAAGTAAGGGTAGACCAAAAGAGACATGGAGAAGAACAACAGAAAGGATGTTGAGCAATAAAGGGTTCACCTGGTCAAGGCAGAAAAAAAGGGCAAAGGACAGGCATTTGTGGAAAACCCTTGCGGAAGTCCCATTTGCCCTGGGCACTTAAGGTTCAGAGAGAGAGAGAGAGAGAGAGAGAGAGAAAGAGAGAGAGATATTTGATGTTTTTGATCATGAAAAGTCAACCTAAAATAAGTCTATTTCTAGTCGCAGACACTTATGTCATTTATGCAATATAGTTTTTAAATATTCTATTGAGATATTGGTCACGCCCACATTAAATAAAATTAATTATTTTCTTTACTGAGAAAAACGCCATGATATAAAGTGTGGTAATTAATTCCTATTTTAACTTTCCACTGTTTAGGTGAAGTCACTCATCACATCAAAGAGAGTTGCCATCATTATCGTCGTCATCTTCATCATTGTCTGGGGCAGCGTCTCTCCATTTTTTTACGCCATCAGATTCAGTCACAAATTTTCTATAGTCAAAAATAGAACTATTTTGGGTATCACTTTCACAGACGATCGAAGCCAGATGGAGAAAATAGTCTTCTCTGTTAACAACGTTTTTATCCCCTTCAGTGCCTTTTTAACAGTCGTCATCTGTACGACTGTCTTAGTAGTCAGTCTCAAACTACAGTCAAAATGGCGGAAACGAACTACTGTTTCTGGGAAAGTTATGAAAACAACTGACCGAGATCAAAAACTGACTAAAAAGATGTTCTTTATTAATACCTATTTTATCTTCTCACACATCCAGATTTCTATTGTTTAGATTAGGTTTCACAAACATTGCTACTTCTATAACCAGGGGAAGTCCGATGAAATGTTCTCTACAGTATTCATTTAATTCTGACAAATAAGATATTCGACTTGGAATTCACAACATCACTTGTACTAAGATGCAGTATGACATAATCTTCGTTAGTTTCGTCGTTGAAGCACATCAGTATCAAACTATCATATTCTACATGCAACAATTCTCAATGTTCCCCTATTTCACAATATTCTACACATATGATAAGAGGACAATTCTAAACTCTGTACTATATTCGATCTGCAACACATGGTCAATCAGTAACACGATTAAATCATCGTACTCGAAGTTCAAAATGTATCGTTTCTTCATAATCCCTTGAACCACTTGAAAGACAGCTTCACTGTCCTAAAAATACTTCTGCGAGACTTTTTTTCTTGAGTATCTATTGCTGTAATTTTCGATTTATTTCAACTGTCGTTACATACGTCTTCTTTCTCTCTCGTGTCTTCTCTGGTGTGTGTTCTCCTTTTACTGTTATTCTCTGAATGTCTGGACTTCTCTTCTTCTCTTGTCTAGACCAGACTCAGTTCACTGACTGTAATTTTTTCTCCGTCTTCGGAGCTCCGTCCTCTGTCTCTTCTTCTTCCTCGTTCCTCTTTACTTGGTTCCCTTTCTTTCTTCGTCCGTCAGTTCTTCCGTCTTTGGGACCCCTCCTCTGTTTCTTCTTCTTCCTCGTTCCCTCCTGTACTTGGTTCCCCTTACTTCTCTCCGGTCATCTTTTTATCTTCAAGTGTAGCTTGATGGATTAACTAATAGGTATTTTGGCTCCAACCTTCAGATGTTCATTGGTTCCCATGAGCGTTCTGATTGTCCGTCATTCAAATTGCCCCGTTACTTATATGACGTAACTCAATTGTGCAATAGGCCACGGTTCTAAATATTTAATTGGTCAGTTGGCCCAGCTGGTCACTTCTTTATTTAAAATCCGTGTGCAATCGCATCACAACACATGTCAAGTGTCAACGCCGTCTATACAATTGTTATTTATCTTGCTATTTCATGTCGGAGGTTTACTGTGACCTCGCTTTTTATTGTGTCTGCCTTTTCTATTAGCCGTTTCTATTTTGTTTACACGTGTCAACGTCCAGTCACTGTTTTTGTTATCACTGGACCATCCTACTTTCTGGCGTCCTTCTTTTGTCTTTACTACTTGTCAGCGTCACTGTGTCTCGTCTTTTTCTATTCACTTTTTCCACTGTTTACTTTTGTCCGCGTCTTGTTCTAGTGTCATGGAAGTTCAGTACCTTTATCTTCCTTTCTTCTCTATTTTTCTCTGTCGCTATTCGATCTTACTATTTTCTTTACCTTAAATTTTCATAATCATATTCATTAATGATAATAATAATAACAACAATAATCATTACTTACAAGGCTATGCTACATATGAACAGCTATCTATGATAGCAGAGTATTGTACACCATTTGCTCTAACATTTTAAACAAACCGTGTTGTGTTCGGATTATCAAAATAAAAGCAAAAAATACTCGTACAATAGAAGAAGAAAAGAGCAAAGGAAGAAGCAAAAGAGCCAATATCCTGGCTTGAACCTTCCATCAAGAATAACACAGGAAGCAAGGACATCAACTGCAGGAGGTATAGAGTAAATCAGTATAAGACATGCTACTCCATAAATACAGAAACGTGGTATCACAGCCTCAGTTGTCTGTATAATGAACGTGTGCAGTAATTACTTGCAGTTTTATTGTTATCTGAATATTTCATCACTGTCTGTTAGAAATGCAACATCGGTGGACTCATAGGTTGTATTTCGGTACCTACGCATCCAAAGAAGAGACAGTCAGTCATATATGTTGTGCGAAAATTTTCTTTCCTAGTAAACTATTATGGTCGAACAGGCTGCATTTAAAACATGTACTTGAGTGAATCATATTATTTCTGACTAAAAAGATGTTCTTTATTAATACCTATTTTATCTTCTCACACATCCAGATTTCTATTGTTTAGATTAGGTTTCACAAACATTGCTACTTCTATAACCAGGGGAAGTCCGATGAAATGTTCTCTACAGTATTCATTTAATTCTGACAAATAAGATATTCGACTTGGAATTCACAACATCACTTGTACTAAGATGCAGTATGACATAATCTTCGTTAGTTTCGTCGTTGAAGCACATCAGTATCAAACTATCATATTCTACATGCAACAATTCTCAATGTTCCCCTATTTCACAATATTCTACACATATGATAAGAGGACAATTCTAAACTCTGTACTATATTCGATCTGCAACACATGGTCAATCAGTAACACGATTAAATCATCGTACTCGAAGTTCAAAATGTATCGTTTCTTCATAATCCCTTGAACCACTTGAAAGACAGCTTCACTGTCCTAAAAATACTTCTGCGAGACTTTTTTCTTGAGTATCTATTGCTGTAATTTTCGATTTATTTCAACTGTCGTTACATACGTCTTCTTCTCTCTCGTGTCTTCTCTGGTGTGTGTTCTCCTTTTACTGTTATTCTCTGAATGTCTGGACTTCTCTTCTTCTCTTGTCTAGACCAGACTCAGTTCACTGACTGTAATTTTTTCTCCGTCTTCGGAGCTCCGTCCTCTGTCTCTTCTTCTTCCTCGTTCCTCTTTACTTGGTTCCCTTTCTTTCTTCGTCCGTCAGTTCTTCCGTCTTTGGGACCCCTCCTCTGTTTCTTCTTCTTCCTCGTTCCCTCCTGTACTTGGTTCCCCTTACTTCTCTCCGGTCATCTTTTTATCTTCAAGTGTAGCTTGATGGATTAACTAATAGGTATTTTGGCTCCAACCTTCAGATGTTCATTGGTTCCCATGAGCGTTCTGATTGTCCGTCATTCAAATTGCCCCGTTACTTATATGACGTAACTCAATTGTGCAATAGGCCACGGTTCTAAATATTTAATTGGTCAGTTGGCCCAGCTGGTCACTTCTTTATTTAAAATCCGTGTGCAATCGCATCACAACACATGTCAAGTGTCAACGCCGTCTATACAATTGTTATTTATCTTGCTATTTCATGTCGGAGGTTTACTGTGACCTCGCTTTTTATTGTGTCTGCCTTTTCTATTCGTCGTTTCTATTTTGTTTACACGTGTCAACGTCCAGTCACTGTTTTTGTTATCACTGGACCATCCTACTTTCTGGCGTCCTTCATTTGTCTTTACTACTTGTCAGCGTCACTGTGTCTCGTCTTTTTCTATTCACTTTTTCCACTGTTTACTTTTGTCCGCGTCTTGTTCTAGTGTCATGGAAGTTCAATACCTTTATCTTCCTTTCCTCTCTATTTTTCTCTGTCGCTATTCGATCTTACTATTTTCTTTACCTTAAATTTTCATAATCATATTCATTAATGATAATAATAATAACAACAATAATCATTACTTACAAGGCTATGCTACATATGAACAGCTATCTATGATAGCAGAGTATTATACACCATTTGCTCTAACATTTTAAACAAACCGTGTTGTGTTCGGATTATCAAAATAAAAGCAAAAAATACTCGTACAATAGAAGAAGAAAAGAGCAAAGGAAAAAGCAAAAGAGCCAATATCCTGGCTTGAACCTTCCATCAAGAATAACACAGGAAGCAAGGACATCAACTGCAGGAGGTATAGAGTAAATCAGTATAAGACATGCTACTCCATAAATACAGAATCATGGTATCACAGCCTCAGTTGTCTGTATAATGAACGTGTGCATTAATTACTTGCAGTTTTATAGTGCTCTGAAGGCGTCATATTATATTTGTTCGTGAGGGACAAATATTCTATGATGATTTACTGTGTGTGTTATATGTGTATATACCATTGAATATTGTTATGAAAATTTTTACCTTCATGTTTCCATACATCAACATCCGCTGTGCACGGCTCACTTTGATATAATTCTCGAGGTTGTCCAGTGGTTCAGGAATCTGAATATGTAAAAGAGGCACATTTTGCTCCCATTAATCCACACACACACACACACACATATATATATATAAATGGATGTATGTATGTATGTTCCAGCATAACTCTGTAACGCCTGCGTAACGTCCGCGTCTTGTTCTAGTGTCATGGAAGTTCTATACCTTTCTCTTCCTTTCCTCTCATTTTTTTCTCTGTCGCTGTTCGATGTTACTATTTTCTTTACCTTAAATTTCATAATCATATTCATTAATGATAATAATAATAACAACAACAATCATTACTTACAAGGCTTTGCTACATACCTCCCCTTATTTTAGTCATGTTGTTAATATTATGACTATAAAAAAAACTACCAAATTGCCTTGTAAGTAATAAGGTACCATAATATGTTTCCATCTGAACAAAAATTCAAAATAATTCGCTTTGCAGTCACCTCCTCTTGGTTTTAGTCAAAATATTAACCGTCAGCTATATCGACTGCTTTATCTAAATATGTGGTAATTATATTCTCTCAGTACTTCATAATCATCATATAAAAAATGTATCACAATTTTTACATCGTCTTAAAAAAGTTTCCCATAAAATATTAATTCATTCTTCTTTAGATGATACATATTCCGCATCAAAGTGTCTTCCCATACACACTCAAGAAAAAGAAAAAAAACATACATTATTTCAAATGATAAAAAAATAATGTCAAAACATTTGAGGCCCAACCTCAAAACAAATCAACTCATTGACCTTGTGATGAATTTACATTTTCTAACCTCCTGATTCTCATCTTCAGTGGCAACAATAGGATATATCATACATATTCCCTGATAATACTCAGTGTGAAAAATGTGATTTACTGGTTCCTTGGAAACCATAATACTCATATCCTACCCTCAACGAATTTTCTTCCACTGACATCAATTATTCTACCCCCAAGTACCTATCTATCCATGATAATTCTGGGATCTCCATCTCTCTATGCTAATCTTGCTAGTGCTGAGGATGCCCTCATATTGTTACTCTCAATACAACCTTGTCGGTTACACTAACTGATATGGACATCCTGATGATCATCATCAGTGGTAACAACGGATATAACACACATCTGTCATAACACATACTCAGTGTGAAAAATGTGATATACCGCCTCCTTGAAAACCATAATACTCCCATTATACTCTCAACCAAATTTCTTACACCGACTAATATTATCTCCTCTAAAACTAAAACGACATAGTTCGAAAAGTAACTTGTTAGATATTGTTAGAAATTATTTTAATGTTGTTAAAAAACATATGTTAGAATATTTGTATTTTCAATGTATTTTTGTTTATGTATATTTCTGCGTGTGTATGTGTGCGTGAGAGCTATTTTATTAGGTTAATTACTTCTTCTATTTTACTTTGAATGTAATAGTTAAATCTTACACTCTCTTGATATGTTTTTTTCCTAATTTAATTTTTATATTTGTATTAAATCGAGTGTGTGGGAAGAATGAAAGATGGAGTGATGAAGGGCAGAATATAAGACGGGCCTGCATGCCCAATTCTTTATCCTTTAAAAATAAAGATTATTCATTCATTCATTCATTCTTCCCCAAGTCCTCAATTATTCATGATGATTCTGGGGTCTACATCCCTCTATGCCAATCTTTGCTAGTGCTGAGGATGCCTTCATATTGTTACGCCCAGTACAACCTTGTCGGTTACACAAACCAATATGGCAAAACCCAAGTATTCCACTCTAATGTATCTATTTTACGCCAGAGTCTAACTCAATATCTAAAAAATTTGAAACATGTAATTCATCATCATCATCATCATAATTATACTTATCTAATGCATGTTATAAAACACTAACATTCATAGTTTTAGGGCAATACAGTAATAGTAATACAAAAAAAATTATATCATCAGTGCGAGCATATTAGTCTTGTCTCTCGTACACATAAAAAAATTGTCACATTATTATCAATAAAGAATTACCACTTGTATATTTATATGCATGTAGGCGCATCAACCTGAACCCTGAAAAGAACAATAGAAATCTCTCACTAGTATCGCCCTCTATTTCCTCTCGTTCCTCTGCCCCAGTTAATATTATCTCTGTTTCCTGTAGTGTAATTATTTAATTTCTCATATACCCTTTCATCATTAACAATTATCTTATCCTGGCTTGAAATATAGTTTGATATTCCATGCTGATAAAACAAATGTCCCTGCTCATCATAACCAAAACCTTCTAATGGCAAATTTTTGTCATTTTCCGTCATATATGGATTTGCAAAGATGGTCTCCCAAGTAATCGGAGATCTACTGATACTAGCAATAATCTTTGGTGTTTCATTTGACTGTTGCTTAACTTGAGTTTCATAGCAATTATGCGTTTTATTTGACCTAATCTTCGCAAGTTCTGCGTCTATATCACATCCGCCCTTTATTAATGCTGCCCTTATCTCTGCTGCTGTTATAGTCCATCCTACTGTTTCCTTACCATTATCTTTTTCCTGTCCTTTATTTGACGTTATTTGAATGCTGCCTATTAGTTTGTTTTCATTCGAAACTGCATTTTCTCTCTCACCATATTTTGCATTACATTTTGCTTCTATCAAATCCTAATTATATGTGAGATCTGACTTACGGCGAACGTTATTAATCTGCACAAACATCTCTGGTGTGGACTGAGGAAGTGTATCAGAATTCCACAATTTCTCCATTGTTCTATCTACTTCTTCATTGTCAAGAACAATAAATCCTTTTGATGTTGTCTTTCTGATTTTTTCTACCTTATCTACTGGTAGTTTATTGGGTTTTGTCGTTATGTGTTTATTATTGTGTCGCTCAAGTGTATTTAGGTTCATTACTGTCTGTATCTGTGAACTAGTATTAGGTTGATGTTTCCCTTTGTGTGACCATTTGCTTAACGCCGGATCATGTTCATTGAGATCCTTCAATGAATCCTCTATGTATATCTGTCCATGTTTGTTATCTAATGCGGTATAGCCCACGTGTACATCATTAATTATTTCATTCTTAGTCGTGTGTGATTGTGACCTATTGGCATAATTTAGAATACCTTTCATAAATGTTTTAAGTTCATCTTCATCTGGAATATCATCATAATGTGATGTCAGCCTTTCATCATTCATGTTAATATCAGTTACAGGACATATTGTATAATCTGTACTATCTACGTGTCTCTGACAATCATTGCATTCTTTTACATTATCTATATTCATATCAGTCTTTTTATCACCCACACATGTATAGCTATCTCTTGTAACTATAATTACAGTATTGGTTCCTTCATCTTTGCTCATGTACTAAGACTGCGTAGCTACGTCGTTTAACACGATCCTGTCTGTTTCTTCACTAATATCATCTGTTTCAGTGGGTACAGTAGTTATGGTTACATCCTTCGTCTGTATTAAACAGTTTTCATTCATTGTAGTACCTACATGAACTGTATGTGTAAGTTTTCTGAATAACTCCGTAGCTGTACTTGCATCTTTCCTACCTAACTCTGTATCTGTACTAGTGCTACTGTCTTTTACTAGTTTATATCGGTGTTGGTTTGTTTATATTTTCTGCTATGAGATCGCTGAGTGGCTAACTCCTTTGTCTCATTTTTATGTCTTCTTTTGTCTTTGTTTGATTTCCTACTCACTACAGCATTATTTCTCTCTTGAAATTCCTATCAAACCTTTCGTTATTTTGTGTCATATATCTGCTATTATTTCCTTTAAAAGAACTGTGCTGGTAGTTTTCTCTATACCTTGTGTCGTTGCAGGCTGTTTGTCTGTTTTGATAACTCATGTCTGTATAGTGTCCCTGGTTTTGATATTTGTTTCTTCTTCCATCTCTCTCACTTCTATAACAAGAGTTCTGTGCCTGTCTAAAGTCTGGTCTAGGATAAAAATTGTAATGTGTTATCATATTTCTTTTCTGTCTCAACTCTCTACCTAACCTAGCTACTTCTCTCCTCAGATATCTGATCTCCCATTTTAGTATATCTATTTCAGGTGTTTCTGCATTCTGTTGTGTCATTTTCGCTAACATTCTCTCTGAAAAATCTCTGTATTTTCTTTCTCCATGAAATATTCACTGAAATAATCAATACTTTCTATTGAAAAAATATGCTAACAAAGCAGTATAAATCAAATACACTTTAATTACAACAACAATCTAACTAATACATAACATAGCTGTCTTTTGTTCTTGACCGAATACACTGTCCCTCCGTCGTTGATTTTATCTTTCTTTTCGAATGCCTAATTAATGTTCTCTCTCTCTCTCTCTCTCTCTCTCTCTCTCTGAACCTTAAGTGCCCAGGGCACATGGGGCTTCCGCAAGGGTTTTCCACAAATGCCTGTCTTTCGCCTTTTTTTCTGCTCTTGCCCAGGTGAGCCCTCTATTGCTCAACATCCTTTCTGTTGTTCTTCTTCATGTCTCTTTTGGTCTACCCTTACTTCTGCTCCCCTGTGGTGTCAATCTTAGTGCTATTTTTGGTAGTGAGTTGTCAGTCATTCGGAGCACATGTCCCAACCATCGCCAGCGTCTTTCCTCAATAATTGTTGTCAGTGGTTTCATCTGCATTTCTGCCAATAAGATGTTATTTCTTATGGTGTTTGGCCAAAATATTTTTTTTAAATTCTACGTAAACATTTAGTCTGGAAAGAATTCAACTTGTTTTCTATGGTTTTTTGCAGAATGTTCTCTATGTACCAGATAAAAGGGATGGCGACTGCAGTAAAACTGGTTTGAATAATAAAGGTAGATACAGGTGTATGGTGCAGTTTTACAAAGTGAGGGAGGGAGTGAGTAAAGTGAGAAAAAACGAATAGAAAGTATGAGAATGTATAAATGAAAAACATATAACATCCGATATTTCGGCGTGACCCTTTTTCGAGGATTACATGCACAACGAGACACAAAAACAAAAACAAAGACTTATCTTAATGTGGCCTCCTCCAGAAGTACGAAACAGAGAAATGTGTGTCTAGTCTTTGAAGAATCATGTGGACCACAACAAAGGATACCCGATAGAGCCAATAGTAAAGAAGAGGTGGAGAGAGAGGAGGAAAACAAGTGGTAGAAAGGCGTTGGGGGAAAGGCAATAGAAACATGATTGCCGCTAGAGGAGGTGTGGGGGTGGGGGGAGGGAGGGAAAAGGGGAGGCGGAGAGATAATGGATGAAGAACATAAACACCTGCAGGGACAAAATGTGAAAATGGTGAATAGGACAAGACCCTATAAACACCAATATGTTGCCAGAAAAGAAAAGAGGATGGTGGTGGTGGGGGGGGGGGGGGTAGCTAGGAGAAAGAAAGTAGAGTTAAAAAAAAGGGGGAGGAAGTGGAAAACTAACGAAGTTACCAGTGAGCTGAAGACATTGTTAATTCCAGATGCGTGGAGACAGCCAGTCTGGAAAATAAGGCGCTGTTCTAGGACCCTCCGAGATCGTACATCAGCAGAACAAGAGCGGATCGCACTAATAGAAATGTCCTGTCTTCCCCTTGTGGTTGCCAAGGCTAAAAATTGTTGCAATAAACACACAGTTTTTCGTTTTGTGTGTGTGTGTCTCGTTGTGCATGTAATCCTCGAAAAAGGCTCACGCCGAAATATCGGATGCTGTATGATTTTCGTTTATACATTCTCATACTTTATATTCGTTTTTTCACTGCATACAACCATTATTAAAGAAACAATTGTACTTTGCATAAATCACATCAGTTCATTGTAGCACGTGATCGTCAATACTTCGCATTGTCCTATCCTCGTTGATTTCGTTGTTAATATTGATAATGTCTGAGTTATGAATACTACCACCGTTAGAAAGATAAAATATTCTATGTCTGTATAAGTCACACAAAATTTGGTTATAACATCAGCACGTGATCTTCTGTACTTCGCATTGTTGGCGCTGACATACCTTGAACGTCTCCTCTCAGATGCTACACATTAACAGCTATCTATGATAGCAGAGTATTGTACACCATTTGCTCTAACATTTTAGACAAACCGTGTTGTGTTGTTCGGATTATGAAAAGAAAAGCAAGAAATACTCGTAGATATAGAAGAAGAACAGAGCAAAGAAAGAAGTAAAAGAGACAATATCCTGGCTTGAACCTTCCATCAAGAATAACACAGAAAGCAAAGGACATCAACTGCAGGAGGTATAGAGTAAATCAGTACAAGACATGCTATTCCATAAATGCAGAAACGTGGTATCACAGCCTCAGTTGTCTGTATAATGAACGTGTGCATTAATTACTTGCAGTTTTATAGTGCTCTGAAGTCTTCATATTATATTTGTTCTTGAGCGACACATCAACGTGGAGTACTTTTAAAATGTGAAATAGATTAAATATGTGTGCAAGTATGTTAACAAAGCTGTTTTAGGCATAAGCAACGACAGAACAAACGACGAAGTGATGCGGTATCAGTTGGGACGGTACATTAGAAGCAGCGAGACAGTTTGGCGAATCCTAGGATTTCCGATTCACGAAAGACACCCTACTGTTGTTCACATCAGCATCCATTTAGAAAATGGTCAGAGAGTTTATTTCACAACAGAGAGCTCCCATACAGTGATTGAACAGACACCTTAACAGCATTCTTTCAATTGTGTCAACAGTTGTATCCTGAGATACCTCGATATTACACATGGAATGCATCGAGGAGAGTTTTCTGTAGAAGGAAAGTTGGCCTGCCCGTCCCTGGACATGATGTAGTTGCGAGTGACGCCTTGGGTCGAATGTACATAGTTCACCCCAATAACACAGAATGCTATTTCCTTAGGATGCTTCTTCACTCACTTCGAGAAGCAAGATCTTTCTCGGAACTAAGAACAGTAAACGGCGAGGTAGCCAGGCATTTAGAGAGGCCTGTCAGAAGTTGGGTTTACTTGAAGGAGACCATCACTGGGATGCCACATTGTGAGAAGTCGAATTGATCTCCCTCCCAGAGCAAATCAGAAACCTGTTTGCTATAATATTGACCACATGCAGTCCATCGAATCTAAACACTCTATGGGAAAAATATAATGAGGGATAAGTGAGAATATTTTCGCCAAAGTCAGGAGGTAAAATCTGACATTAGAAATTACATTTTGTGCAGACATTTAGAACAAGGTTTTGATTATTCTTGAGAAGAAATGTGTGGCCATGTTCAATAAAACATTACTGCAACTCGGCCTCCCTGCGCCAGTACGAGACGGACAAGACGTACCCCACGCAGATTACATACGAGAAAAGGACTACAACGTCGAGGAGCTGTGTGCATACGTCTCGGAGAAAAAGCCGCTACTAAATCAAGAACATAAAAAAGCAGACCAAATTATCATGGATCAGGTAGCGAAAACACAAGGTGGTATCATTTTTCTTGATGCTTCTGTGAGCACAGGAAAAACATTTTCAACTAATTTAACTCTGGCCGAAAACAGGGCCCAGTTGCCATCGCCTGTTCAGGAATTGCGGCGATGTTAATGGAAGGAGGGAGGACAGCCCATTTTGCACTAAAGTTGCCACTTGACATCGTCAGACAGGAAAATTCTACCTGCAACATAAGCAAGGCAAGTGGTCGGGCGCAGGTGTTCAAGACATGTAAAAAAAAAATCGTATGGGATGAATGCACCATGGCCCACAAGAAAGCTCTCGAGGCCCTTGACGTCACTCTGAGAGAATCTGAGAGGAAACGACAATCTGATGGGAGGAGCTCTGGTACTCCTCCTTTGAGACTTTTGTCAAAATCTGCCCGTCATCCTCGAAGTCAACACCGGCCGATGAGATCCAAGCATATTTAAAACATTCATTTTTGTGGAGACATGTGCGAAAGATAACTTGAAAAACAAAACATGCGATGAGAGTGCACAAATTTTATCAAACAAACTACTGGAGATCAGAGAAGGTAGATTAGCAGTCGAGTGTTCTGAAAAGATAAGATTGCCATACGATTTTTGTAATCTGGTGTCGTCCGTCGCAGAGCTAATAGACTCAGTCTATCCGGCTGTTTCCCAAAACTATCCAAATTTGAACTGTTTGCGAGAGAGGGCCATTCTTGCTGCTAAAAATGAAGATGTCCACGAAATAAATAATCAAATACTTGCTACGTTACAAAATGTAGTCACTGAGTACAGGTCTATCGATACCGTAGCAGATGCCGATGAGGTCCTCAATTTCCCACCAGAGTTTCTAAACCCACATGGTCTGGCTGGATTGCCACCACATCGTCTTTTACTTAAAGTAGGATCGCCAATTATTTTACTACTGAATCTCGACCTGCCAAAATGTTCCAATATCACAAGGTTTTGTGTAAAAAAAGATGCTGGGCATGTAAATGAAGCGACTATCTTAACAGGAAAGGGAGAGGTTGAAACAGTTTTTATCCCACGGATACCACTCACTCCGACGGATCATCCCTTTTAACTTTAAGAGATTACAATTTGTGAGACTTGCGTTCTCGATCATGATCAACAAGTTACACGGGCAGTCTATTAAGTACTGTGGAGTGGATTTAGGTGGCCATGTTTGGGAGCAAGGACAACTTTAGGTTTCTTCCTCAAAAGGTGGGTTCACCCAAGAATTTATTTATTCTTGGTCCTGACGGTGAAACTAAAAATGTTATTTATAAACATTTTTTGAGTTAAATTAATACTATAGTGAATCTGTAAAACACTTTACTTTATAATTTGTATACTGTACTTATACTTCATCATCATCATCATCAAGTACCGTGCCGACTGCCGTTGGCTATTATGCTTCTCCAGAGTACACGATGCCTCATGCAGGCAATCAGCTCAGTTGATGATCTCCTCCAGACCATCCCGTCAGACTGTCCAGTATCATTTCTTTTGGTCTTCCTCTTGATCTTCTTCTTTCTATTTTTCCTGTTGTTATAATATTTTCAATGCCCCCTCTTCTCATTGCATGTCCTTTGAAAGTACATTGTCTCTCTCTTATTTTTTGACAAGATTTTTTTGTCTCTCCAGCTCTTCTCCTACATTCTTCATTAGTTATTTTTGCTATACAGGGGATTCGCAACATTCGTCTAATAAGCCATATTTCTGCTGCTTCCAATTATTTTTGTGCAGACTTGCCTATTGTCCATTATTCAATTCCGTATAATAAGATAGGTTCAATATAGCATTTTAAGACTCATTTTCTAACATTCATTGATAAGGATGTGTTGCTTGGCCTATTCTGTTCCTAATTTTTGTTCTGCATTTCCCATCTGAAGTTATTACTAATCCAAGGTATTTTAATGTCTGCACCTGCTTTAGAATATTTCCGTTTAATTTTATAGTGCATGTTGGTGAATTCTGTGTCTTAGATATAACCATAGTCTCTGCCTTTTTGATGTTCAAAGTAAGGCCTTTCTGTTCATTTTCTTTGGTGACTTTATCCAAGAGATTTTGCAGGTCTTGTTGGTTCTCAGCTAACAGTACTGTGTCGTCAGCATACCGAAGGTTGTTAATATTGTATCCTCCAACTTTATGCCTGGTTCTGTGATGATTGTTCTTAGAATATTCTCGCTGTACAGAGAAAAAAGGTCTGGAGATAGTACACATCCTTGTCGCACCCCTTGTTTTATAAGTTTATATTTTCCAGTTCTATTTTCAACTCGAATTCCTGCTTCTTGCTGCCAGTATAGATGTTTTACAATCCTCAGGTCTTTGCCGTCTACACTGATATCTTCAACCATTTTAATAATGATCATTATGTTTCACATTGTCAAATGCCTTGGTGTAATCAATGAAGCTTAAGTATAGATCTTTCTGTACTTCTAAAGCTCTTTCTGTTAGTGTTCGTAAAGCATAAATAGCATTGTGCGTTCCCTTTACTTCAACAAATCCAAACTGTTTATCTGCTATTTCCATTTTTATCTTTTTCCTTGTTCTTCTCATACTAATTCTCAGAAGTAGCTTCGTTATGTGACATAAGAGGCGGACAGTCCGATGGTCGTCACATTCCTCTGGTTTCTTTGGTAGTGCTATAAACGTGGATTTAATCAGGTCACTGGGCATATAACCATTGTTGTAAATGTCGTTCAGTAACTTGGTTATTATTTTTATTCCTGTCTCCTCTAGTGCCTCTATTTCTTCTATTGTTATATTATCAGGCCCAGTCGCTTTTCCTTTCTTCATGTGTTTTATGGCATCTATGATTACATCTTCAAGTATTGGTGGTCCATCACAGTTTTCAGTATCTGGTGTTAATTCTGATCTTTCTCCTCCATATAGCTCACTGATATACTCTGTCCACATGTGCACAATGTCTTCTTTTCCCATTAACATTTTATATTCTTTTGATTTTAGGCATCCTGTGGTATATTTTGTTTTTCTGCTTGTGATTTCACTAATTCGTTTGTGCATGTTTTTGCTGTCTTTATTATGAGAGTCCTCTATCTGTCTGCACTGTTCATTTCACTACACTTCTTTTGCTTCTCTACATTTGCGTCTTACGTCTTTATTTATCTTGCTATATTTTTTCTTGGTTATTTTTACTCCTCCTCCTCTTGTCCATCAGTCCTAAGATGTCATTTGTCATCCATTTATTTTTAGAGCCTTCTTTTTTTGGTGGTATTATCTCCTTAACATTTGGTTGATAGAATCTCTTAACATTGCCCATTGTTCATCTATACTATTTATCTTTACTGTTGCATTGTATCTATTTGTTATAATAACTTTGTATTGTTCTCGCAGTTCATGGTCATTTTTAAGGAGTTCTGTATTCAGTTTGATGTTTCTCACTTTTCTGCATGCTTTATTTAGCTTTATTCTAATATTTCCACAGAGTGGGTCATGGTAACTATTGCAGTCAGCTCTTGGCATGGGTTTTGTTGTCAGTAATGCATTGCGGAATCGTTTGTTGATTAATATGTAGTCTATCTGGTTAAAAGTTTTTTGTCTGGGCTGCACCACATTGCCAGTCTTCAAGGAAGTTGTTTAAACCAGGTGTTTCCTATAACCATGCTGTGTATTCTTGCCCATTCAATTAATTTATAACCTCTGTCATTCCTCTCCCCCCCAGTCCATAGTCACCAACGATGTCTGACGTTCTTTTATTTACCAACTTTGGCATTAAAATCTCCCATGACTATAGTAACTTCATGTGACTTTGTGTGTTTTAGGGCTGTCTGTATGTCATTATAAAATATCTGTAGATCTTCTTCAGAACTTTCAGATGTCGGAGCGTACACTTGTATAATATTTATGTTTATTAGTCGTCCTTTCAGTTGGGCTAGCAGGACTCGGTTCAAGGTGTTCAAATATCATACAATTCTCCTTGTTGTTTGTTCCTTACATATTATTCCTACTCATCGTTCATGTGTCTCACTTCCTGGATATATTATTGTATATTTATCTGAGTTTATCTTCCCTGCACCTGTCCATCTAACTTCACTCATTCCTAATATATTGATCTTCGTCTTTTCCATTTCCTCTTTACATTTTCCAGCCTGGAATAAAGTTCTAACATTCCATGTTGCTATTTTGAACTTGTTAGTTTTGCCACCAGTAGCTTGATGACGATCTGGCCTCACTTGTGGCTCGTGAGCTCCTCTACCGGACGAGGCTGTGCAGAGGAACATCCATTAACATCGTTCATGACAAATCTATTACTCTGAATAATATTATACTTAAAATAAAAATTATACTCAAATACCTGTAATTAAAATTACTTCGATTTTACACTATAATTCATTTCTTTTCCTGTCTAATAGGGGATTGGGATAGATAAATCACCGGGCAAAGTCGTGTAATCAATTAGTTTTTAAAATATTACCTCACGAATCCATGTTTTTCTCGTTAATATCATTTACTTGCCCATCTTTTTCTAATTGTTCAAATCGATGCTTGATCTTTTACAATTACAATGAAACAATGAGTTATAGAAAATTAATGTGATAATTACTCGGAGATAATAAATGAATTATTGAGACGACATATTTTAAGCAGTCACATGACCTTATCCTTCTTCGGCTGGGCACCTGGAATGAACAAACTGTCTCGTCCATACTGTCAGAAAATGGGCAGACTGAAAAGTTCAGGAGAGAAAATGAATTCAAACAACATCAAAGCCATATATGTGTAAAATGTCTTGGTCTTAGAACCAAATTAGTAGTCCTCTTTATTTACAAACATGTATTAATGAATTTCATTGTAAGCTCTGTACAATGCCGTATGTCCTAGATAAGAAATATTATATTGTTCGGAAGATATTTAACTGTTTAAGATAACGGAAAAGACAGGACTTAAATTCGCAAGACATCTTAATGGTATGCATAAAATGTATTTTAAATCATCTCGATAAACCATTAATTCTGTCAAGCCATGAGAAGCTACAATTTAATTACACCATGCTGTAATAATTTACATGCTCATATGATGAGAGAAACTATCACTGTAGTAACAGCATCTACACACAGGTTATGGTGACATGAGACTCTTGTTACCCATAAAAATATCTCTATCTTCAATGTAATATCCTGTGGCCTTTGATAATTTTATTGTATCTACTTGATAATTAAAGCGCTGCTAGTAAAAACATATCCACAGACAAATAATAAACAAAATCACATAATTATCAGCTTCTGACATAGAAGAAGTTACTACGTCACAGAAATGTAATTATCGTGTTCTACATAAAATTGACAATTTATTCCCTTACTTGTGACTCATGTTAACATCAATGTCTTCTAGCTACACATGATTTTTTATTACTCAATGTTTATATTTCATGGTTAAACATTTTTAATGTGAACGAGTAGATATAAAATATATGCAGTTATAACAAACTTTACATGTAAATAATCCAAACATAATGAAATAAAACAAGTGAAAAAAAATCAAACTGATATTAATGCAAAAGAAAGCGCGTTAAAGAATAACACAATGTAAAGGCTTAAAAAGATGAAACATAAACATAAAAAATGAAGTTAAGTAAATTCTGACGAATAAATATTCATTATTTTCCCACTGAACTAGAGCTCAATGATCTGAGATTATGGTTTGCTAAAAGCTACAGTTGTGTGTCTTCAAAAGCACATAGTTTATTTTCTGTGCAGTTAACTACAACGACATGAATGAAAGGCACATGTTGGAACAGCATTATTTTTAGCTTTTTTCAGTAGGATCTGTAACAGTATTAGTTTGCGAATCGCTCATGCCATTATTAATTTTCAATAATAAAAATAGTGAACTACAAGGTCCCACAATTAAGTAATGCGACTAATTTCATAAAAAATAAAATAAACAACAATTCAAGATATAACCTGTATTTTATTCAAAGTAAGCCCCTTGACATTGATACCGAGTGTGCCTCGATCTAACAAATACTGCAACGACCTCTGCAGTTCTTCTGTTGGTACGGCCTTTAAACTCGATGTTACGGCCCTTTGGATGCCATCAGTATCGTCAAAGAAGCGTCCTTTCAATGGTAACATTAATTCTGGGAATAGAAAATATTAGGAGGGAGACAAATCTGGGGAACAGGGCGGATAGTTGAGAACACACACTTGTTTTTGGGCCAAAAATTCCTGTACAACTAAGGCTGCGTGTGCCGGTGCATTATCATGAAGAAGGAAATAAACTACTAGGCCGGACTCGGAGAATCCTTTTCAATAGTCATTTCAAAACACTTCAATAAATGTTGGCAGTGACAGTCTGTTCCTCTGGAATAAATACTTTGTGAATAACTCCATTGCTGTAGTAGAAGCACACCAACATTGTCTTCACTTTCTATTTTTGAAGACGAATATGTTTGCCTTTTGGTGATGATGATGATGACTTCCATTGACCACTTTGGCGTTTAGTCGTGGGATCATAGCGGAAAATTCATGTTTCATCCTCTGCGACAATCAAATTTAAGAAATGTTTATTTCTGCCACACGTTTTGATGATGTCTTTTGCGTACTCAACACTCTGATGTTTTTGATCTTCAGACAACGAATGTTGTAGAAACCAGCAGGCAACTTTTTTCTTGCCCAAATCTTCTATTAAAATTGTACGAATGTTCTCTCGGTTAACACCAAATTCATCTGCCACCGTCCTCACGGTCAAACAACAATTTTCTTGTATCTGTTCTCTGACTTTTGCAATAAGTTCCTCATTACCAACAGAAATTGTGCGTCCATGTCTAGTTGCATTTGTAATCTTTTCCACATCACTTTTGAATTGTGAATACCACCTCAATATATGTGCACGAGATAAACAATTATCCCCATAAACTTGCCTCATCAATGCAACTGTTTCAGTGGCACTTTTTCCTATTTTAAACAGAATTTAATATTAGTCTTATCCTCCATGCTAATACGTAACAACGCAACTGACTAGGTGAACACAATGGCGGCTTGTTTGTCGTCTGTTTATCGGGCGGCGATAGAAAGTTTCCAGGATATAGATGAAGGTTGCCTTTTTGGATTCCATGCTTTTTCTATTGCACATAATAAAATCACTGTCATTATTTATTTCTCGGACCTTGTATATTATGTTTGTAAATTATGTCGTTAGTGAACCCTAGTTAGAAAATATTTGTACGAAAAGATGAAACTGGCAGAAATTATAAACTATTTTTAGAAGATGGTAATATGAATAGGAAAATAACAGTTATGATTCACTGGACATGAGTAGGTGGTTGAAAACATCGTAACAACAGGGAAGATAAATGGGAAGAGAGGCAGAAGAAGACCAAGAGAAAAAAATCGTAGACAGTCTAACGATGGCGCAACAAAACATCACTGGGCTAACAGAGAAATATCAAGTACCGAGATCTGTTGGGAGGCATTTACTGCCAGTGACAATAGCATGGCAACCTTATAATGTTAAAGACAGATGTAATATTGATAATGATAAAAATAGATGCAATATTGAAATGATAAAGACAGATGTAATATTGATAATGATAAAAATAGATGCAATATTGATAATGATAAAGACAGATGTAATATTGATAATGATAAAAATAGATGCAATATTGATAATGATAAAGACAGTTGTAATATTGATAATGATGAAGACAGATGAAATATTGAGAATGATAAAGACAGGTGAAATACTGAGAATGATAAAGACAGGTGAAATATTGAGAATGATAAAGACATATGAAATACTGATGACAGATGTTGAGAACTCATAACTGCTGGAATTTTTTTCAGAATATTATTTCAAAATATTATTTTAAAACTGTGTTTCATTATTTAATCCTGCTCAGGCCAAGTCAGCATTACAGACAATGAGACACGTCTTGTGCAACAAATCCATAACAATGGAAACAAGATTCGGAGTACTTAAATGTTACATCGAGCCAATTTTGTTTTATGGATGTGAAGCATGGTCTATGAATAAGAGAGTACAACGAGAAACAGGGGTCAGAGAAAAGTGGTTTATAAGAAGGATGTTGAAGGTACCATGCGCAGATATGAAAACCAATGAGGAAGTCTTAAGAGAGGCTGGAATTTTAAAAAGCAAATTATAGCAAAGATCAGAGGCAGACAAGCGAGATTTAGAGGGCATCTCCTGAGAAGGCGAAAATAGGAACACACTGTGGGAACTGGAAAATTTGAAGGAAGAAGAGACAGAGGAAGACAGAGAGAGAAGTTACTGGATGGGCTGTCAGTGTGGCTAGGAAGAAAGTCACCGGCGGATCTCATAATCAACGCACAAGACAGGGAATTGTGGAGAGAAATGATCGCCTACGCCACCTGGCACGGTACTTAGATTACATTAGTTAGATTAGATTCATAATTTTATATCATATTTTTCTGTAATAATTGTGTATTATGAATGTGATATATTTACCTTTTAACCTCAGTATCTCAATACTTTCATCTCCTTTTTAATTTGTATTGAAATAGGTGGCGTTCCCTTTATATCGGAAATATTCAAGCAAGATGTAAAGTATTAACAATATGGATAAAATGAAAACAGTAAATGTAACATTCAACGACAGTTTACCCGCTATATATATTAATACCACCTTCTCTACACAAGAGTTAACAAACAAATTAATCAGTGACAGTTTGAGGGCAATTTTTCAATGGATTCTCATTGCAATACTGGATCAACTGGCGGACATTTTCGGCATCGTGGCAAATATAATTAATATCATCTGTTTTGTCAAGCAAGGATTCAAGGATCCAGTTAATATGAGCTTATTAGGTAATTTTATGCACACTAATTTTTAATTTGTATTAAACACGTAAACTTGTAGCCATGTCCAAATTGAAGGAGGCTATAACCAATCCTATAGTAACAGCCTATGTGTGTATGGGACTCAGCATAGACGAGAATAGAACAGGAACTAACAAAAATTCTCAAAAGACGTGTCCTATCTCCTCATGCTACATATATGAACATATTTTGTTCTGTTTCACGTTGGCTGCCATGAAAGCGAAACGAAACATTAGTTCCAGATAAAGTTTTTGAATTGTTAGTCGCCGGTAGATCCTCATTCATTTCAATAAATGGCCACTTGTCGTGAGGGAGTTTTCGTATGTCCGCGTGGATGCGATTGTGAAGTCTTCTGTTCAGTAACTGAGTCTTCTCTATTGTGCTAAGAAAGGTTGCTATACAATGTTCTCCGCCTCAGCCCCTCATATATGTAAGTTTTGTCACAAGTTGTAATTTCGTGTTAAGTGTAAAATTGTTGTAGTCATTCAGTTCATTATGTGGAGAGTTGAAGTGAAGTATTTGCAGCCTGCTGACGCTGAATTGTTATTCTGTTGCTTATCGAAAAAGTCCATAGTATATATATATATATATATATATATATATATATATAATGTTTAATGTTTAAACATGGGTAGAACCGCCTGTGTCATTGTGCATGCCTTGTCAGCAAGTGTGTTGTAAATTGGTTTCTGCTGAGGTTGGATCTCGCATTATGGATTATTTCTTGTGTTGAGTTTGTGTCTGTGAGGTTAAAATGGGCATTGTTCATTTAAGCAGCAATACCTTAAGCAGCAATACCTTAAGCAGCAATACCTTAAGCAACAATACCTTAAGCAACAATACCTTAAGCAGCAATACCTTAAGCAGCAATACCTTAAGCAGCAATACCTTAAGCAACAATACCTTAAGCAATACCTGGTTACTGAACCACGAAAGTTTTCTTCGGACAGGCAATGATTGGGAGGTATGTATAAATAAGAAACCCTGCGTTGTGATGATTAAACATAAATGACAAAAAAGATTCTCATTAGTACGGGGGTATATAAATTAGAGAATACTTTTTTTTAATGTTATATATATATTCCCGACCAAACAAAACCCCAAGAATAATATCATCTCTTACACATATGTAAACCTTCTACATCAGCCAGGTAGTTAGGATAGGAGTTAAGAAATCGCCGGTGATCAGGGAGGCATTTAGAGTGACATCACTAAATTATATGTTGAAGTATGTATTGGTATAAGTATATATTGTCATGTGTTGAAGTATATGTTGTTGTATGTTGAAATATATGTTGTTATATGTTGAAGTATATTTTCTTATAAGTTGAAGTATATGTTCTTATAAGTTGAAGTATATGTTGTTATGTGTTGAAGTATGTATTTGTATATTTTGAAGTATATGTTGTTATATGTTGAAATATATGTTGTTATATGTTGAAGTAAAGACGCATGATCTTCCGGTAAACTACATCACAAACAGGGATTGCATTAAAGTCCGGCCCAATATGTGATCTATAAAATAATTCAAGTCTTCATTTTCAGATCTACAATATCATTTAAATAGAAGAGCAATGTTAATCTAAATACAAGCCTTTGATAAATCTCTCCAAAGCATTTCTATACCTGGCCACTGCCTGGTATATTATTTCGAAAGAATTTTTACTTGTACCTAGAATAAATTGTAACATTTCTTTACCTTATCCAGTCTTACTTCATCATCATCATCATGTGCCGTGCCGACTGGCGTTGGCTATTATGCTTCTCCAGAGTATCCGATCCTTCACGCAGGCCATCAGCTCAGTTGGTGATCTCCTCTCACATCATCCCGTCAGACTGTCCAGTATCATTTCTCTTGATCTTCCTCTTGATCTTCTTCCTTCTATTTTTCCTGTTGTTATAATATTTGCAATGCCCCCTCTTCTCATTGCATGTCCTATGAAAGTACATTGTCTCTCTCTTATCTTTTTGACAAGGTTTTTTGTCTCTCCAGCTCTTCTCATACATTCTTCATTATTTATTTTTGCTGTCCAGGGGATTCGCAACATTCTTCTAATGAACCACATTTCTGCTGCTTCCAATGATTTTTGTGCAGACTTGCCTATTGTCCGTGATTCACTTCCATATAACAACATAGGTTCAATATAGCATTTTAGGACTCGTTTTCTAACATTCATTGATAAGGATGTGTTGGTTAATATGTTTCTCATTCTCTGAAATGCAGTCTTTGCTTGGCCTATTCTGTTCCTAATAGTCTTACTTACACTTCCCCAAATGGAAGGCATACATTTGACTTTTCCCAGTTTTTAACCACAAAAAACCGAATCTACAAAGTGTTGTTTATTACAATGTTCGCAGGTCTTGCTATTGCTGATGCCGGTGGCCTACTGACGTTGATATGGACCAATATTTGCTTTACCCCAGCTTTCTATGAATTAGATCTGCCTTTTGACCCACTAGAAATTCAGTATGTAACTGGATCCTTGCCTCATGCAGGCTGTACTCCTGTGTCCAGCTGTATCACTGCTTTGATTACCCTGGAGAGGTGTTTGTGTATTGCAGCGCCTTTAAAGGTAGACAAATTGTTTTCACATACTATTACAAATAAACACAAACATATATGTTTCGCACAACTTGATTTTTTTCTTTGTTATAAATGTGATCTATGTAATAAAATTTATAAGAAAATAACGAAATTTTGAATTCATTATACTCAGGTGAATAAAAAAAAAATTAATGAAGTAGAAATGCTAACTATCGTCCCGCTGTCATGAACGTTGACAGCATCGTTACTAATTATGTACGGGACGTCTAGCAAGAGGAAGCACTGTTTTCAAAGCGCTAAATGACGTCATAAAAGCTGTATAAAGATGGCTGCTTCGTTAGAGACATGCAAGAAAGTGTAACAGCGGTTCTATCATTCGTTTTATTATGTGAAACCTGTAGAAGTTGATTAACGAATGAACGTTCAGTACAGTAATGATTGTCTGTTACTGCAGCAAGTTTATGAGCAAAGTAATAATTTCAGAGATGCCATGAACAATGTGAAATCAGAGGCCACTGCAGAAGATGAAAGAATTGCCTTTGGAAATGCGAATGATGTTGTATGCCGAAACACGACTGATATCCAGAAATGTTTCTGCTTTATTTTTCACCCTCACTCGACATTTTTAGATTAAATCTTAAACATAGTTCCTAAAGTAACCTTTCATATCCGCTCAGGGAGGCTGTACACATAAGACGGAGAAGGAATACCAAACAGTTGGTGCCGGTTACCACAACTCATACTTCCACATATCAGCTATTGATCAGTAGATAAACTTCTGGTGTACGAGCTTTTGTCTTTCTAGCAATGCCAGTTCAGAATCACCGAAGAATAACGATGGAGTACTGCCATGGACCAGGGGCTGTAACATTAAATAGATACTTAAATATCTTATGTACATTAACATTAAATAGATACTTAAATTCCTTATGTATATTAACATTAAACAGATACTTAAATATCTTATGTATATTAACATTAAACAGATAATTAAATTCCTTATGTATATTAATATTAAATAGATACTTACATTTCTTATTTATGTTATATCTTTCAGGTCGTTATGTTACCGTGAGTTTGTAATGTTTCGGAAAATATATTTCTTATTTACTGAATCTGACTGTAAAAAATATTCGTCTAAAATTACTCGGTTCTAAGTGAACAATTTTCCCTGCAAAATTCTGCTGTCCAATGTTAATTTATTTCCTAATGTTGCACTGGCGTCTAATGTATTCTGCGGACATTCATCTATATTTATTAATCTTAATATGATTTCATTAAACAATATTTGATGTTTTCCATCATGAAAAATGAACCTATAAAAAGTCTATTTCTGGACCCAGACACTTGTGTTATTTACGTAATTCGATTAAAAAATTTTCTATTGAGATATTGATCTTGTCTGCATTAAATAAAAGTAATTATTTTTCTTTACCGAAAAAACTTCATGATATATAAGTATGATAATTAATTCGTATTTTAACTCCCCATTGTTTAGGTGAAGTCTCTTATCACATCAAAAAGAGTTGCCATCATTATCGTCGTCATCTTCATCATTGTCTGGGGCAGCGTCTCTCCACTTTTTTGTGTCATCAGACTCGGCCTCAAATTTTCTCCAGTAAAAAATAGAACTATTCTGGGAATCACTTTCACAGAAGATCGAGGCCAGATCGAGAAAATATTCTTCCCTATAAACAACGTATTAATCCCCTTCAGTGCCTTTTTAGCAGTCGTCATCTGTACGACTGTCTTAGTAGTCAGTCTCAAACTGCAGTCAAAATGGCGGAAACGATCTACTGTTTCTGGAAAAGTTTCGAAAACAACTGACCGAGATCAAAAACTCACTAAAATGATTGTGGTTGTTGCCACACTTTTCATATCGTGTAATTTTCCTCTATGTTTAATAGTTGCAGTTATGATTATTGTACCAGAGTTTTCCTTAGGCGGAAAGTACATAAACACGCTAGTGGTGGTTTGCTCATTTGGTTTTCTTTTGGATTCCATAAACTCAGCCATGAATATTTTCATCTATTACCACATGAGCAGCCGGTACCGGGCTGTGTTTCGTAAACTTATTTTACGTCGTGATTAGTGTTGCTGTTGAAGAAGCAACTTAGATTACTGAATCCCATACCCAAGCCTGTCACAGGTTACGGAGAGTGTAAGTCCTACAGATATGAAGGATCTATGTCAATAAAGGTTTACCCAAATAAGCAGGCGCGGACCAACTGGCGGTAGTCTCAGAGAACGAGGTGGGGTAATAGGTGGAACTACTTCTCCTATATAGCGCCTCATTTGCTCAGTGAAGGGAATACCAGGCGGGTAATAGGAGCCTTAAAACCTCAAACTCCTTCTGCCTTGCTGGTAGGACAGGGAGTCCAAGGACTAGGGGAGATTTCATACACAAACCGTCAGAAGGCAACGGGAAACCACTGTTGTAGTTCCAAAAAGCAATAATGTTTATCTAGAGTAAAAGATTCATCATGAACGACAGTAATGGATGTTTCTCTGAAACAGCTTCGTCTGGTAGGTCGGCTCACGAGCCACAGGTGAGGCCATAAACGTCATGAGCTACTGGTAGCAAAACTAACAAGATCAAAATAACATCATGGAACGTTAGAACTCTATTCCAGGCTGTAAAATTGTAAAATGTAAAAGATGAAATAGAAAGGATGAAGATCAACATACTAGGAATGAGTGAGGTTAGATAGACAGGTGCAGCGAAGATAAACTTTGATAAATATACATTAATATATTCAGGATGTGATAAACATGAAGGAAGATTAGGAATAATATTTGACGAGGAAACAGCAAGGACAACTGTGGGATATTTGAACATCTCGGACCGAGTCCTCTAGCCCAACTGAAAGGACGACCAATAAAACAAATATTATACAAGTGTACGCTCCAACAGCTGATAGTTCTGAAGAAGGTGTACACTTATTTTATAGTGACATAGAGACAGCCTTGAAACACTAAGTCGCATGAAGTTACTATGGTGATGAGAATCTTCAATGTTAAAGTTAGTAAAGGAAGAACTGCAGACACGTTTGGTGATTACGGACTAGAGAGTAACTATAGAGGTAGCAAAACATGAGCAAAAATACACAGCATGATTGTTGGGAACAGCTGATTTAAACAGCATCCCCGAAGACTTGCAACAAAAAGAAAAGAATTTTATGCAGGCAGCCTCCATATTGATCGACAAACGATTCCAGAAAGCATTAAGGACAAAAAAAAACCTTACCAGGGGCTGACTGCAATAGTGACCACGATCCACTCTTTGGGAAAATTAGCATAAACCTAAAGAAAACATGCAAGAAGTCGAGAAACATCAAACTGATGAAAATTAAAAAATGACAAAGGACTGCGGAAACAATACAGAGTTATTATAACAAATAGATACAATGCAATAGCCAGAATAAATAGTATAGATGAACAATACGTAATCTTAAGAGATTTTATCCATTAATCGGTTATGGAGATAATACCGCCTAAAAATACCCCCCCCCCTCCCCAGACTTGCATTGTTGTTTCTCATTCTGCCAAAATTTTGCATTAAAGTCGCCCATTATTGTTGTGCGTTCATGACTTTTGTACTCTTTGACTACTTCATCTAGATCATCGTTTTATCTAGATCACCGTTTTATCTAGATCATCGTTTTATCTAGATCACCGTTTTATCTAGATCACCGTTTTATCTAGTAACACACGAATAATTAGTGTATAAGTATACAGGAAACCATTGCAGTAAAGCTGCGATAACACAATATATAAACTAGGGAAAAACAAGTATGAACATCTTTATTAATTAACGAGCACACAGTTGTGACGTTTCAGGGTGTGCCAAATCATAGTTTACACACTGCTTTA
Source organism: Achatina immaculata (assembly GCA_009760885.1). Classification (NCBI taxonomy): domain Eukaryota; kingdom Metazoa; phylum Mollusca; class Gastropoda; order Stylommatophora; family Achatinidae; genus Lissachatina; species Lissachatina immaculata. The sequence continues at coordinate 20,179,351 of CM019702.1, read as the reverse complement.
TCTAGTTCTGGGTGTCTGAGTGGCGAAGTGGTTAGTGCACTAGTCTCTCATGGCAAAGGTCAGGGGTTCGAATCCGGCCGAAGGCACCCTAGTCACCCAGCTGTAGAAATGGGTACACAACTTTTTCTGGAGTCGGGGAAGAAAAGGCGGCCAGGCGTGATACTGACCATATCACCCTCTAGTGTGCTGACAGGTCAAGGAAAATATGGGCACTAACACTATATCCCTATGTGCCTCTAAGGCATGACAGGACCTTTACTTTACTTTAATTATCTAGATCACTGTAAAATGCTTCGATGTTCTCTTCCGTACTTGCTGACGTTGTAGGCTTGGATGAAGTCCAGTCTACTGGGTTTCCCCGCAATTTGATCATAAAAATCCGATCCGAAATTTCTCGGAATCCTTTCAGAGCATTGCTTTTGACATCGTCCAGGATTATATCCACTTCTTTTTCGTGAATATTTCCTCCTGAGTTTAAGATTTTATATTTTTCTGGCTGGCTTGCTGCTGTCGCCGGACCTCACTTAATTCTGACAGACTAACTTCTATACTTTTTATTTCTATATCGATGTTGTCAAGGTTTTCCTTCTGTATAAGTCTTCTTACATTCCACGGTCCAAAACTGAGTTTGTGTTTGGTTTTTCTTACAGCTGTCTGATGATTATCGGGTATCATCTGTGGCGTTGACTTTCCCTACCAAACAAGACTGATCAATTGATCCCTCCCTTCACCTCGTTCGCTTTTTCGGGATTGTGTAATAAGCTTGATTTTACAAGGGAAGTAAAGCAGTAGTTCCCCATTCATTGGTGCCAGATTGTGTACGGTTTTTTCTGATAGCCCTTAGTTAAAAAATTCTTTCCCGCAGGGGGGTGAGATTAATTTGCCCCTTGCTCCCAGATGGCCCTGTCACTGAGTTCTTGAGACATCTATAGAGTTAGCTGCTCCAAATAACTAACTCACATCAACCTTGGAGGTCACCACCTGTCCTGGTCCGCGACAGCTTATTCTGTATATTGGCAGCGAACCTGTATATCTAGAGGCCAATTCGACATCAACCACCCAGTGGACGCGACTGGTAGCAGGACAGGACATCAAAAGAAGTTACACCTGAGGTAAAAAAGAAATGTATGACAAACTAAAATATAAACTTAATGGATTAGCGAAGACTACATAACACTGACAAGATCAAGATAACAAAAGCAAAACAGTGAATTATAACAAAGCAAACAATGGATCATTAAACCCAACATAAAGAATTGATGCAAGAAGTGTCTAAATGCAAAAAGGAAGAAAACAGAACACAACTATCAAGTTACAAGAGAAATATACAAAACATAGACGAATTACCAGGTATAAAGATCCAAAACTAGAAGTATTAGTTCAACGGAGGGAGAAATCATAATGGGAAGTCAGTAAGTCAGTCATTTGCATGTCCCTTGCGGAACTTTGCCTTCCTAACAGCTTCCCTTTAGTATCTCGGTTATAAGCATGATGCCCTGCTGCTGATGATTCCATTCGCAGATCATCAGATCTCCAACCATCTTCGCCTTGGTCTTCCTCTCTTTCTTTTTCCCATTATGTACCCTTTCAAGACGGTCTTCTCTAAATTCTCATGACGTTTAATATGTCCAAAATATTTCAGTTTTCTCTCTTTAATCTTCTTTATTAGTCAACCTTCTTCAATATTAAATTCTTGTAGTATGGATATATTTGGTCCTTTTCGTGTCCATGATATTTGGAGGACTTTTCTGTAGCATTTACATTCAAAGGCATTTATGTGTTTCTCAGCTGTTTTGTTAAGTGTCCAGGTCTCACAGGCACATGTTGCGATGGAAAAGATTATCTTATTTTTGTAGATTTGTCTGTTCCTCTCCACAGCTTCTTTAGTTGTTTTATTTTTTGAAGAGCGATAAATGTCCCCCTTTTAATTTCCTTCATTGTATCTCCATTATTAGTTAGTAGTGATCCAAGATATTCAAGACTCTCCACCTCTTCCAATTTGTCCTATGTAGTGACAATGGCTACGATCACTGACTAGTACAGTCACTGCCCGGAAGGAAAGCAACTATCTTCTGGAAATATACCAAGAAACCCAAACAGCAACATAATGGTTAGAGAACAAATAATATTGTAATTGTTTACATGCTCAAGGGAAGACAGAAATCATAACTGTCCTAATAACATTTGCGCACAGGCTATGGTGACACGCAACTCATCATTACTAATAAAAACATCTGTCTCCTGTGATTATTGAAAATTTTATTGCATCTACTTGATAATTAACATACAATCTTGGTCTGGTTAAAAAATATATACCCCAGACAAATAATAAAGAAAATTATTAGTTTCGTGACTCGCAGATGAGAAGTTTGTATCATAAATTTAAATGATATTTTTCTACATAAAACAAACAGGTTAATTCCTTTACTTCTGACTCATATTTAAAATCAATGTCTGTATTTTATTCTTTAAAATTATTAACGTGAATGAGTATATAAAACGTATATATTTGTAAAAAAAACTGTAATGTAAGTAATCAAAACATGATTAAATAAAACAAAGTGAAAAAAAAATCAAGTTAAACTTAATGCAATGAAAGCGTTTAGAAAATAACAAAAATTAGAAGCTTAAAAAGATGAAACATTTTGATAAATAAGTATTCAGTATTTTTTTCCCACTGAACTACCTCTGGACAACATCAGATTATGTTTTATTAAAAGCTGAGGTTTATATAAATCTCCAAATAATATATCTTATTTTCGTTGCAGCTAACCACAAAGAAATGAATAAAGTCACACATCAGAACTACATCAGTGTTATCCTTTTTTTTAATGGGATCTGTAACAGTACTTTCTCACTCGTTCATACCACCGTTAACTTCTGAATTTAATAATAGTAAGCTGTTTTAGTGTTAGTGAATCCTAGTTTGGAAATGTTAGTTCGCAAAAGATGAAACTGATGAACTACGCGGCAGAAATTATGCATTACATGTATAAGACATTACCAAAACTGATGATAAAGCGACAGGAAACATCATTCGGTGGACATATAATAGTAAGAGGAGGGCTTGGAAACATCATAACATCTGAAATGATAAATGGAATGAGAGGCAGGGGAAGACCAAGAAAAAAAATAATGGACAGTCTAAAGAGACGGCACAAACAAGAAGATGGCCAACTGAGCAGATGGAAAATATCAGTACCGAGATATACAGAGAGATGCATGACGGTAACTGCTAGTAGCATGGCACATGATGATAGTGACGACATGTGAAGTGTTAACAGTAGATGTAGAGGATTCACATTTGCCGGAGTTACCTCTTTTTAAAATTTTATGTCATAATTTTCTATAATAATTTTATTATATGTTATATTTATGTTTTCGTCTCTAAATATTGTAACGAAATATACGGGATTTTCTTTGTATCATAAATATTCACACAAGACTTAAAGTATTAATTGCTATGACATAATTAACAATAAAGATAAAATGAAAACAGCAAATGTAACATTCAACGATAGCTTACCTGTTGTACATGTTCACAACACCTTTTCTACACAAGAGATGACAAAGAAATTAGTCAGTGACAGTCTGCGGACAATTTTTCAATGGCTGGTTTTCGCAATAATGAATCAACTAGTGGACATATTCGGAACAGTGGCAAATATAATTAATATCATTTGTTTTGTCAAGCAAGGATTCAAGGATTCGGTGAATATCAGCTTATTAGGTAATGTTATGCACACTAATTCTTAATATAAAATGAATGTAAACTATATGGCCATGACCAAATTTAGTGAAACTATAACCAAGAAGAAGGAAGACCAAAGCCAAGATGCCAAGAAGACACTGTTGAAGATTTGAGAATGGATGCATCGGCAACAGGGCATCATGCTTACAACCGAGAGGCCTTCAAGAGAGCTTATAACAGAATAGGGGTTATAACTCAGTTATGGTATAACAAATTTGTTCGATTTTGCAAGTACGGAGCAAAATATCCATGTGCTCCCATTGACCACTTGGTCACGGGGTCTGGGGTTCCTTTTGCACGTGATGGGACTTCTGCTTGAGATGTTTGAGAAAGAAGACGTCTTGGTTTTTGGGCTCGTATGGTTGTTCGTACTGGTTGAATCGTTATGTAGTATTTTAGTAAATTAGGTTGTCCTTTTAAGGAAACATGCTATGAAATCATTATGTATTGTTTTGGTAAATTTCGCTGTCCTTTCTAGGACAAATATGATTCTTGTTGGAAGATGCATGGATTTTTCGGAATGATCGAGGGTAGTGTCTTTTTCATGGTTTCATTGTGTTAGATTCCTACTGCGACGCAACTTGCCCGGTTGGTTTGTGTGTACATTTGTTAATTTCTTCATTTCATTTTCCATTCTCAGACTTCCATTTGCAACCATTCATACACACGTTCGGTTTTCCATTAAGACTGTTCTATGTTATTGCAAATTAATTCTGACTTCTATGATATTTAGACTCACTGTTAAGTGTGTCATGTGTCATTTATCATGGTTCAGTTATCATTCATGTTAAACTGGTTATGTTCGTGTTGTTAACAATGCAATGTCTTGTTAATGTTCGTCTGGGTTGTCTTTAGTGGTTGTTTTTAAAGTCTCACTACACTTTCAATGTAAAAATGAAGAAAATGACGTCATAAAAAATGTGCTGCACAGTCAATCGTGAATAAAAATGCAGTGAATGGTTGCCATCTGCTGGAGTAATTTTTTGCACTCAGAACAGAATGGTGTTATCAATGGAAGAAAGAGTTTTTTTTTTTGGTTGAACAAGTGTTTCGAAATGGCGGTCGATACACATGGATGGTTGTTCAAACATTTATAGCAAAATGTCCTGATAAACAACCTCTTCATCACAATACGGTTAGAAATTTATTGAATAAGTTTCGTGATACGGGAACTGTGGAAGATGCTCCGCGATCTGGTAGGCCTACTGTGTATGAAGAAAAATGTCTAGATATCCAAGACAGAATCCTGAAAAGTCCATGCATGTCCTTAAGGAAAATGTCGCAAGAAGTGAACGTGTCACTGAGCACAGTGCACAAAATTCTTAAACATCGGTTAAATTTGCATCCATACAAGATTTCTGTTGTGTCTAAACTAAAAGAGTATGACAATAAATCCAGAGTCAACTACTCCACGTGGTTTCAAGCATTTTAGCTGAAGAAGACGAGTCAAAACTCGATTTAACACTCTTCTCTGATGAAGCATAGTTTCATCTTTCTGGGTACGTTAATAGCCAAAATAATCTTATTTGGAGCAGTGTTAATCCCAATGCATTTCATGAAGCACCGCTACACGATGCAAAAATTTCGGTATGGTGTGCCGTCAGTAGAACACGTTTAATTGGACTTGTTTTCTTCAACAACACTATGAATGCCAATCGGTACTGTACTGACATTCTGGAACCTATTTTAGAGCAGCTGAATGAACGTGGAATTGAAGAAAATTCAAGCAAGATGGTGCAACTGCACACACAGTTAGAGCAACACACGGTTTTTTTTGGAAGAAATTTTCGCAAATCGCATATCCTGTGGAATTTGGCCTGCTCGTTCTCCAGATCTAAATCCATTAGATTATTATCTATTGGGTTTCTTGAAAGGAAATGTTTACAAACATAATGCTTAAACAATTGAGGACCTGAAAGAAGCAATCAGAATTACCATTCAAGAAATAACAACAGACACGTTGCGGAAGGTATTTGACAATATGAAGAGACTTGTAACAGTCATATCTTGAAGCCCGTGGTGGACATTTCCAACACCTGTTATAATAAATAGTTTCAATGGTACATTCCAGCTAACCCAAAACAGCGTTGTATCATTGCAGTCACTATTGTACCTAATTAAATGACTTTTCTGAGCACATTTTGTGATGACGTCATTTACTTCATTTTTCAATTTTTTTTTCATAGAAATTGTAGTGAGACTTTAAAAACACTCTGTAGTTATACGATGTATATCTATGTAAATTTTCTGAGCCTTAAGGTTGCAGTTAAGCCAGTGATTGCTTAAAATAGTACGGTGTAGCATTCAGAGAAAGGAACACAACTTCAAGCTATTAGGAGGGGCAAAGTTCGGCAAGGGACATGTTAATGAATGATTGAATAACCACTTCTAAAATAATGGTCTTTATGTATCCAGGATGAGGTTGAAAGACTCGCCGAGGACAGGAAAAATTAGCGAACTACCTTGCAAGCCATATCTGACGTTTAACGTCACGGGAAGGACATAAGATATAAAATGTATCTAGGATCCATCGAAGATGAAAACAGACCAGAAATTAACCAAAGCTTCCCGAGGACAAGTCTCATCTTCTCATGGTACATACATAAACTTTCTACCTCAAGTTTGTAGTCAGGACAGGGATTAATGAGATCTCTGTCTGTGGCATAGTTGTCCTAAAGGAAATATTCATTGCAATCACTGTAAACGGCTCTGGCAATCCTAGATTTTTACAGTTCGCATCACGATGTGATCTATAACATTCAAGTCATCTTTTCTAGAAGATCCACACGATCATTAACGTATGGATAAGATCTTGACAAATTTAATTAAATTTATACCAGGCATTGGCTGACATGTTATTTTTCGGCAAAATGCGGGACTTCTTGCTTGTACCTAGAATAAATGACATTTGTTTCTCTTGACAAGTTTTACTTTCTGTGTAAGCCCCACAAAGATAGAACATTGATTTTCCGTGCGTTTTTAGCAGGAAACAATATCTATAAAGTTTTGTTTACTAACATTTTTACAGGTCTTGCTATTTCTGATGTTGCTGGCCTGCTGACATTGATATGGGCCAATATTTGCTTCACCCCAGCTTTCTATGAATTAGACTTGCCTTTTGACCCACTAGAAATTCAGTATGTAACTGGATCCTTGCCTCATGCAGCTTTTACCCGTGTGTCCAGCTGTATCACTGCTTTGATTACCCTGGAGAGGTGTTTGTGTATTGCAGCGCCTTTAAAGGTAGACATTCTTTAACCAAACTACTACAAATATTCACATATTGGTTTCTTACACTTTTTGTAATAAATGTTATCTATGTAATCAATCTTTTTGGTAAATAGTCTGCGAAATTTTGAGATCGATATACGAGTGGGGTGGGGAATGAAATCCATAAATTTGGAGTAGAAATACTAAGCACTGTCCCATTGTCAGGAACTCTGACAGCGTCTTTGCTAAAGATGTACGCGAGGTAGAGCTGTTGGTAACGCTGTACCAACAAGCTACATGACTTCACAGTAGCTATGTAAATGTGGCTACTCCTGCAGAGACATACGTGAAACTGGAAGAGTGGTTCTGTCAATAGTTTTTTGACCAGTTAAGATGTGAAACCTATAGAAAGTGATTGGCGAGTGAAGGTTCAGTACGGTAATGACTGTCTGTCTGTGTAGCAGCAAGTTTATGAGTAAAGTAGGAAGTTCAGAGATGGTTTGAGTTCTGCATCTTATTCATCTCGTCCAGGTCAGACACACAGACTAGTGAAAATAGAGTCGACCGCAGAAAATCAGTGTAATGTGGTGGAATATGTGAATGATTTGATGTACTGAACAACGACTGATATTCAGAATCATGGCATTTTCTTTTTTTTTTACCGTAACTCGACAATTTTAGACCGAATCTTGAATATAGAGTTCCTAAAAATTGCTTTTCCTATCCTCTTGAGGAGGCAGTATAGAACAGATGTGTACAGAATGGCAAGAAGCTACTACCGGTTACATAAGCTCTGCCCTTTAAATCCCAACTACTGGTCACGAGATAAACGTCTGGTAGACGAGCTTTTGTCTTTTCAGTATCGCCATTTCATAATCAGCGAAGGATAAATGCTGGAGTACTGCCCTGGATCAGAGGATGTGATATTAAACTCGATACTTAAACTACTTTTTATGACATACCTTTGAAATTTTTACAGAATGTCATGTGTTCTACAGTGTTTCAATGAACTATATTTCCTCATTAGTTATTTTTGCTGTCCAGGGGATTCGCAACATTCTTCTAATAAACCACATTTCTGCTGCTTCCAATGATTTTTGTGCAGACTTGCCTATTGTCCATGATTCACTTCCATATAACAAGATAGGTTCAATATAGCATTTTAGGACTCGTTTTCTAACATTCATTGATAAAGATGTGTTAGCTAATATGTTTCTCATTCTCTGAAATGCAGTCTTTGCTTGGCCTATTCTGTTCCTAATTTCTGTTCTGCATTTCCCATCTGAAGTTATTACTGCTCCAAGGTATTTGAATTTCTGCACCTGCTTTAGAATGGTTCCGTTTAATTTTATACTGCATGCTGGTGGATTCTGTTTCTTAGATATAACCATAGTCTCTGTCTTTTTGATGTTCAAAGTAAGGCCTATCTGTTCACTTTCTTTGGCGACTTTATCCAAGAGATTTTGCAGGTCTTGTTGGTTCTCAGCTATCAGTACTGTGTCGTCAGCATACCGACACTGTCGGTATATCTGTATACCTGTATATCTGTACTACAAGAACTTAAAATTGAAGAAGGTTGCCAAGTAAAGAGGATTAAACAAAGATATTTTGGACACATTAAACGTCATGATAATCTAGAGAAGACCGTATTGGAGGGATACGTAGTGGGAACAAGAAAGAGAGGAAGACCAAGTTGAAGATGTTAGACATCGTTGATGACCCGCAAATGGATGCATCAGCAGCAGGCCATCTTGCTCACAAACCGACAGGCCTACAGGAGAACTGTTATGGAGGCAAAATTCCGCAAGGGACATGCAAATGACTGACTGACTGAGATATTGGCCATGTCTGTATAAAACAAATTTAATAATCTTTTTTCTACCAAATCACTTCATAATCGAAACTGTTCATGCTGCTAATAAATTACTGCTTTAACTTTTCACTTTTTAGGTGAAGACTCTCATCACTTCAAAGAGAGTTGCCATCATCATCGTTGCCACCTTCATAATTCTCTGGGTCAGTATCTCTCCACTTTTTTGCGTCATCAGACTCGACCTTAAATTTTCTCCAGTCAAAAATAGAACTATCCTGGGTATCACTTTCACAGAAGATCGAAGCCAGATCGAGAACATATCCTTCGCTGTTAATAACATTTTTATTCCTATTAGTGCTTTTTTAATAGTCATCATCTGCACATTTGTGTTAGTTATTAGTCTAAAAACGCAGTCAAAATGGCGGAAAGGGTCATCAGTTTCAGGGAATGTTGCCAACGCAACTGACCGAGATCAGAAACTCACTAAAATGATTGTAGTCGTTGCTACACTTTTTATAACGAGTTATTTCCCTCTCTCTTTAATTATTATAGTTATGATTATCGTACCAGACTTGTCGTACCAGACTTGTCGTACCAGACTTGTCGTACCAGACTTGTCGTACCAAACTTGTCGTTAGACGGAACGTACATAAACACGCTAATTGTTGTTTGTTCTTTTGGTTTTCTTTTAGATTCTATAAACTCAGCCATGAATATTTTCATCTACTACCACATGAGCAGCCGGTACCGGGCTGTGTTTCGTAAATTAATGTTACGTCGTGATTAATGCTGTCCTTGAACAATAACAAGCAACTTACATTGCTGAACTCATGTTTTGGTTTTACTTATTTTATTACTTGTAATATTTTAATTTTATTTCATAATATTACTTTGAACATAAATAAATTACGTAATAAATAAATGTAATGAATTCTGAAACAGTGTGCCAGAAAAAAAAAAGAAGCAATGTAATATTTCATTCGATTGAGTGATATATCTTCGTCAGCTGTATACACAAACACAAATCTATGTGTTTCAAACAGACGCACTAACTACTTTTGGAAGAACATATTTTGCCTCGGAGTTTTAATGAAGGATAAAGATATGTCTGATGACGAAGAAGTTGTTCAGACGCCTATTATTTAATCCGTTTGTGAGAGCACAATGTAACTGATTTTGGAGAGCCCGACTTCCAAGATCTTTTATACCAGGTTTTGATTATTCATGATGCCGCGAGGAGCAGAGGAAACCTGGCATTGTTTATAAAGACAGTTCTGCGCTTTGGAACTCTTGAACATCACAAGAGAGCTTTGACAATCCATTTCGACACTCCCTTGTCAAGGTTCAGATTTGCCAGGATTAGAACTGACAACATCTCTGTTTCTAACCAGTTATCTCTTAAATCAACATCTAACATACTTTTTCTTCTCCAGAAGAAGCAATGACTCGCTAGCCCATCAGCTACTAAAAATGACATAGTTGGAAAAGTAACTTTTAGATATTGTTATGAATTATTTTAATGTTTATTTAAAAAACACATGTTAGAAGATGCATATGTCTGTGTATGCGTGTTTTTGCGTGTGTGAGAGCTATTTTATTAGGTCACTAATTACTTCTTCTCTTTTACTTTAAATGTAATAGTTTAATCTTACACTCTTTTTGGTATGTTTTTTCCTTACTTTAATGTGTATACTTGTATTAAATCGAGTGTGTTGGAAGAATGAAAGATGGAGTGATGAAGGGCAGAATGTAAAATGTGCCTGCATGCCCAATTCTTTACCCTTTAAAAATAAAGATCAATCATTCATTCATTCATTCTCTGACCACTAGCTGAGCAGCAAAATTGTCTAAAGTCTTGGAGGAGAGACACAAAGCCAGTCATAACGAAGTTGTGCTACAACAAATCTTACATTTATTATGACTAGTACGGCAGTTTGGTAATCCAGACTGACAGATTTACTCGATGTAGAAGTCTGAATTTAAAAGAAACTCTCAAGTTTTATCTTGAATACGCAGTTAAGCGCTTGAGACTACCTGCGTGCGATGGGCAATTTACATTGCATTTACGAAAGAAAGGTTGTTCTTATTCCATCATTTCCAAAAATACAGAAAATCAATATAAGACTAATATTTATCCATGTCCGTGTTTTAATGAACTAATGTCGGATTTTTGTGACGCTCTTCTCTCAACCCCAGGTCACTAGTTTGCCAACTAATCTGATAACACTAAACAAATTCTTACTAATATAGAGACATTTGTTCTTACCTTTAGTTGTCAATTGAATTTTTCCCTGACCATTTATTCCTTTTAAACAGCAGATCATAGTTCTCAAGTTCTGTTTTAATTTTTTTTTAAAAACAGATCCACTATTCACGACACCACTATTTCAGAGCCTATGCTGAAAGTGAACTCTTTTAAAATGTAGTGATGAATCTACCTGTTGGCCTGCAGACTGGCGTTAAGTATCATGCTTTCCCACAATTCCCTACTCGGAGTGCCGACTATAAGCTGTGATATGTTTCTTGTCCGTGCCATCTTGTTAGTCCGTCCATGGAAAGTTGTGTTCCATTAATATAGTGCATTATTTGTGTGACTTTTTTTGTCTCTGACTGTCAGTTTCTCTTTTCTTTCTCCATCCTAAGCCATCATCGGTAAGTAAAGTTATATGTCAAAATTTCACCTCGTAACTTTGTTTTGGTGATACTATCTCACTCTTTCTCTCTCTCTGAACCTTAAGTGCCCAGGGCACATGGGGCTTCCGCAAGGGTTTTCCACAAATGCCTGTCTTTTGCCTTTTTTTCTGCTCTTGCCCAGGTGAGCCCTCTACTGCTCAACATCCTTTCTGTTGTTCTTCTCCATGTCTCTCTTGGTCTACCCTTACTTCTGTTCCCCTGTGGTGTCAATCTCAGTGCTATTTTTGGTAGTGATTTGTCAGTCATTCGGAGCACATGTCCCAACCATCGCCAGCGTCTTTCCTCAATAATTGCGTGGTAGGGTACAGTGGTCCTATTCTTTGCAGATCCCGGATACCACACGGGGGTTTGGTGATACTGTCTATACAAAACAGATTAATATCTTTTTTTTTAAAATTAAGTTTTGATGGACTAAATTGCATGTAACAAATTTAAAGCACTTGAGATTTTCATTTCATATGGTGGCCTGTTTAGGATGAAGGATGCACGGGGAGTGAGAGATTATGATAATTTAATAATACTGAGAGACTTATGACGTGCTGCTGTGCACGTGGTTGTCTTTGTCGTGTGGCCAATGAGTAGCGGCTGTACCTGTGGGGACTTTGTAGACAAGATGGATATTAGGACAGGAATTGACGACTTGTGACTTCTACTTGAAATTGGGGGGGGGGGGGGTTGAACCATTATATTGTGTCCGTTGCATAACCCTAATCAGGGGAGCTTAGGCATGTGACCTACATGTGAATCTGGTGTTAGCCCAAAGCGATTTCACTTTCCCTTGAGCTCGACCACCACAAAAATAATAAGCAAGACAACATACAGAATAAAATCAATAAAAGGATCGCTGCCAGAGGCGACAGAGTTTATTGTACTTGAACACAGACCAACACACAAGTCAGCCAGAATTCTCAATGAAACACTAACTGTTTATAACTTTGAATCATTCCTAAATCATATTTCCTCATAAAGTCAAATATTATTTCCTCATACACATAAACATGATGATCTTCTCCTCAAACTTAGCATAGTTTTCTCCTCCTATCCTAACATGGGTTGTCTCCTCATACCTAAACATTATTTCTTCATGCATTTATGCATTACTTTCTCCTGACGCCATTCACCAAGGGCATAACCACTCCACAGGTTACATTTTGCATGTTATGTCCTGACAGTTGGAAACAAATAAGTACCTTAGATTCTGACCAATAAATCTTATATTTCAATGCATTAGTACTCTCTTTACATTTCAATAGATTAGTACTCTCATAAAATAAGATTTCAAAGGGCATGCAACTTTCCCATCGCAACATATGCCTGTGAGACCTGAACACTTAACAAAACAACAGCTGAGAAACACATTAAAAACCCTTGAATGTTAATGCTACAGAAGAGTTCTTCATATATCATGGACACAAAAAAGAACAAATATATCCATACTACAAGAACGCAATATTGAAGAAGGCTGGCTAGTAAAGAGGATTAAATAAAGAAAACGTAAATATTTTGGACATATCATGAAAATTTAGAGAAGACCATCTTGGAAGGATACATAATGGGAAAAAGAAAGAGAGGAAGACCAAAGCGAAGATGGCTGTAAGACATCGTTGATGATCTGTAAATGGATACAACCGAGAGGCCTACAGGAGAGCTGTTAGGGAGGCAAAGTTCCGAAAGGGACATGCAAATGACTGACTGACTGGGATATTGGTCATGTCTGTATAAAACAAAATTAATAATCTTTTTTTCTACCAAAATCACGTGGTAAGAAAATTAATGTAAAGAAAGTTATTTTCCCATATTTGACAAATGAAACTATCAAAATTATTGGTTCTATAGCTCCCTTTAAATCATTAGATTCTAATGTAGAATTAAATATGAAATATAGTACGTTAAAAATGTCAGTTATCTCAGCCTACACGTAGCGTATCTTACTTCAACCGGTCGCCCGAGAGCGTCTGGCTGGGCAGATGGAAGACTGCAGTGCTCGCAGTTCTCCGCAATATCCGAAAATAATTCTTCAGGAGAGCACCCAGCTTCAAACATGGAAATAATCATCGCAAAAGCGTATGGTAAAACTTGGGGGGGGGGGGGAGTGTGTAGGGAATAGATAAGCGCATAGTACCTGGGTTGGTTGGCAACCCCTACAGTAGTAAATACCGCGTCAGTTACCGGTCAATTTTCACAGGTGAGCAACTCTGATAAAAAAAATCGGCTTGTTAGCCTAGTATATAAAGAAAACAGGATAGAAATTCAATCGGTAGGAGTTTTGTAAGCTGAGCACATATGGGGTCAGTGATCGTGGGAGCTATATTACTGATCAAGCGCGAATGAGAAATTTTATTCGTCAGATGAGAACCAATATGTGTTAGGTTAGTATGAGTTATTACCTAACACATATTTTGTAAGGTGGATGAATGCAAGAGCTTAATACTGAAGAAGGCTGGCTAGTAAAGAGGATTAAACAGAGAAAACTTAAATATTTTGGACACATTAAACGTCATGATAATCTAGAGAAGACCGTCTTGGAAGAGTACATAATGGGAAAAAGAAAGAGAGGAAGACCAAAGCGAAGATGGCTGCAAGACATCGTTGATGATCTGCAAATGGATGCATCAGCAGCAGGCCGTCTTGCCACTACCGAGAGGCCTACAGGAGTTAGGGAGGCAAAGTTCCGCAAGGGGCATGCAAATGAAGGAATGAATGGATGAATGCAAGCTGTGCCGTGGGCTCCCTCGATCAATCCCGATCCACGTAGGTACATATTTTGTTAGTGATTGTGTTATAAAAGGTATTCAATCATCATAACTCAGTGAAGGTGTGATAGTTCTATGTAAGATTTTGATATTCGTTTTTTTTTTGTAATGTGGACGTGTGTTTTTATGTGCAGTTAATTTTATATTACTGATTTTATGCATATGCATTTTAATTTTATATTACTGATTTTATGCATATGCATTTTATATTACTGATTTTATGCATATGCATTTGAATATATTCTTGCTAATCAGTTACGTTTGTTACAATCTGAATCGAACCACACAGCTTCAGCTGCAGATAAATGTTATCACAAGACCAAGCGCTTCAAGAAGATTTGCTTTCTATGTCTTCTCTCTATCGACCCCATCCCCTTAATTAACCACCCTGTAGCAATCGTATCTCTCGCGCCTCTGACGTTGTATGTCACGTGCTCTCACCACGCGGGACAACTATCATATGGAGAAGCGTGTCCCGTTGCCTTGGTAACGCGATAATTACAAGTAACTGAGACAACCTCCAGACTGTCACATACGGAGAGAACCAAGTCGCACCACAAAGCTAATTTTCTGGCCTTTTGGTCTGTAAAGTCCACCATAATTTTATCCACAGTGAGACCGTGAGCCGACTCGTATTCGATCTACAGAACTGGTAGTTCCATTTGTTCTTACTTCAGTCACATTTGATCTGGGATGATTATTTAATGAGCCTCAGTTTATCATGTTCCTCCGGGTGCCTATTTGCGGTATATAATGTTACTAGTTTATACGCACAAAACGGTTTCAGCATCTAGATATATTTCTCCAAAGTGTCCTTCATAACTGAGTCTCAGTACATCCTATAGTCCTACGTACGATGCTATAGCTCTATTCACCAGCTTCAGCTCTTCGTGAGTACCTCAATGAATTGTTGAACATCAACACAATTTCGAAATTTTGACAACACTGCAACATTGACTCGACCGTCTAGTTAACTAGACCAGTGATAGGGTCTGTCTAGTTAAATAGACCAGTGATATCACACAGTAACGCAAAACGTGACTTTGTATTGTTCACATCTGTCTTCTACTGCACACATTAATGATTTCTGTTTTGATTTTCTTTGGTATCAGCAGCATCAACTGATTCTCTGTTCGAGGACCAATATAGTAACTTCTTTGTTGGCTACTTGCAACCCTGGACAAGTGGTCTTTGATAAAGACTATGAAAGAACGTGAACAATTCTACTATTTTCTAGAGGCTGTCATTTTCACCTGTATCGAAAAGCAAGATGTTTTTTTTTAATCTACCATACCCATGTTATTGCACATAATAGAACTAGCACTGATCTCCAACAATGAACTTCCAGAAAAATACAGAAAGAGAGTTGATACATTTATTCAGCTCAAACCTAATTGCCTTCTTTTTGCCACGAACACAGATACAAAATGTGGCGCATTGATAATTTTTTTTAAAATAGAAAAGCTCTTTTTTCCAGTATGTGTCCTGTTTCTGGTGTGATATTTATCTTCCCGTTCGTAATAAATTTTCTGATACAGAAATAGTAAACATAATCTATATATCCTGAATACACCAATCAACTTATGCTTCACCACTCTTCAATGTTCGTCGATATAAAGTTCCAAAATATTTTTCTGAACTTTTGTGACAGCTCAAAATATTTTGGAGTTTTCGCTCATTAGGAATTCACTAGGCTAGCATAATAGGACTTGAAATTAACAAGGACAAAACAAAAATAATGAAAATTCCCATCAATCAAAGTGGAAAAATACACATAGAAGGGACAGATATTGAAGAAGTCAATCAATTTGCATACCTTGGCAGCTACATAGACCAGAATGGTGACACTAGAAAGGAAGTTAGGAACAGAATTACCAAAGCAGCATCAATCTTCAAGAATCTTGAGAATATATGGAATTCAAAGGTTATAAGCACCAAAACCAAGTTAAGACTATTCAATTCAAATGTAATATCCACCCTCATTTATGCATACGAAAGCTGGAAAACAACTAAAGAAATAGAAACGAAATTAGACTCTTTTGAAAACAAATGCCTAAGGAAAATACTCGGCATCAAGTGGAACGAATTCAAGAACAATGCAGAGATAAGACAGATGACTGAACAACAAGCTGTCTCATGGGTGATCTGGAAAAGGAGATGGACATATGTTGGTCACTTGATGAGAAGAAATGATCAGAGAATCCCAAAACAAGCTATCAAATGGAACACAACAGGCCGAAGAGAAAGAGGCAGACGGCGTGAAACTCTGAAGAGGATATTGTTAAGAGAGGCCAAATTAACAGGCATAAAATCCTTTGATGAGGTTGAAAGACTCGCCGAAGACAGGAAAAATTGGCGAACTACTTTGCGAGCCCTATGTGACGTTTAACGGCACGGGAAAGATATAAGATAAGGAATTCATACATGTTTCATTCCATAGGTCCTTTCAAAATCAACTGCACCCTCATTGTGTTATTAGTAATCATCGTTCTTTATATCATTATATTTCACACGTTCTAATCCAAGCGATTCTTCAGCTTGTTCCACAACGTTCATTGCTTTAGCATCAGTCAGTAGAAGACTGCGACAATGTTAAATTGTCATATTCACCTACATCATTATGTGTGCCATTTGATGTTAGCTTATTTTCGGATTCTTCATTCGATGAGTAATGAACATGACCTGATAAGGTGGACGACGATGACGAAAAGAGCGGTTGCAAAGATTCTGAATGGTCTTCGGCTGAGTGTCCAGATGCGAATTTATTAAATTATTTTGAGAGATTTCCAGCGTGACTTTCAAGCATAGTCTTTTTATTCTAATTCCAGCGTGACTTTCAAGCATAGTCTTCTTATTCTAATTCCAGCGTGACTTTCAAGCATAGTCTTTTTATTCTAATTCCAGCGTGACTTTCAAGGATAGTCTCTTATTCTAATTCCAGCGTGACTTTCAAGCATAGTCTTTTTATTCTAATTCCAGCGTGACTTTCAAGCATAGTCTTCTTATTCTAATTCCAGCGTGACTTTCAAGGATAGTCTCTTATTCTAATTCCAGCGTGACTTTCAAGCATAGTCTCTTATTCTAGTTCCAGCGTGACTTTCAAGCATAGTCTTATTCTAATTCCAGCGTGACTTTCAAGGATAGTCTCTTATTCTAATTCCAGCGTGACTTTCAAGCATAGTCTTTTTATTCTAATTCCAGCGTGACTTTCAAGCATAGTCTTCTTATTCTAATTCCAGCGTGACTTTCAAGGATAGTCTCTTATTCTAATTCCAGCGTGACTTTCAAGCATAGTCTCTTATTCTAGTTCCAGCGTGACTTTCAAGCATAGTCTCTTATTCTAATTCCAGCGTGACTTTCAAGGATAGTCTCTTATTCTAATTCCAGCGTGACTTTCAAGCATAGTCTCTTATTCTAATTCTAGCGTTACTTTCAAGCATAGTCTTCTTATTCTAATTTCTCTGTTGGATGCTCTAAACAAACGCTTGCTGTAATTCGCTGCGTAGATGTATGTATAAATATTATCAATACTGTCTCTGTAACTTTACTAGCAACAGATTCGGTATCAGCATTGTGACAGAGTTAGTCCATAGCTGACATCCACACTACTTTCAGCTTCCGAGGGAAAGACAAGGTCTGGAAACTGAGCAGAGCTACAGGCGATACTACAAGATGAGAAGGCTATAAAGGTCTTGAGAGAAAACTAATTCAGACAAAATGACAGCAACGTTTGAGTAAAATATCTTGGCCTTATAAACAAATTATAGAGTCCGTATTTACTCACAAAGAAGTATATTAGTGCATTTCATTGTGAGCACTGTACAACAAAGTATTTCTGTTATTATACATTTTATGTTGTTTGGAAGATGAAATATATTTAGACGACGAAGAAGTAAAGATAGAACTGAAATTCACAAGACTTGTTATTGTTATGATTAAATTTTGATATTTTAAGTCACCTCAAGTAAACAATAGTTCTGTCGTGCCTGGATGAAAGGAACATTTAAATTACACTCTGTTATAACTGTTTATTTGGATCATTTTCAGTGGTAGAGAGAAATAATTATTGTCTTAATAATATATCCACACTAGCTGTCGTTACATTCTACTGTTTATTGATATAAAAACATATTTGCTTTCATGGTAATATCTTGTGGCAAGTTATCATTTTATTGTATCTACTCGATAATTAAAATGTAGTCCAATGTGATTAAAAATGATTTCCACAGGCAAATAATCACGAAAAGTGCAAAAGTATCAGCTTCGTGACATACAACTAGGAAGTTTAATACGTCACAAAAATCTCATTGTTGTTTTCTAAATAAAAATTACAGTTTCTCCCCTTACTTGTGACTCATGTTAATATCAGTTTCCTTTAGCTACTCATGACTTCTAACTACTCAGCGTTTATGTTTTATGGTTACAATTTTAATATGAATGAATATTTAAAATGTATACGTTTGTAAGAAAAATATCAATAAATAAAATATAAATAATGTTGAAGGAAAAGCAAAGGAAACAAAACTAATCTTAATAAAACGAAACTTTACTATACAATAGCAAGAAAGAGATTGAAAAATGAAAAACAAACATAAAATATGAAGTTAAGGAAATTTTGTATGAATAGATTTTCTGTATGTATTTTTCTACTGAATTGCCACTAAACAATCTGAGACTAAGTTGTGCTAAAAGATGCAATTTATAAAGATCTCAATACACATTACTTTGTTTTCTTTGCAGTGAACAACAAAGAAATAAATGAAGGCGCTTACTGGAACCAAGACACGTTCAGTTTGTTTTAAATAAGAAATATTCACATTATATGCGAAGTATTAATTGATGTTACATATTTAACAGTAAAGATAACATGATAACAATAAACATAACGCCACACAATAATTTACCTGCTATGCATGTTCACAACATCTTTTCTATACAAGAGATGGCAAACAAATTAGTCAGTGACAGTTTACGGACAATTTTTGAATGGATAGTTTTTGCAATAGTGAATCAAATGGTGGACATTTTCGGAATCGTGGCAAATATAATTAATATCATCTGTTTTGTCAAGCAAGGATTCA
This sequence comes from Achatina immaculata, assembly GCA_009760885.1. Classification (NCBI taxonomy): domain Eukaryota; kingdom Metazoa; phylum Mollusca; class Gastropoda; order Stylommatophora; family Achatinidae; genus Lissachatina; species Lissachatina immaculata. The sequence goes on along the minus strand of CM019702.1, from coordinate 20,160,049 downwards.
AGGATCCAGTTAATATCAGTTTATTAGGTAATATGATGCACAATAACTTTGTAACTACAAGTTTTCTCATAAACGTGTAAACTACATGGCTATGACCAAATTTAGTAAAGCTATAACGAGTTCTGAAATAACAATTTGTGGAGGTGAATGATCCATCGAATTCGAGGACAAAACAGGAATAGACCAAAGTTGCCCAAAGACAAGTCGTATCTTCTCACGGTGCACATATAAAATTCCTACCTCAACCTGATAGTCACAATAGGATAACCGATATCCCAGTTTGTGGGGTAGTTTACCGAAATATTTGCTTCTGTAGCCCAATTTACAATACAATTCGCTGAAATCACTGCAAATGGCTCTCTAATCACCCGGTTCTTTGAAGTTAGCACTAAGATGTGGTCTATAAAATAACTGAAGTCTTCACTTCTTGAAGATCTACATGTTTCAAACAGAAGACGGAGTGCGTTGCCTGCCGAGTAGTACTCGCGTAAAACAGGACACGGGCGCATCAGCGAGGTTCAGAATGGGCATGACACAATCCGACCTCGCGGCGTGGCTTAGTCCCGGATCTTCGTGGAGTCCAGAACATATCCTTCAGGAGTGCCCAAATCATGCGGATCTGAGGTGCGAGACATGATCGGACGACATATTCTTGGGACAAAGCTTTGGGGCTTCTGTCAGGAACTGTAGAGGACTGCGGGCTTGCCACGTCGACAGAGATCAGGATCTGAGTCATCAACAACCTCGAAAGCAGAAAAAGTAAAAGAAGAAGAAGAAGATGATGATGATGATGAATAAGAATGCTAATCCAAGAGAAAGATTCTGATAAATCTAACTAAAGAATTTATACCTGGGCATAACTTGGCAGGTTATTTCGACACCATACGTGAAATGTGTTTACATTATTCTACATAGAAATGTCCAAAGAGACAGAACTTTAAGTTGCCCTTAATTTTACCAGAAAAGCAACTCTATAAAGTTCTTTTTTTATCAAAATGTTTACAGGTCTTGCTATCTCTGATGTTGGCTGCCTGCTGACGTTGATGTGGACCAACATTTGCTTCACCCCAGCTTTCTATGATTTAGACTTGCCTTTTGAGCCTCTAGAACTCCAATATCTAACCGCATCATGGCCTCACGCAACTTTCACCCGTGTGTCCAGCTGTATCACTGTTTTGATTACTCTGGAGAGGTGTTTGTGTATTGCAGTGCCTTTAAAAGTAGGCAAATATTATTTATTTATTTTACTACAAGTACACTCGAGAGTAAAGGTCGTGTTTTGTTTTTTGTAGTAAATGTAATAACCATTACAAGTAAATAGTTAACGAGATGTTGAATTTGATATACGACAGTTATGCAAATTAAAACCTTAAAATTACACTATAAATTCTAATCACCTTTCCAGGCTCATGAAAGTTGACAGCATAGTTGCTAGTGATAGAAGAGATGTCTTGTATATGGCAGAACTGATATCAATGAGCTACATGACGTCATTGTAACAGTGTAAAGATGGCTGCTTCTTTAAAGATGCACGAAAGTAGAACAGCAGTTCTGTCGTTCGTTTTTGTTTTAGCAGTGAGGGTGTGAAACTTATCGAAACTCAAATCGAGTGAAGGTAAATCATGTCTGTCAGCAAGTTTACAAGTAGAAAGTTCCGAGCGAGTGAAGGTAACGCATGTCTGTTAGCAAGTTTACAAGTAAAACACAAAATTCCGAGATGGTTTTAGTCCTAAATATGACTGTCTTCGTTCATGATTAGTCACAATGAGTATTGAAGCCAGAGTAGGCTGCAGAAGTTGAATTTACTGTGATGGAGATTGTACCGGTATCAAAGAGCAACAGTAAGAATGAACAATGACATAGGTGAACAACATGATATAAGACAGGGGTTTGTCTTATTAAGTCCTATAAAAGACAAAAACTAAGCTTCTAGATTTCTTGACTTAAAGTTTATACGACACCAGATGAAACGCTCGTCCAGTTTTGTTGGTATCCTCTTTGCCTACTTGTTAATACCACCGTGTCGTACATGTATGCCTTCAGTAGCGGCATATAGCACACGCCTTTCAGATGAGGACCTTCATCCGTGCCTTCCGCTGCTATAATGATTATCTGCATAGCCAGTATTAACAGAATCAGAGATATCGTGCAGTCTATTGCAATTCCCATTAACAGTTCAAGCCACTTCGTCTTGTTTTAAAAACTGTCTGTGGAGACACTGGTCGTGTATACTTACAGAAACAACATCATCACGCGAATTGTCCATGTTGGTGTTTAATTACTGCTATAACTTTCCACAAAATAGGTCAAGACTGTCATCACATCAAAGAGAGTTGCCGTCATTATCGTCGCCACTTTCATCATTCTCTGGGCCAGCGTCTCTCCACTTTATTGCGTGAACGAACTCGGCCTCAAGTTTTTTCCAGTGAAAAACCGGACTATCCTGGGCATCACTTTCACAGAAGATCGAGGTCAGATAGAGAAAATATCCTTCGCTGTTAACAACGTTTTTATTCCTATTAGTGCTTTTTTAGCAGTCATCATCTGCACATCCGTTTTAGTTATTAGTCTAAAGATACAGTCAAAATGGCGGAAACAATCATCTGTATCAGGGAAGGTTGCCAACACAACAGACCGAGATCAGAAACTGACAAAAATGATTGTGGTTGTTGCTTCACTTTTCATAATGAGCTATTTCCCTCTCTGTTTAATTATTATAATTCTGATTGCTGTACCAGAGTTTTCAATACACGGTATATACGTAAACACGCTAGTTGTGGTTTGCTCCTTTGGTTTCCTTTTAGATTCCTTAAACTCAGCCATGAATATTTTCATCTATTATCACATGAGCAGCCGGTACCGGGCTGCGTTTCGTAAATTACTTTTCCGCACTGATTAATGGCGTTCTTGAAAACCAACAGAAATAGATATAATATTACTGAACTCACGTTTCTGCTTGTATTACATTTATTATTTTTTTTGTTGCATTTTAACTCAAATATTACGTTTAACATAAATAAATGTATGTTTGTGCGTATGAGTGTGTGTGTACACATTTGATAATAAACCATAAATCACAATGAACTTTTACTTCATAATCACAGAAACTTTCTCCAAGACGTCTTCCTGATGTTTAACCAGAGTATCAACTCTTGTAAAAAAGAATAGGCATCTAATTTTCACTCTCCTGTTTGTTTTCCCACTGATGGTTAGTCTCCCAACTGTCCGCCATTGTTTTTCATTTCATTAACTATCGGTTCCACACTAGCTACAACTACCAACAATTTACTTACCATTTTTAAGTTACAGATTACCATACCTGACACAGTTTAGTTACCGGTTTATCTCACCTTGAAGGGTGTTAGTTACCGGTTTATTTCACCTTGAAGGATGTTAGTTACCATTTTATCTCACCTTGAAGGGTGTTAGTTACCGGTTTATCTCACCTTGAAGGGTGTTAGTTACCGGTTTATCTCACCTTGAAGGATGTTAGTTACCGGTTTATCTCATCTTGAAGGGTGCTTTAATTTGTCTTCCCTCTCTATTGACCAAAACATCACTTTTGCCAAACTACCGTCCGCTCCCTCCTTCACTACGTTCTGTCCTTAGACAGCGCCTGACTTGTCTAATGCCTAGTCACGGAGATGCTCCTATGCTCTAGTTACGCTTTCTCATCACTGTCATCTGTAAATTACGACTTAACGAATTTTGCACCATGGACAGCTAGCCATACACCAACAGCCAAAGACGCTCGTCCTTGGGGTGAAGGCGCTGTCGTTTTTGGCAATGACATACAGGCGCATGAACAGCTAAGAAAAGCAACGAAGAAGTCTTAAGAGAGGCTGGAGTTTAAAGGCAAATTACAGCAAAGATCAGAGGCAGACAAACGAGATTTGTAGGACATTTTCTGAGAAGAGGAAAATTGAAATGCATTGTGGCAACTGGAAAAATTAATGGAAGAAGAGACAGAGGAAGACAGATGGGCTGTCAGTTTGGCTAGGAAGAAAGTCACCGACGGATCTCATAATCAAGTCTAAAGACAGGGAATTATGGAGAGAAATGATCGCCTACGCCACGCGGCACGGCACTTGACTGATTGATTGATACTGGCATCATAGCTGACGAACAATAGCTGACCAAATCCCTGTCCCGTCTCTCCGTTGCCAACCTTAATATAAGGCCTATCCTGACTACCCGAGCAGAGATCCCCCCACCCCCCATTATCAGTATGGCAGGGGAACCTGCTAAGGAAACATAGCTGGTACAAGTAAATTGCCTCGTCCATGTTGCCCTTTTCCCTTCTCGACTTTTCCCTTCAGCTCCATAGGTAAGGCAAGGCCCATGAGCCTGGGCATCCAGCACAGCTACTGGGCGTGGCAGAAGATGATCAAGCTGAAAGTGATTCAAACAAAATCAAAGCCACGTTTGTGTAAAATTGTCTTGGTCTACGAAACACATTAGAGTCGGTCTTTACTTACAAAAATATTTTAGTGTAGTTTTTGTGAGTATTGTAGAATAAAGTATTTCCGATATATTTATGTTATTGTTGTTTGGAGGATGAAAGAAGAGACAAGAGAATAACTAGTGTGGTAAGACTGGTTCTCCTAATGAAGGTAGATAGAAGTTTATGTTTCAGCTTTGCAAAAAAAAAAGATAGAAAGAGTAAGGAAAGTGGGTAGAAACAAGAGTGGCAGAAAGTAAAATGAGCACATATAAATGAATAACATAAAACAATCTAATTTCGGCAAACGTCTTTTTCAAGGATCACATAGAAAAACAACAAAGCAGATAAAAATAATAAAATTATATGAATAATTAAATATTTAGCTCCTTTTTTGGGTACCCTCCTCTTGAGGGATTGGCTAGCGTATTGGTTAGAGCACTCGTCTATCAACCGAATGTCGAGAGTTCGAATCCCCAGCTGAGTGGGATTTTTTCCCCGACCAATATGGCCTCCAGGTCGACATAATCTCGTAAAATTGGTACCAGAAAAAATATGGGAGGGAATTGGCCACCCTACCTCATACGCTGATGGCCCAGCATAATGAGGTCTATATCGTTTCATCCCCTACGGCATTTGCTATGGGGCTCTCTTTATCTTTACCCTCCTCTTAGGAAAGATGGGCACAAAATTTACCAGTAAGTACGTAAACAATGGAAGCAGGGGATTAGATGAGAAGTGACAAAGGGTACCACATGTTAAACAATATTTATCTTATGGCCTAAACAAAAGCCACCCAGATGGTGCAGATGATAAAAGTGAAAGAGACAGTATGGGGAGGGGTGAAGACAGGTTCAGAAAGAATAGAGACAGCTTTGCTCTTTGTTATTTCTCAGCCAATAGCCTTTTTCCACTTGGTGTTTACTTACTTTTACATGGGCACAGATTGTGCCACTCTTTCTTAAGAGGAGTATACCACAGAGGATAAGCATTTGATTGTTCATCTAATGTTCTTGTTTTATCTGTTGTCTTGTTCTTGTGTGTGATCCTTTAAAAAAGGCATTTGCAGGAATATTGGATTGTTGTATGTTTTTCATTCATATATGTTCTTCTTACTTTCTGCCACTCTTGTTTCTGCTCATCTTCCTCACTATTTTTTTTTCTCTTTTTTCAGCTGTAAAACTGAACAATACGCCTTCATCTGTCTCTGTTATCAGAACCAATTTTTCCGTTATCATCATTTCTCTCATCTCTCACATTTCCCTAACATTCCTGCGACACTGTGAGGTAGATTTTTGTCTGTTTTCGATGGCTTGTGACCTGTCTATTTTTTGAATTTCTTAAAATCTGTTATCTTTCTTCGTTATTGTAATTTTAAAAATTGTTTTATTTAAAACATTGCTTCCTGTAACCACCTCTTTATTCATCTTCTCTTTCGTTTCTTCTGTGCATGTCAAGTTAGTTTCTATACTCCCTCCATAATCTAATATTGTCACCATGGCTTCCCTAAAACGGATGACTTATTTCTTAGGACGTTCACAGCTGCCTGCTTCAGTCTTTAACCACCTGTCCTCTCTCAAGCTGCCGGTGCCCTCGCTTTAGCCACGTACAAGAAGACGCGCTTCCTCTTTCTTAACAACTGTCCTGCCCTGAAGGTTGTTCCTAAAGATTTTATATCTCTAAGTTTAACCCTGCTAAGGACACTGTCCATCCCAATGTTAGACACTGCCTTCAGGTCTTTCACACCAAATGTGCTTTCAAGCGCACGCTCTGTGTTGTCGAGCAACACTCTAAGCTCTTTCTGCACCTTCATATGCAACTTTCTGTCCAACTTTGCCTTACTTCATCTAATAATTACTTCCCGTATAACCTGATCCGTGAGATTATTCACTACACGAACAGGCGATTCTACTGGCTTCTGTCGGCTCTCAAAAAGCTGAAACCTTGAGCTATCCGTCCGTCTTCAAACTCTTCTCGAGCAACGATCATCTCTGCTCCCACTAAGGTTGCCTGCTTTCCTCCTCATCCTCCATTGTCGGCTGATAAATTGTCTATCTTAGGTAAAAGGTCACAGTTTGTTCGTCTTCGTCCATCTGTTAGCCAGTTCTCACTCCTTCGAGATGCCCGTCGATTACATCGGAGCCTGCGCTTGAAATTCCATTTCTATGACCCAGATGAGTTTTCATCATCTCAATCTTTTTTTCTGATGATAACTCTTTCTCTCGTTTCTCACAACAATCATCCAACTGGACACCATATGCCGGAGAGTCTCGATCCCAGCGCCTTTACATTGACCATGAAATCAGTAGCTTCGCCTTCCCCGTGTACGACACTCTAACCTGACCCCAGGGGAGCAGCGCGCACTTTCACAACTTCAACACACACAAGATCTCGTCATCAAAAGTGTTGACAAGGGTGGGGTCATCGTTTGTTGTCAAAAAGAGTTGTACATTCAGGAGTCCAACATTCCATGCCACTCAGCCTCAAGCTCCAACTCTAGCCAACAACCATCAGAGATATGACGCCAGTGAGAATAGTCTTTTTTATCTCTGCAGCTCGTTCATGTATCCATTACAACTGCTGACGGAAGGCATCCTTTTCTCTACTAAAGATCCACAAACCAGGCAACCCACAGAGGCCAGAAGTTTCAGCTTGCTTCTGTCCTACGGAACAAATCTCTGACAGTATCTTTCAACCTCTTGTGACCAGCCTGCCTACGTATCAGAAGGACACTAGTCATGCCCTCACTACTTTTGAGACACTTACCTTCTTTCCTGGTCACATTTAGCTGTATCTTCACATTGGATGTAGTTTCCTTATCCACGTCCATCCATCATGACCGGGAGCTTCAGGCCATCAGTTCTTTTTTAACAAAAATCTCATCCTTATATTTCTGGTTCCACTATTCTACGTCTCACATGACTTGTCTTCGAACTCAACTCGTTTGATTCAATGGCTTTTATTTCGACTAGATCAGCTGTGTGGCAATGGATACCAAAAATAGGTCCTAGCTACGCATGTCTGTTCATAGGTCATTTTGAACACAAGTTCATGAGAACTTATAGAGGACCTTTACCAGTCTTCTACAGACGCTACAATGATGACGACTTCGGGGTCACATACATGTCTTCCTTGACAATTTCGTCAGTTTCTTTAAGAAGTTTAATCCTGTGATATATTTCATCTCCCACGTCTCTACAATTTCCGTAAACTTTCTTGGCATTGCATCACTACAGGTCCTTCTAGACTTAACCACTTCAGTCTACTATACACTCACGGATTCTCATAGCTACCTCTTGTACTCTTTCTCTCACCCCAGATAGTGCAAGCCCCTAGTAGGCTTCGATATCTTCCTAAAGCGAGCAGTTTTGTCCTCTCAGTGTCCTCTTTTCTTTCTGAGCTTTCCTTCGTTTAATTTTTCCTCATCTTGTCTTCTCATGTTTATGATCTGCACCATCTAGGCAGCCATAGGTACTAGACGGTAGCAACCTGGGGCTATCTGGAGTATGACGTCATGTTGTTTACCCTTAGTTATTTCGCAACCAATCGCATTCTGAGCTCGTATTTCTTAAAATGATACAAAAAAGTTAAGTATTTAATTGTTTATCTAATTTTCGTGTTTTTATATGTTGTGTTGTTTTTGTATGTGATCTTTGAAAAAAAGCGTTTTCTAAAATATTGGTTTTTTGCATGTTCTTCTTCATATATATGTGTTCTTCTTACTATCTGTCATTCGTGTTCCTGCCACGTTCTTCACTATTTCTGTCCTTTTTGTAAAACTGAACCGTACACCTCTATCTATCTACATGTGGACGTTGAAGTACTTTTAGATGACAGAAGAGTTAAAGAGTTACATTCACGAGACATTTTATTGATAATATCTAAATTTTGATATTTTGAATCAACTCCAATAAACCACCAATTTTTTCATGCCTGGAAAAGGTAGAACTTAATTTCGAACTATTATAACTGTTTACTTGCTCAAAGGAAGATAGAAATCATAACTGTCGTAATGACATCTGCGCGCAAGTTATGGTGAGAATCAATTCTTTATTACTTATTAAAATATCTCTTTCTCCATGGTAATATCCTGTGGCAAGTGATGGTTTTATTGTATCTACTCGATAATTTACATTGAGTCTGGTGTTGGTAAAAATATGTACCACAGACACATAATAAGGAACATTACAAAATTATCAGTTTCGTAGCACGCAGACCTACCTTACAAAACTTTAATTGTTGTATTTACATAAATCTGACAACTCTGACCTTACTTGTGACTCTTATTTAAGAGCAGTGCCTTTTAGCTACTCATGACTTATTATTACTTTGTGTTTATATTTTATGGTTGACAATTTTAAATGTAAATGAATATTATAATGTATACACTTATAACAAACTGTTACCAATTTAAATGTAAATAACGAAAACATGAAGCAATTAAAAAAATAAAATAAATAAATCTCAGTGCAACGAAACTGCGTTTAAAAAATAACAAAGATAAGAGTTTAAAAGATGAAATAGAGATATAAAATATGAATGTAAAATATAAAATATGAATGTAAGAAAATTTTATTTCGTAATTTTAATTCACATTTTTCTGTCATTACTCTCTCTCTCTCTCTCTCCATCTCTCTCTCTCTCTCTCTCTATATATATATATATATATATATATTATATATATATATATATATTCGCCTGGACATATTGTATTGAAATAGGTGGAATTTGTCTTAAATCACAATTATTGACATAAGAGATATAGTATTAATTAGTATCTCAAACGAAATTATAACAGTGAACATACCAACACGCGATAATTTATGGGATATAGATGTTCACAACGTTTTTTTCTACGCAAGAGATGAAAAACAAATTAGTCAGTGATAGTTTGCGGACAATTTTTCAGTGGATAGTTTTCGCAGTAGTAAATCAACTAGTGGATATTTTCGGTATCGTCGCAAACACAATTAATATCATCTGTTTTGTCAAGCAAGGATTCAAGGATCCGATGAACATCAGTTTTTTAGGTAGTAAAGTAAACACTAATTCTTAATTTGTAGTAAACTACACTGCTCTGGCTAAATATACTGAAACTATAAACAAATCAGAAATAAGAGCCTACGTGTGTACAAAATATATCAAAGTCAAGGACAGAAAAAGCTTCCCAATAATAAGTCCCATCTTTTCATGATGCATGGACTTCCTATCCCAACCTAATTATACTGAAGAGAAATGAATGAAATCTCTGCTTTTGGCGAAGTGTACCGAAAGATCTGCCTTTAAGGTATAACACTAAAGTCACTATAAAGGTTCAAAGGCTAAAAATCAAACTCCGGCTTCATTGCATTCATGACAAACCCATATATGCCACGCCGCGAGCCGCAGAATCCATCCAAGAGTATGTCTACTAAGAGTTCCCATCAAGTGTTGGTTCTTTACGACGCATTTTCTGCCTCACAGCTGAGATTTCCTACCAGCAACCTTCATTTGTCCCAGCGCCTGCAGTCCCTTCACAGTTTTACTTTGTTCTTCCGTCCCCGCTCTTCGTTTTCCCGCAGTCTATCAAATATGGCTTTAGCAATGTTGCTCTTGTCCATTCTCAGCCTGCCATTTATTTTAGCCTGTCCAGCAAGTTTGCCACTTCACTGCCATGTACTCCCGCATGTCCTGGACAATAAAGCCGCGTTAGGCTCATCACATTTGACTGCCTTAACAGATGAACCCATTCTTTTCGGATAAATTTTTTCTCAGTCTTACGAAGCATACTCCTCCGTGAATCCGTCACAACGATGCAATGAACTACACCATGGGCAGCTGGCCATTCCACTTCCGCCGACACAGCCTCAACTTCCACTCGCACGCTTGATGTGGTGGCTTCAAATGCTCCAGAAACCTGTGCTACTGCTCTTCCGTTGCAATAGGCAACAAAAAGCCGCCCACTTTTCCTTTTCTGAATCACTGAGCCATCTGTATACATTACCGTCTCGGAAGACCCTCAGCGATGCCGGATGAGATCTTGAACTCAAACTCACATTAAACGGCTTCCTGATGATGATCGTGCTTTGAAGTCCGCAAAATTGTGTTAGCCATTATAAAAATGTGGTCTTCATTGCGGAAAGATCTACAAGAATACCATTAAAATAGAAGAAGAATGCTAACTGAAAGATAAGATCTTGATAAATCTAACTAAAATAGGCATAACCTAGCACGTTATTTGGACAACATGGTGGCTTTTTATTTTTTTTTTACCTACAATAAACAAAGAAATTGGTTTACCTTAACTTACACAGAAATTTCCAAAGAGACATAATTTTACCTTGTTCCTGTTTTTACCAGAAAAGCAAATCTATAAACTGGTATTTATTAATATGTTTACAGGCCTTGCTATCTCTGATGTTGGCTGCCTACTGACGTTGGTATGGACCAATATTTGCTTCACCCCAGCTTTCTATGAATTAGACTTGCCTTTTGAGCAACTAGAACTTCAGTATTTAACTGGATCCTGGCCTCACGCAACCTTTACCCGTGTGTCAAGCTGTATCACTGCTTTGATTACTCTGGAGAGGTGTTTGTGTATTGCTGTTCCTTTAAAGGTTAACGTATTTTTTGCACACCACTACAATTATACAAAAGAAAATGCGTTTTGTAGATCTTTTCCGTAGTAAATATGATCTGTGTAATACATGTTCTAGTTAAAAAGTTAACGAAATGTTCAATTAGATATACCAGCGCAGTCCAAAAATTGCAATAGAAATTCTAGGCACCGTTCCATCGACATGAACGCTGAAAACATCGTGACTAATAATGTAAGGAACGTCTTACAGGTAAGAGTTCTGGCGCCACGAGCTACATGACGTTATAGTGGCAGTGTAAAGATGGCTACTCATCTCGAGACATGAACGAAAGTGAAACATCGTTCTGTTTTTTTTATAGGAACAATGAAGGTGTTAAACCTATCTAAATTGATCGGCGAATGAAGGTTCAGCACAATAATGCATGCCTGTCCTTGCAGCAGGTTTATGAATAAAGTGCAAGTTCCTTGTCTGACTACCTTCGCTCAGGTCAGGCACGCCGAGTAGTGAAACCAAAGTTCGACTGAAAACTTACTGTGATGGAATATGTAGTGGAATCAAAGAACAACAGCGGTAAGAATGAGCAATGATCAAGGCGTTAGACAAGGGTTTGTCCTATAAGATCCTATATAAAACATAAACTGTCATCTGTATAAACTAGGAAAAGAGTAGAAACAGCTTTATTAATTAACAATTATACAGTTGTGTAATCGTTAAATAATAAGGCTGTTCCTACTTTTTTCCTTTGTTTATACATTTTGGTATCACAGCTTTACTGCAGTGCTTTGTGTATAGTTGTATATCTATACACTAATTATTATGTGTAAACTGTCATCTGATCCATTCTCATTGTACAGTTAAAACATAAGAGTTAAAACACCATGAGAGGCATTATACAGTTGAAACATCATGAGAACCATTAAAAACGTCAAAGGAATTAAAAATAGGAGGCCATAACATCAACAACCTGAGAGATACGTGGATAACACAGTTCTAAACACAGTTCTAATAGCAGAAAATTGTGAACAGGTTATTAGAGTGAAAAAGAAAAGAATTTTAGAGCTAAGCAACAAGGCAAACAAGAAACTGTGGTAATATAAAAAAAACAATGAACATACGAAAATTCTGGAATCCTTTCAAACAGGAAGATATTGACACAATTAAATAAATTCAGTTACCTCGAAACAACAGTTACAGCTGATAACGAGTACACAAATGAAGGTAAGACAAAAGTAGCTTTTTATGACCTGAATAAGATACTAACAAATAAGAAAGGGTCCCTTGAAGTGCGGAAAAGTATATCACAGTGCAATGTTCAACCAGTGGTTTTGTACGGTATGAAACTTGAACTATTGTAAAATATATAAAAAGACAATGGAAGCAGCAGACAGAGATGTAGTTTTCGAGACAATATCCAACAAATACCATAGAAGAGAGGAAAACAAGAGAAAAGGTCCTCATAGACGTTTTAGGACTATGAAAAGTAGTTACAATTATAAAGAAAAGACAGTCAGAATGTCTTAGGATGTCACGAGAAGACAAAAATTAGCATTGACTGGAAAATGCAAGGGGAAAAGAAAGAGAGTAATCCGAGGGAAAATATCTAAGTGAACTAAGAAAGTGGTCATGGAGACAGTAAAGAGTGGCATGAAGACAGTAAAGAGTGGAATGGAGACAGTAAAGAGTGGAATGGAGACAGTAAAGAGTGGAACGGAGACAGTAAAGAGTGGAATGGAGACAGTAAAGAGTGGAATGGAGACAGTAAAGAGTGGCATAAAGACAGTAAAGAGTGGCATGGAGACAGTAAAGAAAGGCATGGAGAAAGTAAAGAGTGGCATGGAGAAAGTAAAGAGTGGCATGGAGACAGTAAAGAGTGCCATGGAGACAGTAAAGAGTGGAATGGAGACAGTAAAGAGTGGAATGGAGACAGTAAAGTTTGGCAGGAAGACTGTAAAGAGTGGCATGGAGACAGTAAAGAGTGGCATGGAGACAGTAAAGAGAGGCATGGAGACAGTAAAGAGTGGAATGGAGACAGTAAAGAGTGGCATGGAGACAGTAAAGAGTGGCATGGAGACAGTAAAGAGTGGCATGGAGACAGTAAAGAGAGGCATGGAGACAGTAAAGTTTGGCAGGAAGACTGTAAAGAGTGGCATGGAGACAGTAAAGAGAGGCATGGAGACAGTAAAGAGAGGCATGGAGACAGTAAAGAGTGGAATGGAGACAGTAAAGAGTGGCATGGAGACAGTAAAGAGTGGCATGGAGACAGTAAAGTTTGGCAGGAAGACTGTAAAGAGTGGCATGGAGACAGTAAAGAGAGGCATGGAGACAGTAAAGAGAGGCATGGAGACGGTAAAGGCCAAGGATCTCACAGGAAGAGGAAGCATGATCGTCGGCGACATCCTGCATGACACATAAAAATAAGTTTGGCGTACTGAACCACAAATGAGAGTTGTGAACATCTTGTTTGTACTGTTCACTCCACGGTTCTAGAATGAGTCTTAAAGTCAGAATTCCTAAAGTTATAGTTCATACTTGCACTCGGCAGATGTTAAATGGGAAGTTGTACAGAGCAGTCATGGACGGAACACACATCAGATACTGCCGGCTATCTGGACTCTACATTTAGCCCTTTCTTATCCTTTGTCAGAGGTTTACTGGATACGCCTCAGACATCATGTACATATTTTATTACTGATTAAATAGAAACGGTATAATTTGTTCAAGTTAGTTGACATGTTCATTGGTAAATTCTCTTTTAAAAAATTCAACTTTCACGAAAAAAAAGTGGGAAGTTTTACAGCCAGTTAAAAAAATAAAAGGTACACAAAGCTGTTTATAAGCTGTAATTATTCAAGACAGGAAAGGGTTGAATCTCAACTGGTAGCCACGTGGTACGCTCATTACGCTGATTGCTATCATTGTCAGTTCAGAATCAGTATCAGTGAATGATAACCCTGATGTTCAAAGCACACATACACACAGATAGAGATCACCATAACCAACGAGAAACTGAAACAAGAAACTAGCTACAACTACCTAGGGCATATACTTGCTGAGGATAGCAGACGAAGATAAAGACAGCAATAAGAACGGGATAACACACATTGAGCACCATGAAGTCAATGCTGTTATCCAGGAATCTGTCCATACAAACAAAAATGAGACTTATAAAATGCTCTATTTATTCTGTGCTAATGTAAGGGGCAGTAACTCTGAGTAGAACTTCGGAGAGAAAGGGGAAATGCAACAGAAATAATGATCTATAGAAAATTAGGTCATATATCATGAACAATGAAAAGAGCACATGAAAATATCAGAACAACTAACAAGTTCAGCGAGAACTGCACAAGTGAATAAGGATATAAACAAATACTTTGGCCACGTGAAAAAATACATAATAGTGTAATGAAGGCAATATTAGAAGGAAAGACAGCGAGAAGCAGAAAGAGATGTAGATGAGAAAATAACAAAGTAGAGTAGGCAGGGTATAGCCTGGCTTGAATGCATCATCAAGCCCAGGCAGTGTCATTACGCCAACCTTCGTACCCAAGACAGCACTCGATGATGATGATGATGATGATGATGATGAGAATACTGGCCAAGATCTGAGGCTGTAACATTAACTAGATAATTAAGCTATTTACGAGTATTTATGCTGTATTTTTGACACCATTAAATGCCATCGTTTGTTCTGCATTGTTTCAGTAAACTATATTTATTCCTTAGTGACCTGAAAGTGAAAAAGTTATTCATCAAGGACTAATCAGTTCCAAGCCAATTATTTTTCCTGATACCGTCACCTTGCTAAATTCTGCTGCCTACTGTTCGCTTTTCTCGGACTGTTACACTGGCGACTGATGCATTCTGCAGACTGGAAGAGATTAGCACATTCATTAGCATTTAGTAACCTAACTGTGATCCATTCAACTTTATTTGGTGCTTTCTACTATGATAGCGAGGTCAAAGCAAGTGAGAGAGAAGACAAAGGTGCATTGTTCATGTATAGACAAAAGATGGAAAGAATGTGAAATGTGGTCAGTAACGAGAATTGCATAAAGTAAGATAAGCATGCTTAAATAAAAAAATACAACAGTCCAATATTTCGGCAAATGCCTTTTTCACGGACTACATATGAAAACAATATAACAGGTAAGAACACGGAAAATAGATGAAAAGCTTAGCTCTTTCTGCATCCTCTTGGTAAGAATGAGAGGCACACAATGTTTTAGGCAGCTGTCATTTCTGTCATTTCTAGTAGCACCGTGCATCTGACTTTAGGCGTTATATTTTAAAACTTTTTATAGAGATATTGGTCAAACCGCAACTTGGAAAGTCAGATAGGAAAGGACTTAATATTAAAGAAAGTTGGCTGGTAAGGAAGATTAAACAGAGAAAACTTAAATATTTTGGACATATTAAACGTCGTGAGAATTTAAAGGAAATCGTCTTGAATAGGTACGTAATGGGAACAAGAAAGAGGGAAAGACCACGGCGAGACGAAGATGGCTGCAAAACATCCTTGATAATCTGCAGATGGATGTATCAGCAGCAGGACATCTTGCTTACAACCGAGAGGCAGGCTTACAGGAGAGTTGTTGGGGAGGCAAAGTTCCCCAAGATACAAGCAAACGACTGACTGGCCATGTACATATAAATTAAAATTGATTATCGTTTTACGGAAATAACACCAAAAGGTGAATTGTTCATGCTGACATTGAATAACTATTTTAACTTTCTATTGTTTAGGTGAAGACTCTCATCACATCAAAGAGAGTTACCATTATCATAGTTGGTACCTTCCTCATTCTCTGGCTCAGCGTGTCTCCACTTTATTACGTCTCCAGACTCGGCCTCAAATTTTCTCCAGTAAAAAATGGAACTATCCTGGGCATCACTTTCACAGAAGATCGAGGCCAGATCGAGAAAATATCCTTCGCTGTTAACAACGTTTTTATTCCTATTAGTGCTTTTTTAGCAGTCATCATCTGCACATCTGTTTTAGTTATTAGTCTAAAGATGCAGTCAAAATGGCGGGCACGATCATCTGTATCAGGGAAGGTTGGCAACTCAACCGACCGAGATAGGAAACTGACAAAAATGATTATAGTTGTTGCTACACTTTTCATAATGAGTTATTTCCCTCTCTGTTTAATTATTATATGTATGATTGTTGTACCAGAGTTTTCAATAGACGGGGCGTATATAAACATCCTAGTGGTGGTTAGTTCCTTTGGTTTTCTCTTAGATTCTGCAAACTCTTCCCTGAATATTTTCATCTATTACCACATGAGCAGCCGGTACCGGGCTGTGTTTCGTAAAGTAATTTTACATCGTGATTAGTGTTGTTGTTGAACAATAATAAACAACTTACATTAATGAATTAATGTTACGGCTTATATTGCGCTGTATTCAGTCCTGTTATAATTCAAATATTACGACTGAGATACATAAAAATATTGAAGGCTGAAATCGTTTGAGGGATATACAAATAATGTAATATTTGATTTGATTCAGATATATGTTTCTTGCATATATGTGTGTGTTGTTGTTCCCTCTCTGTTTAATTGTTAGAAGAGTGAGGAACTTGGAGGACAGCGAATCTACATTGTTGCTGAGAGAGCTGGGAGTATGGACTGGCACAGCCAGGAGCGAGAGACATGCTGGGCGTGTGAGATAACTTGTCATTCAACACAATTTAGGCACTATCAGACGCAGGACGCTCTTGGATATTTGAGCAGCTATGGACATGTCAGAACTGCAATGATAATGAACCAGACCATAAACCATATGTTTCTTACATATGTGTATTTTCTTTATGTGTGTTAGGGTGAGACAGAAATATCAGAATGTTCGTGAATCCTGCTAATATAAGTAAACTTTGAGAATCCCCCCTACCCCATTGATACCTCCTGCGTTTCACTGTAACAGATCCTGCCTACTTCTTTCTAATATATTTCTGTGAGCAAACTGCTTCAAGTTATACTAAATGTTCTATATTAATAAAGAAGCAAATGCTGTAGTAAGAAAGTTTAAAGTTCAAAGTGTAAAATTCAGACTCCGGCTTCACTGCATTCGGGACAACCCCATATATGCTCAGCCGCATGCCGCAGAATCCATTGAAGAGTATGTTTGCTAATATTTCCTGTCAAATGTTTGTTATTTACGATGCGTTTTCTGCCACAAAGTTCGGTTCTCCTTACAGCAGCTTTAATTTGTCATAGCTCTAGCAGTCTTTTCACATCTACATTGTCCCACAGTCTTTTCACATCTACATTGTCCCACAGTCTTTTCACATCTACATTGTCCCACAGTCTGTCCAGTACAACCTTAGCACTGTCCCTCTTCTCCAATGTCAGTCTGCCATTTATTTTTGCCTGTCCAGCAAGTCTGTCACATCATTGCCATGTACTCCCGTATGCCCTGGACAGTTAAGCCACGTTAGGCGTGTCACAGCTGAATGGCTTAACAAATGAACCCACTCTTTTCTCAGCAAATTCTTCTCAATCTTATGAATCATACTCAATGAATCCGTCACAGTGACACCATTAACCACAGCATGAGCAACTAACCATTTCCTTATCGCCGACAAAGTCTCAGTTTCCATTCGCATGCGTGAAGTGGTGACTTCAAAGGCTCTGGAACCCTGTGCCACCACTCAACAAAACCCCAACCACTTCTGCTGTTCTTAGTCACCAAGCCATCTCTATATATTAATTACCTTGTAGGAAGACCCACAGTGATGCTGGATGAGATCTTGAACTCAAAGTTCAACTGCTCCTTCTGCCCAGTCTTTATATTCGCGACCCTTCTGTATAATAACCTTGGTTAGCTGAGGTCGGTCCTGTACCCGTAAACAGTCATTACCTTCAGGGACCTCATCTAGATTGCAAAGTGACTTTATTGTATCCTCCGCCTCAGCCATCCAGGATCTGCCTCGTTTGATGCGTTTTCATTTTGTCAACCCCAGCTTCTTATGGAGAGGATGGTCCATTATGCCAGCAAACCTGATGTATGCATTTACCTGAGCATGTGTTTAGACCTCACCCTCAGGATATCAAACAGAAAGCACATGGCCGCCACCAGAGTATCCCTGGTGCAACCCAAGACCACTCTCGTTTTTTTATTGTGCTAAGATTTTCCACATTAATTTAACACATCGCTCCTAAATGCGATCTACATGTAACACTGATCCTTCAAGAGCTGAGTAACAATGTCTCAAAAGGAAAAAAGATAAACGTAAATTTTGTATATCTCATAATATAACAGATTAAAAGAAACATTTCTCTCAGTTCATGTAAGTGCAACGTAAATTGGTACAAACATTAAAATAAAATCCTGCTGGAACTTCCACCTGGTTAGCGGGGTAGGGGTATCCCCTATCAAAGGAGAAGTAAGACACCTCCTTACCTCCGTCAGTCTACGGGACACTCTTGGGCAAGGTGGAGTAACCTATAGCCCCCCGATCAGGGTGACGTGAAGCCATGGGAGCAGGTGGTGGATGGAATGGGAGAGCAGCCGACAAATAATGTTGGTTATGGTCACCATTCTATGATGGTAGGCAGATGATCTCAATGTAAGGACAATGGCTACGATCACCGGCTATACAGTCACTGCCCGGAAGGAAAGCAATGGTAAACTATCTTCTGAAAATATACCAAGAAACCCAAACAGCAACACTGGGTGCATCAGCACCAGGCCATCTTGCTCACAACCGAGAGGCCTACAGGAGTGCTGTTAGGGATTCAAAGTTCCGCAAGGGACATGCAAAATTTAGAGATTCTGCGTAAAAAAACCGTCAAAATTATAAATAATAGCCACTTTTGAAAGCAAAGACTGTACCAAAAAGAATATGACTCAGACAGAAAGTATTATCCAGAATATACCGGAAAGTTGATTTAAGAATTGTTAATAATAAATGTGTATAACATTTTTAGTGCTGCATCAGCGCGAGCATGCCAGTTTAAATGTGCAAGAATCACACAGCCACTAAACTAGTTCTAATACATGCTTGTGCTGATGACAATTTAGATGCAAATCCATTTTTTCCATTATAATTTTCAGTTAAAATAAAAACATAAGCACAAAGCGACACGTACTGACCTACAAAGAACACACTTTCAATATAAACACATATATACATACTATTATTGAAAAATCAGCACATGTTATTTTATATATATATATATATATATATATATATAATATATATATATATATATATATATATATATATATATATATATATATATATATATATATATATATATATGTGTGTGAACCTTAAGTGCCATGGGGCTTTCCACAAATGCCTGTCCTGTGCCTTTTTTTCCTGCTCTTGCCCAGGTGAACCCTCTATTGCTCAACATCCTCTCTGTTGTTCTTCCCCTTGTCTCTTTTGGTCCACCCTTATTTCTTTTCCCGTGTGGTGTCCATCTTAGTGCTATTATTGGTAATGAGCTGTCAGTCATTCGGAGCACATGTCCCAACCATCGCCAGCGTCTTTCCTCAATAATTGCTGTCAATGGCTTCATCTGCATTTCTGCCAACAAGATGTTATTTCTTATAGTGTTTGGCCAAAATATTTTTCTAATTCTTCGTAAACATTTAGTCTGGAAAGAACTGAGTTTGTTTTCTATGGTTTTGGTGAGTTTCCAAATATTACGTTATTCAGTTTCATAGAAATACTGTCTTATGTTATCAAATGGTCAGAAATACCAACCATGGATACAAAGCAGTTTTCTGCTGTGTTGAATGTGAGATTTTCCTCGTTCCTTGTGTTACACAATTATCTTGCATGGGTCGTGAAGATAACCGATTGTCTTCTAATATACCAGTGCTATACTCACACTGCTCCACCCTATGTCGATGCCAGAATTCATTATATCCACATATCAGTATTGCTGCCCTGTTACTTTCTACGTAGTACTGTTTCTCTAAATGTTTCCCGGTACTTACTGCTCATGTTATAGTAAATGAGTATATTCGATGCCGAGTTTGCCGATTCCAAAGTGAAGCCGATACTGCATACTGTAATAAGTGTGTTATTGTACTTCCCATCGATGGCCAGATCAGGTTCTGCCATAAGGGCTAGTATAATTACACTACTAGGCAAGAAACAAACGATAAAGAGTATCGATATGCACACGATCATTCTGGCCACTTTCTGATCCCGTTCACTGGCGCTTTCTGCTTTGCTTCCGGCCGCTGACATTTCCCTCCATTTTGTTTTATTTCGAAGACTGACAACCAGAGTGACGGTACAAATGACGACAGCGATGAAAACGATGAGAGGGAGAAACACAATGTTGATGGTGAAACAGACCTTTTCCACTATTTCTCGATCTCCCATGTAGACAAGTCCCAGTAGAGTTTTGTTCCTTACGGGCGAGAATTTCATCCCAATTTTGTTGACGTAGTAGAAGGGCGAGATACTGACCATGATGATGGCGAAGATGCTGATGATAATGAGAGTAACTCGCTTCGGTGTGATCAGCGTCTTCACCTAAAGTGATGATAATAACCAGCTCTGGGTAATCTCGAGATACATGTACAGTAAGTCTAAGACTAATAGTTGATTACTAATCTATGATAGACAAACATGCGAACTTTGTGAATATAAAACTTTGGGAAAATTAGTACATATAAATATTAAAGCAGCATTTTACAATTTTATGGGGGAAGTAAGCACTTGTAGTGTTAGAACCTAGGTTTTACGTATTCTTTAGACACAATAAAGAGTCACGTGGTATCTCGCCTGGCAAATGTTCTTCCTTTTTTCAGGTATCAAATTTTACAGATTGTGCATCCAACAGGCTCTGGTTCATCTTGCATGAACTGAACCATCAACAAAAGCACAGTAGAAGCGAGAACACTGTGGAACTCTATACTCAAAAAAAAAAGAATTAAACAGTATTAATACTGTGCTTCTAAATTGAAGAGCAATTCTTTTAGCAGAAAAACTGTTCTCATATCTTATATCCTTCCCGTGCCGTTAAACGTCACATAGGGCTCGCAAGTTAGTTCGCCAATTTAACCTGTTTTCGGCGAGATTGTCCACCTCATCAATTGATTTTATGCTATTAATTTGGCCTCTCTTAACAATGTGTTCTTCTTTCATTATTTGTAGAGTAAAGATCTGGTCGAGACAACTTCTCCCTTTTCGAAATCCTGCTTGTTCTTCTCTCATTGCGGTATCCACTATCTGTTACATGTAATTAAAAACCTTTGGTTATGAATGAAAAGATATTTTCAATGTATAAAAAAAAGGCGAAACAAGAGTCCACTACTCAGAACTTCATGACCTGACGGAAAGAAAGCAGCTAAGAAAATAAGTTTTTTATGCAAGGTACAACTACCTTCTTACGTCACATAGCGCTCGCAAAGTAGTTCGCCAATTTTTCCTGTCTTCGGCAAGCCTTTCAACCTCATCAAGGGATTTTATGCCTATTAATTTGTCCTCTATTAACAATGAGTTTCTCGTGGTCTGCCTCTTTTTCTATGGTCTGTTGTGTTCCACTTTATAGCTTGTTTTGGGATTCTCTGACTGTTTTTTCTCATCACGTGACAAACATATGTCCATCTCCTTTTCCTGATCACCCATGAGACTGGTTGTTGTTCAGTCATCTGTTTTATCTCTGCATTGTTCTTGAATTCGTTCCACTTGATGCCAATATCTGTTCCTTCTACGTGTATTTTTCCATTTTGATTAGTGAGAAGTTTCATTATTTTTGTTTTGTCCTTGTTAATTTCAAGTCCTATTTTGCTAGCCAATGAAGACAGGCTATCTGTTTTTTCTTGCATGGAATTCATATTGTTACTGATAAGAGTTATGTCATCAGCAAAATCAAGTCTTCTAGTTGGGTCCCATGTATTCAGTCAATACCTGTGTTACATGTGCAGCATTTTTTCATTATAAAGTCTATTGTAATTCCAAAAAGCAAAGGAGACAGTATATACCCTTGTTTCACGCCTTTTTCAATCTGGAACCATTCACTCATTCCTTCTTCTGTCTTGACTGCACGAACATATGCATTGTAGAAGTCCTTAATGATGTTGACAATTTTAGATGGTATTCCATACGTACATAAAATTATCCACAATGAATCTCTGTGTATGCCATCAAATTCCTTTTTAAAATCTATGAAGTTCAGTATTAATGATTTCTGCTTTTCAGTATGTTCTTCAAGTATTATTCTGAGAGTAAAAATCTGGTCGAGACAGCTTCTCCCTTTTCGAAATCCTGCTTGCTCCTCTGTCATTGCGGTATCAAATATATCTTTAAGTCTATTAAAAATGACTTTACAAAATAGTTTTTACACAACTGATATTAAGGTTACTCCTCTCAAACTGTTAGAGTCACTAAGTTTGCCTTTTTTTTTGGTATTTTCACAATGATTCCTTTTTTCTATTTAGAAAGGACCTTTTTTCTTTCCAAATCTTATTAAACGTTCTCTGTAGTTGTCTCATGTTGTCACTATTGATAGTTTTTAACATTTCGGGTGTTATTTCATCTTCAACTGCAGCTTTGTTGTTAGCCATTAAATTCACTGCTGTTTCAATTTCATGAAATGTAATTTCATCTAGGTCGACATTTAGTTGTGGGGCTGGTAAGTCGGTGTCAAGGTTTAACAATTTTTTGGGTGTTATACTTATACCTGTCATAGTAATTATATTATTAAAACACTACCTGAAGATAATTATCTAAAGATAAAGCGAATGGAAAGTTTGTATTTTAATGCAATAAACCTTTTTTACTTAATGTAAAACATATCAGAGATGGTATGCGTTTCCCACCTTACGTACAGCTAGACAGCCGCTACTGTTTTTGATTGCCTTCATGATGTCATACTATTTTCTTCTTAACACACTCTCAACCAAACCACGCCACTTATTATAGTACTATCTACTATTTCTTATAAGCATTTATTAATGGAAAAGAAAAACAAATGTCTGCATTTGTCAAGTTTGGTTCTGGGTAGCTTCAGTGAAAGAAAAAGTCTAGGAACACCACCGCTTTCTACTTTGACTATCAGACTTTGCAATTTAGACAATGTCTCTGCAGTATTTCACAACATATACCAGAAAAGCGAGTAAAATGATAAAAGAAGACATATCAATAAAAGTAAATATATCAATAAAAGTAGACATATCAATGCAAAAGATAGACCGCAAATAAACAGATAAACCAGTGTTGAAGAATTATTTTAAAGCTGTGGAGGATAGACAGAGAAAAAGAAAGAATAACATAAATAAGTGAAACATTTGCAACAGTTAGTACAAAGAACCTTCAAGGGCATAGTGATACAAAGACATCTCTCGAATGTGACGAAAGCTGTGATACAGCTCGTGACGCGGGTAAAACTTGTATGAGGCCAAGCTCCTGTCATGTACTGAAATTCCGAGGGGTCAAAAGGCAAGTCCAGCTCATTGAACCCCGGGTTGTAGCAGATGTTGGTCCATATCAGCGTCACAAGACAGCCCAGATCGGAGACTGATAATCCTTTGAAAATGGAAAGAACAAAAGACATCAGTTATACTTTTTTCCTTACCTTTCAAAACGTTAACATGTTTCTTTCTACACGTTTATACATTAGATTTACCATGATATTATAAGCACCATAATCTAAACTGAGATGAGTAGGTGTCCACTTTGTGGTCATATCTGACGGAGGTTCTGAAAACAGGACCAATATCCCGGAAAATTATTTAGTGAACAGATATGATAGTGGAAGCGTCGATGTATTAGAACTATACAGTGAAGATACCACGACATCTTCTTATCATGATGATATAAAAAAAGTGAAGATAGCTCGTACGTCATCACTTTTCATCGTCACAAATAATAATGATGAATATCATCATCATCATCATCATCATTATCATCATCATCATCGTCACTAATCATAATGATGAATATCATCATCGTCACTAATCATAATGATGAATATCATCATCTATGGGCAAAGTAGTGGAGCACTCGGGGCTTTAGAACTCAGAACATGAAACAGGGTGAAACCTCCTGGCTTATGAAACCTCCTGGCTTAATGAAACCTCCTGGCTTATGAAACCTCCTGGCTTATGATAACAGTGAAAACAACACAGTTCGTTTATCAGTTTAGTCTTCTTTTTCATTATTTCTTTTATTTCATCAGTTTACCCAAGTACTTTTTAATGTATGTCAATTTCACATTAGAATACATCTTTGTAATGTTATGAATGAAAACTATATTCCATGTTATCCATCCTGAAGATACAAAAAAAAAATAACACAATATAAACTGAAAGCCAGAATTAACGCATACTCTATCTGGCGTGAAAACAAGTACAGCTTACAGTGGCAATCACGAGTCATGTTTTAAAATGCATGTAGAAAGCTGGACAACTGCTGGCCACTTGGGAAACTTGAGTTGCACGGGTTTGTTTGCAGTGGAGTATATCGTAGGAAACCGTGAATTCAATGAACCATGTGCATTACATGATTTTCAGAATTTATGAACCGTTGTTTTCTGTAAGGTAAAAGGTACATTTCCCGTTGCCACGTTATTAAGACATACTGGGGAATATGGTTTTTTCCAAGATCTTCGGCACATGAAAGTGTGATGTGGTCAGTATCACGCCTGGCCGCTTTACCTTCCAAGATTTCTCTGATACCTATTTTTAGAAGCTGGGTCAACCCCGGGGCCTTTCTGGTGTTTACTGGAAAAAATCCCAGTGCTGGGACTGAACCCAGTACCACCGGATTATCAAACAGAGCGCCTAACTACTCGGCTATCGTTTTCTGTAGTCCACATAAAAGCTCTTTCAAATGCGCGTAAAATCTATTGTAAACGTATGCTGGGAAAAAAAAGATACTGTGACTCGATAACGATGAACTACATCAGGCGATCGCCATGCTTTAGAGGTGGAGATGCAGTCAAGGTAGTTGCCCATGACGAGTCCATTATGCCACTATTTATCGATTGGTACTTCGTCACTAGACCATAAGTAATGTTACTGAACAACCAGGTCCTCCACGAGTGACCTCACCCAGGTAAGATAGGGCCATAAAGACTCAGTAATGGACTCAGTTTTCGCTCTCATTTGTTGTTTATTAATGGTACCTTACTGGCCAAAGATATGTTGACGAAATACAGAAGCCACAACTGCTGCCACTGTTAGCAGGGCATGGGGATGTTGTAAGATTCATTTTCCAGGATGATAACGCTAGGCCACATTCTCCTCGACTCACGCAGCGATTTCTTCAGCGAGATGGAGTAAGAGTAAATGGAATGGTCATCAGTTTATCCAGACACGAACTCTACTGAACATTTATGGGACATGATGGGACGCCACAAGCCTCAGCAGCAACCAGAAGTCAGCGACAGGTGATGGATACGCTGAAGCCTTGTGTGGGATACGATTCCACTGGATGTCATTCAACATCTGATGGGATCGATGCCCAACCGACTGTGTTAGATCAAGTAGGGGGGGGGGGACACGCGCGCTATTTCAGGTTAGGTGAGATCTTTTCATGTGCACTGCAAGCATGTCAGGGTGACCTCGGAGACGAGTCAGTTTTGACTGACAGCTAAGTTGTCTCATGGTCTTCAATGTGTTGGATGTTGTGACATGTATGCAACCATTTTTTAAAAATCAAATTGATTTTCATTTTTAAATTATGTTTATGAGGCAGGGTTTATGTTTGTGAGGCTGGATTTATGTTTATGAGGCAGAGTTTATGTTTGTGAGGCAGAGTTTATGTTTGTGAGGCAGAGTTTATGTTTGTGAG